>VZTJ01000480.1:296432-479883 GCA_013397795.1 Orthonyx spaldingii | reverse complement strand
TTCATCTTTCTGTAAAGGAAATTGAGAACTTTCTCTCTAACAGTTTGTTCTGAAGAAACTTCTACAGATGTGCATGAATATACTTTAAATCAGTTAAAATGCAGGTTTAGTAGTTAGGGAAGTGACAGAGTGATCAAAGAATTCATTAGACTGCCAGAAGTTCCTTATCAACAGAGACAGATGGAAAATACACCTAAAATAAGGAATATCTTGAGATCGTTTTATTCACCTAATGAAATCGGCTTTTTATTTAGAAGTTATAACTTCAAGCCATTTTTTTATTCTGATCTTCCTAATGAACAGTTGTTTACTGTGTCTGTGCTGATTAAAACCCAGCACCATTATGTTTGCAGCATTGCCCTGACACTTTTAATAGAGGAGTAGTAGAGTAGCACCTGGAAGAGTGATGGGATACATAATTATGCACAAAGGTCATATTAGCTAAAGTAACCCCCAAGTGTTTGTGATAAAACTTGCAGTGGGGTTAATAGATCAGTATATATTGTGTTTCACAAGAAAGGATAAAGACGAACTAAAGATGCTTTACATGTATCCAGGAAGCTCAGTTTTACAATTAATCTAGATGAACATGGAAATAAGTGTTTGTGACTGTTTCTGCATCCTCAAATGTATTTACATTAATTGTTCAGTCACATATTGTATTTTATGTAAATATTCCATCAAGAAGTTTGATGACAGAATGTTTGTACAAATACAAAATTTCATATGAGCTGCTTTCTATAAGTTCTCTGACAACTCTAACAGAAAGATTAATTGAAACAGGAAATAAAAATAACTCTGTGATTCCTGCATCCTATCAAATTGCTTTGATTTCAAACTGCAAGTATTTAACATTATAGACAATTTTAGCCAATTTATACCCCAAAAACTCTCCACACTGACTGCTCCAAATACATTTGAAGACATCTTAATGTTCTTTGTGAAACTCAATGAAATAAATTATCAAGTGATTTTTATTAGTGAAATATTGCTGCACATCGATTCTTTCAACACTAAGAGTACATCTGAAATACGGGCAGGAAGTAGTACTGATTTTAAATTATTACAGCAACACTAACAACTTGAGTCATGACAATGAAAAATCGATATGCACCCCAAAGTGAGCTACTGAACATGGGTATGTGGACCTAGTTTTTAAAAATCCAGTGGGTAACACTCTGCTGAGGAAAACCTCACATTAACATATGTACTGTAAAGGCTGAAATTCACAAATACAGATCAAGAGCTAAAAAAGGTAGAAGCATAAAAATGGTATTTCTATTTTATTACCTGCCCTTCTAAAATGTTATTTTTAGTGCAATTAGAAACTTCAAACTAGAGGTGCAGCTTTCTAATTCCTCTCATGCTTTAATCTATTTTTAGAGTAAAATCAGGAAAGCCCTGCTCTATTCAACCCCATTTGTTATAAGATCGCAACCATTCAACGATCTCATGTAAAGAGAACCCCGTGCTGTAATCACGCGTGAGAAGAACCTGCACAGCCCATGAATACAGGATCCACAGCAAGAAACATTTGAAGTGTCAGGAAATCTAACATCTCATTTAACTTTACAATGTTAACCTTAAACAAACCTTATTAACCATGCAATGATCCCAATAACTTTACCAAAGACATGGCACATCCCAAAGCTGACATTAACTACTGCCAGGATCTAAGCACTCCTGTCAGCACTGGAAGGATTAATACTGAGTTCTAGCAGTTTATGGTTAATCTCTAATTTATCTGAAAGAAACATTTCATCCTTGGTCACTAATTATCGCTAGCCAGCAGGTTTCAGACTAATTAGTTTTAAACACCTTACAGAAAATCTGGCTGTGCAATTCTAGTGAGTGACTAGACACAAAATCCATGGCTCTTCACTTAGAAGGACAAGAACTATTCCACCTCATGGAATCGCAGAACAGCCTGGGTTGGAAGAGGCCTTAAAGACCATCTAGTTCCACTTCCCCTGCCACGGGCAGGGACACCACTTCCTAACATTCAATTTAATAATGCTTCTTATAAACCAGCTTGCTTAATTCTGACAAGAAAACATTAACTGAAGTCCTTCACAGTTACCTAAACTTTTCTCACAACACATCAGCCAAGCTTGGCTTTGACTGGACAAGTAAACATTACAAACAGCTCTTTTGGGGGGAAGGAGAGGGCTCAGGGTTTTTTTCATTTGTACAATATAGTCTTATACCTTTTAGCTTTACTTAACTTGAGGACTTGGAAAGCGTTTCTATTCATGTTAAGGCGCTCTGGTATCAAGGTCCTTTTGGTATAGCCATGACAGTTCCCTACAGGGCCTGCAGAGAGAAGAAAAGAGACAATAAACTTGCTTTAAACATAGTCATACTTGTTTGCTGGGTCAGGGTCTGGATGTACAGGTTTGGACAGTGTCTCTGACAGCTGCTGGTAGAAAAGCTGGTAGAAGATTTAACTAATTTCTTAGACAAACCTTTGCTGCATTTGCTGTTGCCTGTACAGCCACAATCCACTGGCCAGTGCACAATCCTCCTGCCCAGAGCAGAATGACAGAACATGAGCTCTGATTTCTCCTTTTTATACAAGTTTGTATTTTCAGACCCTTCTCCCAAGGGTGGCCACTCTCTGCTAAGCCATGTCACTGTTTAATACTTCCACAAATCAACTTCATCTTATTAAAAGCCAGAATTTATAATTTCTGTATTTAAAACACAGCTTATTTTCAATTTATTTAAACTGCAGCAAGTCCCTTTACGGATATACCTGCAGTTCTTGAAGATGTATAGGACTGGGTTTTTTTTATTTAACAGTTATGGAAATCCACAGTTATCCCTTTGACTTTTGGAGCTTTGCTGCAAGCTTCCTCCAGTTATTTTTTTGATGATAACAGTTTTGTAAAGTACCATACTGTTTTAACATGTCATGTTTCACACACAGAGTGAAAACACCAAAGCTTTGATGTGTGATTTGCTTCCACAGCTGCAGTTCCTTGTGCATTCTGACCACATTAAGGACTCAGTTTTAACATCTTGACAGAGGACTTCTGAACGGGATTGGAGATTAGGGTGAAAACTGGAACTTGGAAACACTAATTCCCTAACCACTTCACTACAGGCTTTGATTTAGAGTTCTCTGCCCTAAAATGAGTGATTAAATTCTTGCCTGTTGTGCAGGAATGGAAGGAAATAAAAGAATCCAAAAGAAAATAGAAAAAAAATTACAAAACTTTGTAGTAAATTAACTTCAAAAGGGCTAAATCCAGCTAAACTCTGGCTCTCAATTATTCTGCTACAAGAGACTAGAAAATATTGTTCTGTAACTCCCTTTAAATCATATTTTCATCTCTGTGTTTTATTTTATGTAATATATTACGTAGAATATTAATGTCTCTAGCAAAGCATTTAGCGTTTCAATTGTAAAGGAATCTAACAGATAAATATAGCAAAACCTCAGATTAAATATTGATGCTGTACATTACTATTGCCTTTTTCCAATGAGCAACCTTTGCTCCTGAGGAGCAGAACCACAAAGGAAGTATAATTGCAACTTCTTTTTCAAATATCAGTGACATTCAGTCTTTTTCTCGGCTCAAAAGCAGCTATTGGAGCCCTCCCTTATCAGCAGCTGAGGCAAACAGATTCTGGAAAATTACACTGCATGTCGTGTGTGGAGCGGGAGATATGTGATTTCTCCCAGTTTCTCCACACAAGTACATGAACGCACAAGAGGCTGCTCGTGGTTTCACACCCGTTTGCTGGTGGCTTGCTCCGTGAAAACTGAACTTTGGGTTTTGCAGAAAAGGAAACTCGAGGCTGGAAAAGCTCGAACATTTCAACTGGATATTTTAAAATGAGTCAGTGAGATTGAATCCCGCTAAACATACCATGGAATATCAAAGGAAACAAAGCCAAGACATTCCTGATAGTTGTCTATTTCAAGTCTGAGTGACAAACTTCTCACTTTTCTGATCTGAGAAACTTTTTTTAAAAAAATCTAATAACTAAACCAGGGGGTGGGGAAAGCTGTTTGCTAAACTATTCTATTTCCATCAAGGAATTTTTCTCTCTGGTCTGAACAAGATCAACAGGATGGGTGTTACTTTTTTCCACACAAGCAAATAAGGGGCAAGAAAATTAAATGCATCTTAAATTATTGTTTTAAAATAGGAAAAATCACAGAAAAGATGAATCCAGCATTCCCAAGCATTACACGTTGGCATTTGAATGATATCTTGTGAGCATTCAGTGGCTTTAAATTACAGTAAGAAGCTGTGATCTTCAGCTAAAGAGCGGGTATGTTATTCAAATGCAATGTTAGATAAGAGGCATAGAAGAAAAAGCACAAAGACTACACTGAAATCTACTTTAAAGGTTCTTTTAGGATAAAGGCTTTATTTATAACCAATATATTCCATTTAAAAAAAAATTCAGCTTTTTATGTTTAATCAGCCTCCAGGGATCCACATGGTTCAATACAAGAAACCAGAAGATAAACACCTTTTCTTTCCCCACAGGTTTGTGGCAACAGTTTTTAAAAAGAGAGGGCTACACTAAGCAAAAAAAAAAAAAAAAGATAAAATATAAAGGGCTAAAAAAACCACCAAACAAAATCAATACTTTTATTTCATTAGCTGTTCAAAAAGACATTAATTCAATACCATGTATGGGAAGAATCTATCACCACTTACAAAGGAATAATTTCAAAAATATTCTCATTTTGATCCTACCTCTGATTTGAATTAGGAAAAATAGTACTGGAGAAGTAAAAAACTATTAAAGTCAAAGTGCTGCTGATTATTAATTATTGTTAAAAATAATATTAAAGTAAAATTAAAATATCAATGAATGATCAGAGTCCAAAAGCTCCACTTGTCTTGGCTCAGTCTTGTAAGCATTCTCAGGTTAAAGGATCTGCAATGATTTACTCTTGATGATCTGGTCTCTGCAGCTTCACTTCATTTACTCTAATTGCATTGGCATAGACAGAGATAATACTTGGCTTGAATACAAAGCCCGTGCCTGGACCTACTCTCTATCAATCCGACTTCTGCCAAATTTTACAGAAAGAATTCCAAAGTGGGTCAAAGAAAAGGTAGAACAGATTGGAAGAACAATATTATGATTCCTTTGAAATTATATTTATTGGGACTCTGAACTGGCTGGAACTGCTTTACTCAAACCCCCATAGCAAATTGAACAAGTTGTTCTTTCCTACTGCAGTTGGATTTAGAAACTTCCCTTGGTGTTCCTCAGCACAGGAAATGTAAAACATTTCCAGACAGTGTCATGAAGAGGACTTTGCCTTTAATGTATATATTTTTAATATCAGAAGCATCTTACTTTCTGTGCTAATGACCACTTCAAATATCTAAATATACAATTTATGCAGCCATATTCATACTCTACCTGAGTTTTCTGAAAAGCAATCAATAATATAGTTTTAACTCATCTTGAATGTAATCAAATTATTTAATTGAATATATTTTAGAAACATACATATTTTTCTGTCATCAGAAGTAAACTTAATTAATGGAGAAAAAAAAGCAAATAACCTTGTCAGATAGAAGTTTATAAATCTGTAAATCAAAGAGAGTTTTATCCCCATGATTTATCTTTGTTCAGAATATTTAATCTTTCTGCAAAACACCCAGCCAGCTAACGCCCTGGTAAAAGTGACAGAGGTTGAAGTTTGACTTATACATTTAAATTCAACGTCTGAAGCTGAGAGATGCTGGGTCTTGAGTCTTGCTGCCTCAGCATCTAAGTATGGCCACAATCAAAGCTTGCCAAGGCACTTCAAAGAAAGGCAGCTAAAAGTTATGAAGGGATTGAACTGGATCAGGAAAAGAGCTGCAGCACCTTTCTAATGTGAATTATGTTGCCTTGGCCAAAGAAGCCCCTTTTAAGCAGATTTTGGAATTGGAAATACTCAGCCATCATTGACATCATTGAGCAAGTCAGTCCAAAGCATTACCTATCACTTGTTAACAGCAGTGGAGGATCCCAGCACAGGTAAGAGCACCCAAACAACCACCATGTGGTTCAGGTGACTCAAAGTGTGTTTCAAGAGAAAGAACAGCTGGCAGGTGGCAGCTGGAATGGTAACTAGAGTTACAGGAAAATGGGCACACTGGCAGTTTATGGAAACAAGGTGGCAGATGGAAAGAGAGGAAGATGCACACAGTGCTGTTAGGGATTTTAGGGGGAAGCTCACCAGCTACTAATTTGATCATGTGGAGAAAATTGCATTGAAAATCTTCAGCCAGAAAATTGATTTATTGTTTCCCCTAACCGGTGGATGCTCTGGTACAATAAAATGCAGCCATTTTACACCATTAATAGCTTTGAGATAACCTGAGTTACTTTAAACAAAGAGACTTAGGCATGATGAAGCAATACTTATGTGTGCATTCTGTGTGAAGAATGTAGCTAGACCAGGAACAGAGAGTTTAGTACAATGTCAACAACAGTACAATGACAGGGATGAGTTTAACCTCTGTCTCTTACAGTGTTTACATTTGTACAGATCTTAACAAAAAGATAAACAACCTGATGAGAACTGTTATCAACAGCTTCTACAGGTCTAAAGAATAAAGAAATCAAATTCAATGATTTGTATATTCATTGCATCCAAAGTTATATGATCAGTCTAAAACTACTTTAGGGTGCCTATTTACACGTAAATCAACAAGACACATAGGAAGCACCATTGGTACCAGCTTTGTTCAAACACGCTCCCTCAAACCGCCAGTGACTAAAACCAAGGTGTGTGTTACAAAGACTCATTTTTCGAACATTAGATAAAGTTATTTGTGCTGGTTGTACAAGCATGCAAGGTGCTGTCAGTTTTAGTCAAAGCAGTATCAGTAAGACAACCAACAAGCTAAATTTGGGTTCAATCGGTCGCACCAATCACTTGCACATTATTTTTATTTTGTCATTTTGCTTGGATAATCAGATTATACCTGCATTTCAGTCTTTCACAATTTAATTAGGCAAAGCCTTCATTCATTCAAGCCACTTGCACAATTATGGCAGATAATTTAGGGAAGTAGACAAAGATGAAGAAGAAATCAAAGCTGACATGATGTAGGAAAAAAAAACTGAATTAGCATTTTCTGTCTGTCAGAGGTTCCTTCTCCACCTGCGCTCCCTCTTTTCCTCTCAGGCATCTATCTAAGCAGGATATTCACAGCTAGTGACAGGTTGGCAGATTTCCATTAATTTTTTGGACCTGTAAACATCCATTCTTTATTTAGCAGTGGTGCTCACCAGTTTCCAGCAACTTTGCAGTGCAGGTGTTCAGGACACCGTCTGGGGTCACCAGCACAGTGTAGCCTCTCGGAGACACCACCGCACGAGATCCCAATGGACTTGTGCTGGACAGAGGAATGTTTTCAATCTCTAGGAGGCAAAGATTCAGGCTGAAAACATTGGCAAGTCTAGAAAATTCTGCCATTGCTGTATTTAAAAAATGCTGCAATTTTAATAGATGATTTTGCCCTTTTTTGTAGATGAACACCTGTTATTCAACAAGCAATTGTGTTGCATATTTAGTATGCAGGCTCTGTTAGCCTAGTTTTTAGTGTACTTTTAGTTTACAAGCAAGAGGCAGACAAGTAAGAGAGGGAAGGCAGGGTAAAGTGATAGAGTAATTACTTACAAGGTCTGTTACAACAGCCTCTAAGGGTGTTATTGTTGTACACAGCATCCACATTTGGATAAGCAACTGATATCACACAACTCCAAACCCCTGCTCAGACACTAAGAAGCACTGCTGGAGGGAGTTGAGCTTCTTGCTTGTTAATTTATAGTTATTTCTTCAAGTATTCCAGAAGTGGGAGGGGAACCTCCCCCAGGATTAGCCACACCTGATTTCAAAGTCATTTACACAAAAAAAAAAAAATATTTTCTTGCATTTTAGATGTCAGATAAATTAAAATTTCTCAGACAGACACAGATTAAAACTCATGAGCTGGAAACTGTGCATGGTACAGCTTAGAATAAAACAGCCTGAAATTCTGTAAAACAAGCAGACAATTACAAATAGCTTCAGGATTAGAAGAAAAGAAACAAAGCCACAACTTTATCATCAGGCAGGCATTAACCCACTCACAAAGGCTTGAAATTCCCACATTCAGCTTAGAGTAACACTGCTCATTATAGAAGAAAACATGATGAAGCCGAAAGTTCATAGATACTACTGAGTACATAGTGGTATAGCAAGTACTTATAAGGCATTTGTATCCAAAAAAAGAGTGAAAAATATAGCAGATCAGGTAAGCATTTCCAATTATTTGGCAACTAAAAGAACTATGCTAAGATATACTATATCTGTATAATAAACTACAGCTCTATCACTGGTATTAGGACGGCTGCATCTACAAGTTACCGTACTATAGTCATATATAGAAGGATGTATGTACAATTCTCCACTTAAGAGCTCTGAGGCTGCAGTACTATAACCAAAATACTTCATTATCTAGCAGTATCAAACCAAGACCTCTTTCAAATTTGTATGCCTCCAAGAGCACCAGGAGACTTAAAACTAAGAGACCTGCTAGGCCTCTCAGGACACAAGAGTAGAGCCACAGAGCAACACCCCATGGCTGCTAGGAATTTCCACTGCTCTGATGTTTTGCAATGTTTCCACTGATGGTTTTTACATGTGCACATCCACCATGCTTACATAGGGTACCTTCACCATGTCATTCGTACCTTCACCTCATCCAGTTATTAAGGCTCTTAGAAATACCTCTACCCAAACTGAGGGTCAAATGAGACCACATGCCAGTCAATAGTATGGGTTTTATTTGATAGTAAATATGAGAGAGACAGAGAGAGAGAGAGAAAGAGAGATAAAGAGAGAAAGAAATAGGAAATAGGTGGGGGGGACAGAAAAATGGTGACAGAGACAGAATAAGGAAAATACCACCACTCCATGGATCCCAACAATGTTCTGTTGATCCTCACCAGAAGGTCTTCTTGGTGATGAAGGCCCCCCAAAAAGCATAGGATGCCCTGGGTTAATACACCCTCAAGCCAGGTGGTGATGTCCAGGCATGTCCCCCTGGGGCGGTGGGGGGATGTTTGCCATTGCCTCTTGCAACAGACTTGGGACCTGTTGCATCACGTGCAGTCCTGCGGTGCAAGGCTTCTGGGGAGCACTTTGGGGGGTCTTTGATGGACTATGACTCCCCCTCAGCTGCTTCTCATGTGAGTGTCCCATGGATGTGGCTGTGGGGCTGGGGTTCCACAGCTGGGCCAGTTTGTGTAAGGGAGGATGGGTGTTCAGTGCCTCTGACCAGAGGTTACGCCAGGCACCCGAAACCTCCTTCCCCACCTCGGCTGGGGGGAGTCTGTGTAAAGCTGGCTTCTGTGAGCTGTGCTCTCCCCCCACCCCAAACTCAGCCAGGGATGACTCTCAGCACAGATGCTGGGTTTGATCCTTTTCTGGGTGCATTCCTTTCCCCCAGCCTTGTTTGTTTCAGGTGATTGAACAATGGGTTTTCCCTTTATCTAATCTCAGTTGTTGGAGTTACAGTCCAAAGTTCCAGTCAGGCATCTTCAGGGAGGCTTCTTTATAATGAACAAAATTTTATATCAATGTTTGAGGCATGAACTATTTCAGTCTCTGACACACCATTCAGCTCAACTGCACTCAATTTCTATTTATTTCCAACTTTCTATTTCCTGTTGTAGAAGTTCAGGGTTCTCTGCAAGTCAGACATTCAGATGAACACGTAGAGCTCAGATATAAGCTAAAACAAAAGCTTTTCTTTTTGTAGTGAAAAGCTCAGCAAGTGTTTAATGAATCAGAAAGGTACTGCTAAAATATATGAAGGGCTTCCATTTGAATAAGACAGCAGAATAACATTTGGACAGTTCTTGAAACACCTGAATTTATGGGAAATTACTGCCAGACAGCTTCTCAAAGACTTTTTATATCACAGTCAGTTTCTTTTATCACTTGTTGGATCACTTTGTTGGTTTTTTTCTTTAATTTAAATAATTTGTAACTGACTCCCTCGCTCATGACCTCAAAACCAGATAGAGCTATATTTCAGGCAACCATCAGCACCCAAGTCCAGAATTCATAATAAAGACCAAAAAGCTTCCAGCACTCTTTTTTTAGTACGTGTTTTATTTGAAAGGAAAAGCTCAGCTGATGAAGCAGACTTTGGAGATTTGTTTCCCAAAAGCCTACGAACACAGAACGGTTTCTTGTGTCAGTGCTTGATGAAATAAACGACAACTTAGGTCATTTGCGCAATGTTTGTAACTTGTCCAGAATTACATAAATACTGAGAGAAGTACATTGTGCTTTGAGAGCCCTCCAGCAATGTTACCAACCTTTCATCATGAAATAACACTTGATTTTGATCCTCCCTGTGTTTGGGCTTTACTTCAGAAGTTTGCTTTCTGTTTTACTATATGCCTCAAGCTCATCTAATTTTTTTTTTTCTGAAGACTTCATATTTTCAAAGAAAAAGCAAAATCCAGTTTGGGAAAGAAACGAGGTGTGGCAGGAAGTTACCAGGCTATGTAAACCTCTTGGACTGAAAATACAAAAAGGAGTAAAACAAGTTGCACTGAAAAAAAGTAAAACAGGTTTATAAAAGTACCCTTAAAATACCAGAAAACAAGAAGAGAGATGACAAAAAAATTAACTGAAAAATCAGAGGCTGAGAGGACTAAATTTTCAGGAACAAGTAAGTGCTCATGCCTTCCAAATATGCTTCAATCAGAAGTTCTTGGTAACAAATCTCCATTAATCTGAGACTGTATCTTCAGGACTTAAAGTCTCAGGAATCCAGAGTCAGCACAGATTCCTGCATGTCAAATTTACTTTGATTCTTGACATCAAGGCATCAAATCATTTTTCCTTGTTAAAAATTTTTTTTAATTGTTTTGATAAAGGGGTTGTTTAAAGATAAATTAAGATTAATATGAGATCATTAAAATCAATGAGGGCAACTCTGAACACCAATTTAACTGTACATCCACAGTGGGAATAGTCTTACAAGTTAGACCCATCTTCACTAGATGCAAACAGAGTATCAGATGCAGATGTTCAGTTTCAAAAGTGTGATTTCTGGGTTGGTAAGAAATTAAAGATATTACACATTGCACATGCCCTGCAGTACTTAGAGAGTCAGTGGATTCATTTCTGTAGTCTCACTACCAAGCTGATAGGACTGACAGGGACAGAGCTGAAACTTTTGGATAAGCAGAAATTCATTTTTACTTTAAAGGAAAAAATATGTCACAAAAGCCACGTTAATAAAAAATTTAGTATTATCAGCAGACCAGGAAAAAAGAGAAGCATGTTCAAGTGTTAGGCAATTACATTGCTCTATCTTAAGGACTGATCCAGGCAATTTGGCACTTTCACATGTGCAACAATTTTACTTTATTTCCATCGCTTTTGCTTCTTTGCATTTCTTTTTCACATAAGAAGCTTAAAGGCTTTGGACTTTGGCTTTTTCTGACCCAAATATATGATGCTACAGAGAATGTCTTATTGGGAGACACTAAATAAAAGATAACTCTTTAAAGCATCAAAGAACTAGGTGAAAACTCAAGATCTGATTCATTTAATGTCATAGGGAAAATAGCTTAGCTGAAAATACCCTGATTTTAAATATATCATTGTCTATCCTGTATGTTGTAGTCACACCTAGAGGATTCAGAAAACTCTAACGGAAAAACTGAACCTCTAATTCAGAAATTCCACTCTAGGAAGAGATGAGAAGGAACAGCATGAGAAGCTGTTAAATATGCTTAGCTATAGTAGCGCCTGAGATGACATGTCATCCCCTCTACTCCAGTTCAATGAATTTTGGATGCTGAGCCAAGTGTGGTTTCCCTCGCTGTACCAACACAGGAGGCACCATGCCTACCTGAAGAAGGCTTTCCCATGGAGAGTCAGGACTCTGGGAACACCAGCACTGCGTGATGGTTTTAGGAAGGCATGCTGGTTCTAGCTAAGGTAGGGTGAATTTTCTTCCCAGTGCCTGGTTTGAGTCTGTGTTTTGGATTTGTGCTGAACACAGGATTGATAATACAGAGATGTTTTTGTAATTTTTGAGCAGGGCTTACACAGAGCCAAGGTCTTTTCTGGCCTTCTTTGCCTTTGGGAGGAGAGACAGCTGGGACAGGTGATTCAAGCTGACCAAATGGATATTCCAGACCATATAGCAACATAGTCAGTATATAAAGTGGGGGAAAGAAGGAGGAAGCGAGGGACATTTGTAGCAAAGATGTTTGTCTTCCCAAAATGCTGTTATGTGGGTCAGGGCCATGCTCTCCTGGAGATGGCTGAACACCTGCCTGCCTGTGGGAAGCAGTGAATGAATTTCTTGTTTTTCTTTACTAATGTGCACAGCTTTTGTTTTTCCTATTAAATTGGTTTTACACCTACCCATGAGTTTTCTGGCTTTTACTCTTCTGATCCTCTCCCCAGTCCCACTGGTCAGGAAGTGAGCAAGCGCCTACCTGGGGCTTGGTAAAACCACAACAGAGAAAGAGGATCAGAGGGAATCTTTAGTTCTTCCAACTAATTTAGCAGTATTAATCAATGGTTCCCCTTCCTATCCAAAGTTTTCATATGTTCTTTGGTAGCCAAGGTCCTCTACAAGCTATTCCAGTCACATGGACAAAAACTGTACCTTGCAAATCTTGTTTTCTGCTACAACAGAAACTTCCTAAACAAGACATGTTGGACATGGCTAATAGTGTTGAGCCAGGGCCCTTCTTCAGCTGCTTCTGCAACGTAAAGCACTCGTGGATCCAATCCTTCCCAGAGGGTAAAAGTCTGCACACAGGAAAAATTAGAAAGAGATGTGATTCACATAAGCTGCAGTGATTCACAGCCACTGCAGTAACCACCCCAAATATGAAGAGCTGGCACAAAGTAGATCAGGACTTGCATCTTTCTTGCACCAAGGCTTGGGCTTGCCCTTGTATCTAAACAACAAAGCCCATTTCATTTAGAATCTACTCTCTAGGCAATGTAAACTTGATCTCTTCAGTGCATGTGCACTAGCATAGTATTTCTTCATGAGGTTTCACTTTCAGGACTGAAATATTAGGTCAAGTTCAGTGAATTAATTTCCTTTCCTTAGAAGGAAAACACAACCAGTAATGACAGGGCAGTCCCTCTGCTCAGGATACCCCTCTATAGTGTGGAGCCATACTAAGGATAAGGAGTGCGAAATGGGGAAAGGGGATCAGGGGGAATCACCTATGCCAAGGTACTTTTCATTAACTACAGCACTGACCAAATTCATGTTACGCTTTGGCTGCCTGTATTCCTGCATGGTCAGCAAACAATTGGAGGGACTGTACTTAACTAGAATGATTTATTTTGTGTATCAGTCACATAGGAGTCATATTTTACTCTATAAAAAGGAAGATCTTATGGGTAAATATCTCCTTGCCAGCTTCAGCAATTAATTGGTGCAAAGAAAAAAGTCCCTGTCCAAATCTGAAGACTAAAGTCTGTATCAAACACAATCTTTGGCTCAGTCTTGTGACATTCAGGATCCCGGATAAGGGAGGAAATCCACCCAGCTGTTTCATTCACAAAGAAGGGTGCATATGATGTAAATCTGACCTTACCTTCACCCAAGTGTATGGAGAGTGTTTCAAAAAACAGCATTCTTGATAAATACGCAAGTGGAACATTTCTATTTGCTCTGATATTATCAATTTAGCATTCCTGTAATGGCACTTCTGCTCATTCCCTTTGCAGTCACTGCTGTCAAGACCTTTCATTTTTTCACATGCAGATACAAATCTGCTATTAAAAAAAAAAAGCCTTTTTCCCTTACCAGTAATCAGAGCTGCTTTCAATCCCCCCATCTTGCTCATTCTTCTTCTTTCTATGCAAAATATTTCAAAGTTACTAATAGAAGACAAACTGACTAACAGGGAATCCTATAGAAAAAAAAAATAAAGAAGGTGAGATTGTGAAGAATAACAAGTCTTGTGCAAAATGAACTGAAGCACCTACGTGGCCTTCTGCCACTGCCTTACTATATTGCTATGGCTACATGAGAAGACAGGCAGGCTGTGAATCATAACAAAGAGTAAAGAATAAAAAAATCCATCATCCTTAAATTAAATTATTTTTCATGGAAGGTGTTTAGATTAATTGATGTCCAGAGTAATTTGTGAAACTGGTAAAAAGCAAAAGTTAGGAGAAAGAGCGATTATGAGCATTTTTTGTCATATTACAAAGGTTTCAATTGATGTTGTTGATATATTCAACTGTACACTAGAAACTAAAGAAACCAGAAAACACACACTTGAAACACATCACAAGTAGCACATATTACCTAAACTAACTTGGGCACAAGGAAGCATAAAGGACACTACCAGAGACATTTTTAAGGCTAAGGAATAGACTGGCTGAACACAGTACAATTTCTTCTCTCTTTCCCCAACCCTCCAAACATACAGAAAGTAAAGAAAGTGTTGAAATTACTAAATCAATAGAACAAAGGAAAAAATGAAACTCCACTAAAATAAGGCAGGTCACAAGCTCCCTAGGGATATACACTCTCTAGGGGGAAAAAATCTGAGGGAGAAATCACCCTGTAAAATTCCAGAAAGTAATACATTGGCTACATTCAGAATATTTTTTGAAAGAAAGACATTCCATTAGTAGGTCAAAACCCCAGCACAAATGGTGATGGGATAACTACAGTTATTTTTCTGTCCAGGGTGATGAGGGAACAATAACTAATGACAGGAATGGCATCTAGGAGAAAAGTTTTATTGGCAGCCATTCAAGAACACATTTCTCCAAACAAAAAAAATGTCAATATGCAGCTAAAAATAATGAGTTTAAAAGTTAAAGCAGAAAATGTTTAAGTAATCTTAAAATGGTGTCAAATCAAAAAGAATAAAGAATTCAAAGTTACTCCTAAAAATATCCATAAAGTGGGAGTACAAAAGAATGATGAGTTTCATGGCTGATTTTCATAGATGCTCCATACTTATTCCATAAAACAGTGCCCAACAGCCCATTTTCTGTTGCTTATTCCATCTGTAATTCCAAGTGTCTTCAAGTTTGGACATATCAGCATCACAGCACTCGATTTCTCTGTGCAGGTACCATGTACAGAGATGAATCCTGGAGTTCATCAATCAAGCTATGGCTTAGGTTATAGTTCCTTGTTCTGAAGGATGTATGGATGCATATTCCATTAAAAACAGAAAAAGAAACCTTATGCCCCCTTCAAGGGAACAATAAGCAGATGGGAAATACACACCACGGAAAAATTTCCATTAAAAAGTTCTAAAGCAGCAAGTGAAATCAGAAGTTATTCTACTTTTGATATCCAGCTTTTTGGCAGATATGACTTCTATATCAGTTATTTTTGTACAAAATATCCTTGAATATATATGTATGCTAGTTACAACTCAAAACTAACTGAACACAATGTTCAGCTTCATTTTAATGAGAAAGGATAAATATTTAAACTACACACCAGACATTTCTTCTCCCAGCTCTTAGACAAGTATTCCTTAAATAAAATTTTTTTATCAGTCCTGGCTCATTATATCACATTTGATCCAGTGAAAGACCAGCCATTCTGGAGTTATACATCACTTGGGCTGTGTCCTGTTTCCTGAAGAGTCATCGTGCCATTTAACATGAAGTAAATAACTTTGTATTGTATTTAACATGAATTTAAAAAATAAAGCACTGAAAAATACACTGTATATGCAAGAGCAAGTTAACGAAAGAACTACACCCCTTACTGAGCAGACATAAGCATTCACATGTCTGGGACAGCTTCTCACCTTTTAAAGGCTGAGTCAAGTGAATTATAAAGAGTGAGTGGTAACTGGGGCAGTGAGATGAAAGGGATTGCTGCCAGCAGGTGAACATTTTCCTGAAAAATTAGTTATCACTGTGAGTCATTACATGACTATCACCTGGCTCAGAGATGATGTTCCACATTTGTCAGAAGGAGAAGCAGGGAGAGGGTCACAGCAGAATATAAATATATTTAAAAACTGGACTAAAGGCATCTTGTGAAAGTCAAATGCTAAAATATTTTGGGTAAAGAGAAAAGGCAAAAAAAAATTGGTAAATTAAAAAAAAAAACACAGTATCAATAACTGCCTATGAATGATAAAGGAAAAAATGTTTAGTGAAGAAAATAAGTGTTATGTTCGAGGCACAGTAGAGGCACACAGTGGAACAAAAGACATTTATTTTGGTCAGCTCATTGGGAAAGCAGCAGGTGATTACAATGGTGATTTGAATGTCACAGGAATTTGATGAGGCAGATTCTCAGAGCTCAGCAAATCCTGCACAGCAGCAGAACCAGAGGCATCTCAGTCTAGTATAAACTACACGTGGCACAGATTATAGCACTTAGTATTTTTCCCTAGGATTTGTTCTCCAGAGACACAGTCTATTACAATGTGTTCACAACCTCACAAGCCATACAGACTGCAAGTTCACGGAGTCTGATTCTCAATTTATTGAAGAAAAATGTCAGCCAATTATAAAAAAAGGAAAACACCTCTCTAGAGTGCAGCAGAGCTACCCCAGGAAAGCAGGATTTGAACGAGTAAACCGTTTGCCCCCAAACACTCTGATGCTCTGTACTCATGTTCTGTCCTTTGCTGCCTTCCCACGGCAATGCATTTTTGGGAAGGCTCAATTTCAGATCTGCCAGCCAAAGCCACTGCTCCAAGGCTCCAATCTCCTTTAAAGCTCTTAGTCTATTGACTAATAAGTCACTTGGATGTTTCTAATATATTTCCAGTAATACTGACTGTCATACAACAAGCTGGAACCAGTAAAGTCAGAGCATCAGTACCATTGGGAGCCCCAGGATACAGCACAGCAATTCTACAACAAGCAGAGATTTCCTGGTGTGGATATTACTACTTAAGGCAGATACAGACCAAAGTGCACAGTGGCATTACTGGGAAGTGCTGACAGTACTCTGAGATTTGGCTTCACTGATGCAATATATCACTGTTTGGAGATGGAAATCATGACATTCATCTCAGCTCAAATATAAAAGAGATTCACTTTCATTTAAGAATCAGAAAAGCAATTTCATTGCAATTATTTAAAGTACTTTTAATTAAATCCATCCCCTTTATTTGGAAAAGTAAGGTTTGATAAACTTCATTTCCCAGTAGGAAAATGTGAATTAAAAGAGAGAATTCTGTTAGTTCTAAAATGGCACTTTATATCTCCATATTAAATATATTAAATTACTTTAAAACACTGACACATTAAAATCCAAAATAAAAGACAATTAATCACTACCAAGCAAAATTAACTGAGCTACCATTAACATACATGACTATCTCCTTCATTATGTTTGTTATAATAAGTTCTCTAATTTTATTAAGAAACATAAATTTTGGTATATGAACATATGGAATAAGAAATAGTTTTTGCATGTATTTCTTACATACATGAGAATATATTAGAAGTAGGGATCTACAAGTATCATAAAACCAAATTGTTGAAAGAATGCATATGCAATAGAGTCTAAATCAACTCTAGCTATTAACTGGCATTTCACCAGTACACAGTGAAAACAACTCCTCCTAAATTCTTTCCCCTCACTTGGCAGCCCTTCAGTAGTATTCCCTGGATACAGCTGGAGGATGTTTTGCTGTCCTCTATAACCTCCATGAGCCCCGGTGGTTTTTTTTTAATCTTTTTTTCCAACCTATGCAATGCCAGGCTATGGCCTTGCCTGGCTGCCTTGTTGAGCTGTTTTGGGGTTTGTGGGTTGGTTCCCAGCAGTTACCACCCAGCCAAGTACCTGTCACAGGTGCAGGGGAGCTGGGGAGTAGAGATTCAAGGGAAAGGAAAAGAGAAGATGCTTGCTCTGAAAAGGCTGGGAGATGCTGTATTGGAAATTTCTCATAGCGTTTATTTATGCATAGTATCTGAAAACAGGTTATGGTATCTGAGAATAGGGTTCTAAGAGAAATGTGTTTCCTTTCATTTTCCTCAAACTGTGTATGCTGTATGTTCAAGAGGTAAAAAATAAAGTCATACACCAATCATTGATTAGTACTTTATGGCAATAATATGAGCCTTTCTGTCCTCAGTACTTCTTGAAGTCTGATAAAACTGTGAAGATTATTGATCTATCACTTAGCATTTAATTAATTAGAGTAGGAAAGCTCCCAAAAATGCACAGTATTGGTAAAACACACTCTTCTCAACTGGAGATTTTTTAAAAGAAGCCATTTTCTGATAACTAAGCCTATACCTGCCAAATAGAGACATTTCTAAGATAAGCAACCATCAAATGGTCACAAGCAACTCAAACACAGCTGTAAATACTTGGTTCAGACTTTTTCTTCCACTTTATTTCTGAGAAGACAAAGTGTGAAAACCCAGTTTTAGCATAAACAAACATTATAAGGGACTACAAATATGCAAAGCAAATAGGGGAAATCCTTAGACATAATGTTGGGTGCTTTAAGAAAATTAGTTTTCTATTGAAACTTCTTTAAGAGTTGTTTCCACAACTAGACTTGAGCAAGTTATTTGCAGGGAGCAATTTATTCAAGCCTGGATTTGCCCCTACACGAAAATGAGCTAAAAGAATTACATTACACAGAAATAGCTTTAGCTAATCCTTTATAATGCACCAGGGACGTATGCAAATTAATTTTCTTCTCAAAATTTAAAACGTTGCACAGTGTAGAATCATTTTATTATTGTCTGGCAAATTGTTGTAATGTTTGTTTATGCCTGATAATGCATACTAAAAAAAATGCAAGAATTTAACAACAGTGTACACCACGGGGACTCATAAAGACATTCCAATTTGTTCTGTGTAAAATGAGAGAAACAAGTCATGTAAGGATGGATTATTATAAAATATCAGAAATATCTGCAGCATCTCTATGGAAAAGTCTCCTCTGGGAAGCTCCATATAAGATGTTTGAAGGGAAGGCCCTGAGGTGACCTAACTGCAGATTTCCAATACCTGAAGGGAGCCTATAAGAAAGATGAAGGGGTAGTTATTGCAAGAGCATGGAGTCACAGGACTAGGGGGAATGGCTTCAAACTGAAAGAGAGCAGGTAGATATTAGGAAGAAATCCTTTCCTGTGAGGGTGGTGAGGCCCTGGCACAGGTTGTCCAGAGAAGCTGTGGCTGCCCCATCCCTGAAAGTGTCCAAGGTCAGGTTGGATGGAGCTCTGAGCAACCTGGTCTAGTGAAAGGTGTCCCTGCCCATGGCAAGGTGTTGGATGATCTTTAAGGTCTCTTCCAATCCAAACCATTCCATGACTCCACTGGTTTTTCATGGCACATCAGATGCTCATACAGAAGCTGCTCGCTGAAGATTTTCTGGAATATTTTCATTTGGGATCTATCCATAGTAAACATTCCTAATGGGAACCAGGTTTATAGAACAACAGTGATTTGTCTCATGAAGAAAACCCAAAAACCAGGCTGTCCTTGCTGGACAATTAAAGGAACAATGAAAGAGGCAACTCCTTCGCTGAAGTATTTGAGTACCAGCACAACTCCAAGCACCTCCCTCATGCATAGCATACTTTACTAAGAGCTAATGCTTAATGAAGATGACAGCTCTAAAGACTTGATTCCTAATTAAACCATGTCTGCTGTAGAATGAGTACTCCTGCAAATGACTGCCATCAGCTGCAAAGTCATCTGTCAGCCCACATGACTTGGTATCGAAGGGTATTAATTAAGGGAATAAACGCTCCACATTGTACTGCCATCCCACTGACAGAGCTTCCAGATTTTTACTGGCAATGGGAAGTCCAGAAGTGAGGAGTTGTTGTCCATGATTTATGGCTTTTCTTTTTTCCTATAAACTTTTTCCTATGAAGTACAAAGGTAATAGAACCTCAGCTGTTGCCACCACAAGCCCTCCAATATATCCATAAAGTCATAGCATTTGCAGTTGAGAATTAAATATGCAAAAGACTCCAAGAGCAGGAGATATAGTAAATTATGACCTTGAGTCTTTGTTTCTGGCTCATCATTTCACCTCCACAATAGTTTGATATCTGAAGCACATTTTGCAATAGCAATGACTTCACCACTATATGTCTATGATACTGTCCCAGTTTTGAGACAAGCGTAGGAGAAAACACTCTGGAATGAATGTTCCCCCCAAAGACATAGGGGTTTTCGGCACTCCCTCCCCCACCACACGAAAGGAATTTCTTGGACTGAAAGTGAAAAAAAATGTTTATTTTTAACAAAGTGCAGAGTAAAAAAGTATATTGGACCTCCTCTCTGTGGAGGAAGCTGGTGGATTTTAGAGTCCCTTCTGGATCTGGCTTAGCTTCTCCCGAAGTCCAGGGGTCGGGTGGGGTCCGGCGGCTCCCCGCAGGTCCCGCCAAACTCTGATTTCGAACGAAAAAGCAAGCCAAAACAGTCGAAGAAGAAGAAATCCCAGAAACCGCTGAGGATTGCTATCGCAGTCCAGGGAAAGAAAGCCTCTTTTTCCCTAGCTAACACAGGCCAAGCTAGCTAGAGAGGAGTGCTAACTGCATAACAAGCACTTGGAGGAGTGAGAGTTTAAAAACACAAACCTCGCTGAAGTTCCCAGCTCCCTACCGCCTCCTCCCCGGATCCAGCTTAAAGTTACGGAACCCATTCCTGGGCAATAAGCAGACGATAGGGACACACATAGCATAAAATCACCCCAAGACAGATACACATTAGAAAAATGCCCACAGAACAATATACAGCCAAAAAATTCTCCACTTCTATACAAATGTACCAGAAATTGAATGAACTTCTACATATTTCTAAAACATCTCAGAGTATAAATATTGCTGGCGTTTATACTCTAATTCAAGGGCAGAATAACTCCATTTATTGCTACCTAATGAGCTCTTTCACACGTGTACTTGTGAGGTCTCACAGTCAGCCCCTAGAAACATGGAATAATTTTCCCAGAAAGAAGCAAACTCTTTCTCCTTTCATCTTCCTCCTCTCCCTCACCTGTTTTCTTGCATGGCTAACACTGCAAAGCTAAATGTACTCTAAGTATAACATCATATAGAAATCAGGAAATGAGGACGACTATCTGGATATTAAATAGAGAATTTGCTACTAACATTTTGGTTTGCATTTATGTCAACATCTGCTTGGGCATTTCCTACTCCTGAGTCACATCAAGATGAAGAAATTCAATTTATTCCACATGATATTTTCTTTTATGCCAACTGTCACACAATGATTATGATGAAAGCAAAGACTGAATATGTACTTATACTAATTAGCAATTATTAAAAGACAGGTCCCTGTGATTACTGCTTCACGGGCATGAGAATGAATTCATTATTAAAAGACCGTTGCCACCGTATGAATATCTGATCAGCGGTGGCAGATCAAAAAAGCATATTAAATAAATGAGTAATCAAATGATAGTGTATCATTTGTATAAATTACCAAAGGACAACCTCCCCTTCTGACTGAGACACAGATTTTACAGAGATCGTTTAGGTAGTTTCACAGAGCAGCAAATCCTTTGTTACCACGAGTCGTGCTTGCAGAGGGAATGACTGTTACAAGAAAGATGGGAAAAAAACATCGATTCAAATAAGTTATTCATATTCTGCCTGATGGTTCTGCAGTACACAACTATCACTGATTTTAAAGGAATAGTCTTTTGACCCACACCACAATATTTCTATTTTAAAATAAAAAAAAAAAACATTAATGACAGATTGGGAAGACAATCCAAGATATTCTAGATCACAAGCATAGAGTACCCTTGTTTTCTGGGATGCATTTTTGTCAGACAATCCAAAACAACACCATTATTTTCAGAAACACACAAGGCACCGGTATTGAGATAGCCCAATATAACCTTAGAAAAACAATACAGTGTTTTCAGGGCAACAAATATATTGTTTGATATTTAGATACTTCGCAAATATGTGGACATTTCTTCATAATTGAAGTAATTATGAAAATCAATAAGCCACTGAGCTATTTCATAAATAGGCAGCATAAAACCAAAGGATTCAATTGGCAAAGAATTACAGGTTAATTGGCAAGAGAGGCCACAACTTGCTGGCCAGTTATTTATCAGATTATAGAAAAGAAAGAGCTGGCAGCAAGAAAACTATTGTACAGATTTGATTCATATATACTTGAACACATATGAAAGAAAAAAGCCCAAAATTATATCTGGCAACTATTAGTTTAAAATTGCTATTGCTTATGTTCCACAATTCCTTTCAGCATCCCTTGCTAATATCTGAATTATATCTTCAGAAGGATTGATATTTCAAGTCCATCTAAATTTAGAGGCTGTCCATTTCTTGATGAATTTATATTTCCCAGAATTATTACTGGGCATGTCTCTTGTAAATAAGGCTTCTTTCCTGTCAATATGTTCAGCAGCAATTAAAAATTATTACTATTATTATTGTTATTACTATTATTATTATTCAGTCTGATGATTAGGAAGTTAAACCTTAACATTTTTTTTTCAGAGAAGGACAGAAACTGGCTGAATTTATCAAGTGAATCTGAAAACTTTTTATCAGATCTTCAGGTAAATTCCCAGCATTCTGGATGTCATCATTGGTCCAATTATAGAACCATTTTTTTAAAGAGCTCAAAGTCACACATTCTCTCCCCCATAACTTATTTAATTACATACCTATATGCAAACATTACTATGGGAAGATTTTCAGTAAAAACACAAAACTTAGATTGACATTACATATTTCAAATTAAGAAAACTTTTTTGCTCTTCTTTAATTATCTTTCCCTGTATACTTTGCTGGATAACTTGTTTTGGATATTTTGATTATCAGTGTATTGTTTTTGCTTACATTGCACCTTTGAGACCCAGCAGAATATTACTGCTTATTCTGAATATGAGTGGACAAAAACATTCATCTTGGCTTCTGCTTCAGTTAAAATGCAATCAGGATCTAAACATCCATTTGCATGAAACTGCCAGTTGTGGACGTAGTTTAAGATGAAAGTTCAGAGATATGCATGGCTGCAAATGCTGCATATGCAAGCTCCCAGTGAACAAAGAGCAGAATATTTACTGCAAGAATTTGGAAGCTGCAAATTTCAGTGTGCATAAAGAATGGTAACAGTTAAGGAAGGAATATGGGTTTTAATTGACAGAGTGCAACTGGCTCCTCTACAAAACCAAAAAGGAACTGACTGGGCGGGTTCAACGGGGATAGAGGAATTATTCATTTGCTATTTCCATTTAGTTACAGAGTTTTAGTAAATTATTAGCAGCCAGTTATGCTGTTTGCCACAGAATCATTGCTCCTACTTATCCACAGTCTGCAATGAGCCTTAAAAAGCCAAAAGATTAATATAAAATCAGCATCTGGAAGTCCAGTCACTACCTCTTTGGTTTCTTCTGTTGCTCTACACCAGACCACTGGCTGGCACACACAACAAATGCAAATGCAAAGCCAATAACTATAGAAGAAACAAACTCAGAATCAATAGGAAAGGCATTATCATGCCATTACTCCACCACACAGGACACTTGTAATTTAGCAACTTCTTGAATTTAAAATCAGCCATAGATTTGTCTTTAAAGGGAGAGGGGATGCATAACTATCCAATACTATAATACTGAAGTTACAGAAACACACACTTGGAGTAAAACAGCTGCTTCTGCATGTGGCAGTCAAGTATAACTTTTATATAATATTTGCAGAAAGGCATAGATCAGCAAGTATAAAGTCATGCATACATTTATTTTCCTTTGCTTTCAGACACCAATTAACATTTACTAATTGAGGCATCCTTGCACATAACTATCCATGGAATCTAGGTATTTTCAATATCCTTCAGAATCTGCATTTTAATGTGATGCTGAAATAACTCTCCTCTACAATATTTCAACTTTTGAAATTTTTCCTTACTGTGTTCTTGTTAGATCAAAATAGGTGCACACAATCAATGTTTTTTCATCCACCGAACTTGCAGCATTCCTTTCAGGTTTTGTTTATTTGTCTAGATGATTACTAAAATCCATTCTCACTGAGATGTCTGGATAAGTTAACATATATTATCTACTTCTAAATCTTCATTTCATTCCTGTTGCTTTCCACTCAGGTTTTTCTCTTTTTTTCCTCAATGTTTCTTTATCTTTTTAAGCTCTCCCACCTATCCCTTCAAGACCATTTTCCTACCATAAATAATGTATGTACATGCCTGTAATGCCATACTGAAGCAAAGTGAGTATTAACCATATTAAACACATCAAATATACACAAACTCAGTAACCTGGAAATTGGCTCCAAAGTTCTGAATTTCTGCAAATACTTGAAAAGAAAGTTCTTGAGCAGCAATATTTACAGAAAGTTCTGTTTTCACCTGAGTAACTTTTTTTTATTGTCATTATTTGATACATTGCAACTTAGAAGTTTTGTGAGGTTGATGAGCAAAGTGGCATTCAAGGTCAAAATTACAGGAAGG
This sequence comes from Orthonyx spaldingii, assembly GCA_013397795.1. Classification (NCBI taxonomy): domain Eukaryota; kingdom Metazoa; phylum Chordata; class Aves; order Passeriformes; family Orthonychidae; genus Orthonyx; species Orthonyx spaldingii. The sequence continues at coordinate 455,425 of VZTJ01000480.1, read as the reverse complement.
CATGTCATCATCTCAGTTAAACCAGAATCCTGAAATTCCTTCACTGAAGATAAACAATTATAAAATCTACTAATATAGAGATTTGAGACTCTGAAAAGAAGGACACCTGTAACAACATCGGTCGTGCTGGCTTAGGAGTACAGTCAAAGCTAATTATCAGGGCACTCTCTGCACTCAGTGGAGGCTGATGGACACCAGATGACATTTTGTTCAGTACATTGATTGATCAGGTTGACCAAATCTGCTTCTTAAAATGTCTGATTTTCTGTCTTAAACATAGAGGGAGCCCAGGTAACTACCTTAAACTAATGATACCACTTTCAGACAGCTGAAAGTAACTGAGATGAATGCCATCCTAACAGTGTGACTTTTAAAGAATGAGCAATCCCACTTTTCCTAAAATTCACAAGTCACTGTGATTAATTGAAAGATTTTCATAACAATGATTGAGTGCCCTTTTCTGCAGAAATCCGTGATGGGTAAGAGGGTAGCAGCACATTCAAAACAGCTTCCACAGCCCCTAAACCATGGGCTATTTCTCTATAATGAATGCCATACAGACAGTAATTTGAGCATTTAGTCATTAGTAAATTTAGTCTTATTTCAGTGTTAAAGACAATGCATGAGCTCTGTTTCCTTTACAAAAAAGATGAAAAGTATTTGCCCACAACAAATCCTATTTATTTGTTGCATTCGTGCTCAGGAGAAAGCATTTACTGCACCAGATCTGGTAATAGTTAAGATGTGATAGTTATTGAAATAAACACAATTAATTTTCCAGATGTAAACCTTTTCCTGAATAGTACCTGTAGGATGGTAATTACAGAAAACCTCATGCCATCACACCATACAAAGCAGAAAAACCTGCTGCTTTCAAAATATTCCTACTTTGCCAATTAGTCAATGGTTATTCAAGGTAGAAATGCAGTAACTGCTCTCAACACCAAAATATCATTCTTATATTTAAATAGATCTAATTAGAGTAAAACATAAACAATGTATTGGCTGCATTTAACCCTCCATGCAAAGACACACGGGTCCCAGTAATTATAGGTACTGATATTTGAATTGATTCTTATTAAGAACCACTAAAATTTTCTGCCTATAGGTTCTGTCAAATTGGAAAGCTTCTTTATAAATGTTCATTATGCTATTTGTGACTTCCTTTTCCAACCAAGAGATACAAACCACAGTTGTGCCCTAAATCAAGAGATCCTACTCGAGAGTGGCCACACCACTTTAAGGAGCTCTCCACGACCATGTCAGATCCTGTAACAACAGAGACCTTGTTGAGCTCCTGGTTTACCTCTTTCATTAAAATATTAATTCCCTACACTAGTGACAGGAGAAGGGGAAAGGAGCATCTTTTACTTTAGCATCAGGATTAAAAATCCTTTAAATCACATTTAAATATGTGGAAAATGTAGTCAAACTCTTAACTATGTCTGATTAAAACAAGGGTTTCTATTTTAAGATTTCACATTAGAACTTAATACTTCCTATTCTCTGTCTCAAGTATGTCACACCAAAAATTTAAACACCAGTGAAAGCTGGTAACTTCTGGCTCACGAGCTCTACATTAGACCCTTATTCTGTCAGCATCACTTTTGGTTCTGTTTCCTAAAATGCCATCAGAGAAAAGGTTTCAGCCAATAAGCCTTTTAGTAAACCAAGACATAGTAAAATCAACACCAAGGAGAGTCAAACTCCTCAAAATCAATTTTAATTGATCAAATATTTCATCTTTCACACAACCAGTCCATCAGTAAATACTTATTAAAGCAAGATACCAGCACTGCATGTCAAGCACCTGATATGAGTACACCTTCCCAGACAAATGGCACTTCTTGCTTTGGCACAGCCCTAAGTGATAGACAGGAACACAAGTTCAGTGAGAATTCAGTAGTTTGAGTTGCTTTTGTAATGTACAGCTTGAAACAAAACTGAGGATTTGCAGAGATACTGACAATACTAAATACTCACTGAACCCTCACAGATCTAAGCAAAACTGAAAGAAAACCATGCTAAATTGTAAAGAAAGATTAATAACATGCTCAGCACTAGCACACATGTTCTGTCACTTGTAGCAGCCCAGATCCCAGAAGAAACTGGAAAATGCAATATTGATCTAAAAGCCAGAATATTCAGCAAACGTATTGGAAGCACCAGCTATCTAATTAAGTGATTAATCAGAAGCAGTATGACTGCTTTAGCATAAAGCATCTGGGAGATCTTGAACTTTCATTAACAATATTTGCATTCATAGGCCCTGTAATATATATTGACAGAACTGAAGATAGAAAAATCTGTTTACGAGCTTGGGAAAACTGCATTTGGCCCTCAAACTGTTTCCAACTGTCAGAAATCTCTTGTAGAAACAAGCACGAGAGATTGAGAGCTCATAAAAGATATGCATAGGGAATCAGGAAAGAGATTCATTTAACTGGAAGCAACAGGAGTTGGATTAGCAACAAGAAAATTGAGACTATAAGAAGCTGCTATATATGCATCAAAATTTCTCCACAAAATCCTTCTTCCGGATAGGATGCAGGTAAATTACACGTGGTAAAATAACCAGGGAAGTTTCACCTGGTCGACATCACATCATCTTACGGGATTCTACGAGAAATCTGTCAAAGGACATATTTCCATACTGTACAAACTTGCACCTTTCCAGTTTCACTGGAACTGCAAATACAATATTACATTTACAAAGATGGTCATCAAAACTGCCAGGGATTACAATGAAAAACTAAATTGCTTGTTATGCAAATTTGTAATCAAGTACCTCATCCAAAAAAAAAAAAGCAGTAAGTGAGCAATTGTGTTTCTCTACCTCATCACTGCTTCTCCATCAGGAAAACTAAGCAAAGGGATATTTGGGGAGGAATGAAGGCAAACATATTTAGACTATTAGAACAATGAAATGTAAGTGCATTGCAATTTTTCCATACTATAAATTTACAAAAGCTGAGTACCATTGTAGAAAATTCATCTTTCAAAAAAAACCAGTGTTAGCTACACATGAAACCAATAAATTACAAGGGTAAGACATGTAAAGGACTTTCACACATGCTCTAGCAGGCTTAGTAATGTTGTGGATCCTCCCTGCCTCAGGTTCTATAAAACTGTATATCAACTATGAGAGTCTTTAGACTCCTCAAGCTTTACAGTACTTGATAGTCAATATGAAGAATTATTTTGGAATAAAATTCCATAAAGTCACAGACATCTTAGATTAACAACACTTTTCCATTTAAAAATCCCATCCTTTTTTTCTAGAGTATGACTGCCTGTGTGAGAAATATGTGTCAACGCAATACAACTATTCAGAAAAATATTCCAAAACTGTTATTTTGGGACATATGCATATGTAGACAAATTACTAATCTCTACTTGAATGAGGGAAAAATCTTTGCCACAGGCTGGACACAAGCCGTATTCTCTTTACCTCGTTAGTTTAAGACAATTTAGTTTAATAGGAATTAATTCATCCTGCTGCCGTTTCAACTTGCCTCTAATTCACTTGATAAGTACTTTGGAAATTGCCTGATTATCCCTTAAGTGTCTTGGCCGTCTATCAGCACCACAATAAATAAACAAACAGTAGCTTTTCAGAAAAAAAAAAACTACTCATAGTGTGCAATTTTCCAATCCCTCAATTTTAAGTGACATAATGGAAATAGTTCCCAGCTGAAGAAAATAGTATTTGGGCTTCATTCAGCTGCTTAAGTGACTGGAAGTGATATGGGGAGATATTAGTCCTTTAAATAAATTACTCTCAGCATCATTTTCAGCACTTGGATTATGTATAGCTTCTTTATAAGTGGAGTATGGTGTGATTTACAATTAGCAAGTTATAAAGCAAGAGAAATTATAGTAAAACAACCTAGCCTACATATATTTCATCAGAAATTAAGAAAGTGCTAGAATATATAACTGGAAATGGTAGATCTGCCCTCAAGAGCAGAAGTCTAAAGCTTGTTATGCAATTTGAAAACAGCCTCTAATAACATGTGCTTCAGACAAGAAACATGCTCCGGGTGCAAAATTACTTCTCTAAGGCTTCTTTCATGCAGAGCAAGTTGTTCATACTGATTAACAAATATATAACTTTGCAGTTACATTTACATCATCTGAACTTGACTGAGAATTGGTCCCTAAAAGGGCTCTGCTTTCTAATCAGACCTTCAGTGTAACTTCTAATTAAAATCTAGATTACTGAAGTAACACAAATACCCCATTAGTATGGACATTACACGTGCCTAATTTCCATGATATGGTAAATATTTGGGACTTCTGAATATTATACCACAAAAAGAAATTCTAGCTTGTTAAATAAGGGAAATTTGGGCTGAAGCACTGGCAAGGAAGGACAGATTGTGTGAAACACAAAATTAGATGTTTTATTTATTTCAGAATGCATAATGTCCCACACATTTGTTCCTTCCCTCAAAATACAACAATAGAAATTGCCTCGAATTCATGCTCTATCAAATTCCAGAAAGGCAGTGCTGGAAAAGCTGCAAGCTACAAGTATCAAAGGACACAGAAATGTTTCTCCCATTATTCCTCTTCCAGCTCCAGGATAGGTATTTTAAGGGGACAACAGTCTAAACCAGTAATGAAAAAATAAAGTTAAAATTTAGTAAGAAAAGAATGTCACTCGCAAAATAACCCCAGTGAGTGAACAACCTGGCCATATGCACAATCACAAGGTAAGAGACTAATTTTCATGGACCTCTGCTCAATTATTGTGAGCTGGCACACTGTTGTCAGTTCTAAAGGTTAATGCAGTAATGAAAGATGACAATCTCTCCTAGGCGATTACTGAATGCCCAAGCAGGTATCCACCTTTTAAATTAAAGGTGCTCCAAGCAGCCTGAGGATACCAGGTTTGTCCCAGGACTCTATCACAGCCTGTGCACAGACTAAGGCTCCACTGCTCCAACGTGTCAGGTACAGCTCACATGCCAGGACATGGCAAAGCTCCAAATGTAATATTCTGCCCAAAACTGAGACAAAACATTTAAATCACCTGAACAGTTCATAATTGAATCCACCGTGATTTTTCAGAAGACAAAACTTTTGGGTGTTTGCTCCTGTCCAACGTTGATCAGCGTTTCCTAGAATCTCATTTAAAGTTTGTGAGATGCGTTTAGGTAAATGGGGAATTAAATTATAAATTAATCACCACAATTTCAATTCCCTTTTTAAATAAACCTTTACAAGATAATCTGATCTCATTGATGGCTGTCATGTCTTTATCTGGTGATAATGTTCTCCAGAGACAGATCCCATACTGGAACAACCAGCACACCCATTAGACATTAGACACCCACACATCACACGCAGATATGTTACACGGGGTGGAGCTAACAGAGGAGGAGAGGGACCACCACCCACTTACACTCTGGGTAATCTCAAGTCCACTGAAGTCTTTATTATGCCATTCATAAATAAAAACATCATTAAACTATAACTAGAAGCAATAAACTAGAATTAAGGAGCTGTTCTGGCAGACATTTCAACTGCGTCTTCAGCCCTGCCAGTACTCACAACACCAAAACCACTGACCACCTCAGCCTCAAACAAAGCAGTGGTAATTTCACATCCATAGGCATCACTAACTACAAGACAGTTACTAAGAACCCCCATGCAATTCATACGAGGCCAAGAATGACAGCAATGGTAATGTCTCCTTTTGGGGTGAAAGGACTTTGTAATTAAGTAATGAATTAATCCTGCTTTGACCATTTCTTGCAAGTCTTGGGTCATTTTTCAAGTTATTTCTGCTGCTGAAATCCTGGGCAGGCAGGCTAAAGTTTAATTTCAAGGTTAGTTTGTATTAGCTTTAAGCAGATGAGGAGGGGAGAGGTTTAATAAGTGAAAGAGCATGTAGACAGTATAAACTTCACAGATTCCTGCAGAAAAATAAACTGTCCTAAGCTTCCTGAAATGTCATAAGATATGACACTCAGAAGTGGTAACCAAAGAGAGCGTATGAAGTTTGTTACAGAAGTGGTTTAACTTGTAGCTTTTAGTAATGCCAAGATTTAGGGATGGGTACATAGCAAGCTCTCTCTGGAGAGCAAACCAAAGGGAGGTGATACACACTCAGTGATGAGGAAGAGGTCGGAGAGAGCCAAAATAGAGCAAGCCAGTTTTGATCTTACACATGCCTTTTTGATATCATTGCAGTTACTGCTTCTAAGACAGCTATTAGTTTTCATAGGGAATACCTTCATTTGAATCTCGTGCAAGGAGATGAAAAGGACAACCTTTTACCCAGAACCCGTCATTGGTTTAGATTCCAGCTTTGTCCTAATTCCATTGAGACAGAAGAGTTAAAGACGAAACAGCAGGCATGATCTGAGGGCATGTTTAATTCCAGATCAGAAATAGAGATCTGTGTCTTTAATCATGCATAAAAAGTAATTATCAAATGTCTTAAAGATGTTGGAATTCAAGCCTCCTCATGACAGTGTTACAGATACACTGATGAAAGCAGTGAAAAGTATAAAAGGAGATATTGTTTTAATGTTTCTCAGCTCCAGGTAAAATAACAAACCAGTAGTTACTGCTGAAATTAAGAAACATTTGAACTTCTTTTAAATCTGTAAACAATCCAAGAAGCGAGCATTTCCATGTTTTACATGTTCCTTAAAAAAACCTAAAAGTTAAAGATAAGCCAAATTTTAAACATTTATCATTGATACATATTTTGCTGCCAAGATCATGTAAATTATGTAGTGCTTCTATTAAGAGCAAAAGTTAACACATCCACCTGTTGCATTGGGAACAAGAAAAATTGCTGATAAAGTGTATTGCAAAATGCAGTTGCGTTCTCCTCTTGGAAACAGGAGCAGATAATGAGTGTCCTGGTTCCAGATCTCCCTGGCTTTAAGAGCTAATGGGATTTTGATTTTTAAGATTGGCATAGCAGTATGCAAATATTGGGGCAAGAACAATTGCAAAATTATGAAGTACTAATTATTTTGAAGTCACCTGGTCTTTTTTTGCCAGAGACAGCAAAAAGTTTTGTTTCAGAGAGAAAAGTTCTTCATGGAACACCAAAGGAATAGCTTCAGGAATGCTGAGCTATCCTTTGAGTGGCTGAACTACTAAAACACCCTGTTATTTACAGAAGTACATCTTTCCTCGTGATATTTCTCATCAGGGAGTGGCTACTGAAGCCCACAGTAGTTATAAGAACACACTGAGGTGACACAATTCTGACAGAAGCAAGAACTTTCCCATCATTAGAGCCTCATCCACAGAGCTCATTCCATTATGGATGGTCATGGAGACCCCCTGCAACTCTCTTTGAGACTCATTAATCCCTCCCAGATCACTTTATGTGTAGCAATAGCCAGTCTTGTTCTCAGCAACAGGCACATAATTGTGTATGTCCAAAGCAACAAAAAGATACTGAAGCTGTGTCACCTGAGAAAATTCATCATCTCTCCAAAATTATTTGGACTTTCATTGTTAATTTTTTCAGCAGTGTGAAAAATTTCTCAGCAATCCCACTTCTGGAAAAGATAAGAAAATGAATGCAGTATTCAAGTGAAACATTCTTAACATGTGTCTAATTTTGAGGAGTACAAAACTGCATACTGTAAGTCCTTTCTAATAAAATATTCAGACAGAAGGCTTGTGTGTAGCTGGGCATGCTAGTAATTTTTTTGGAGGGAAAAACACTAAAAAATAAAGAAAAAAGTTACGGGATATAGCAACATTTTATTACTCAAACTGAGACTTAACTTTAACAATTTCAACCATGTCATTAACTACAACATCCTTTCTCCTTCAAACTAAAATGTTCATATAAACAGAAATTAATTTTATTATATTTAGCACCTGACAAGTGTTTATTGACTTCAGCACAGAAGGGTTTCAAATCCCACCCACGGGGAAAAGATTAAGCCTAAAGTTAAACAAAGTGGATTCCTACCAACTGTCCTTTAAACAAACTGAACAAATTGGATTGAGAAATAGAAAACTGACCGCAGAACATATCAATTTCTTTCAGTTTTAAATATTTAAAATTAATCTTTAGAATAACACAAAACGAGAAGCAGCAAAGGAGTAAAACAGACAAAGCAGCAAAGTAGAAACTACTTTTTAAAAAAATGTTGACTGTCAGAGCTACCCTTTATATTGCCTTCTACTATTGCTTACTCTGTATTTTTTTTTTAAATAGTGGAGGTTGATGGAGGATAATGAAACAATCAGGTTTAAAAGAGCCTGCATTTCACACAATATTACTTTTGTCATTCTGCTCCTAGGTCACGGTCAGAAAGGGAAATACTGCTCCCAGGATCTCTTTATAGTCTCAGTGTTCTCCCTAATGGAGCAATTACGGCCAGTCGAGCCTGACTGCAGCACCACATTGAGGGGATGCATTTGCAGTCCCGGATGACACAACAGGCTCATTCTGCTCTGCTTGAGCTCAGCTTTCCAAAGCCTTCCTTTGCCAAACACAGCTCAAGGCTTACAAGCAGAAGGGCTTGCAGACCCACATCTGAAAAATACACATCCAGCAGAAGTAGACAATGTGGTCTCAAATGCTAGTACAACTCAACACTGCAGCTTTAATTAAGTGTGCTCAGAAGGAGAGACATACCAGAAAATGCCAAAATGTGTTTTCTGAACCCCTCAATAAAACAGAGCTTCAAAATACACAACTTCTCAGGGAGGGCTGGTGTTTCAGCAACACAGGTATAAACTTTTCATGCCAAAGAAAAGGAAGACACTGAGATGCTACCCAGTCCTAGAACTTGCCCGCCAGCTGCACTCCAGGCCTCCTCTCAGAGGTCAGCAGTACCCAAGGGCATTCACAGCCTGCAAATTCTTTTTCTACAATTAAACTATCTGAAAAATGCACTAAAACACCAAGTAGTTATGAAATTACAAAAGTTACATTTGTGTGTAATTACGTTACCCAGATGGGGTTCTAAATAATGAAACTTTTCACTTTTACGTCCTGGTCCTCCTCAACCAGACTCCTCCAAAAAACTGCAAATTCTTCACATGCACCCTACAACTACATAGTTATATACTATGAGAACTTACATTAAAGGTGAAATGTGACATTTTCCTTGTATATTCCTGCATCTAAGCTGTCTTGTTATAAACATGCCTTTATACTGCCCAGCATGTGACTAATGACAGAGAAAATTTTTAAAAAATCAGATTAGGTGGAAAAACTTCCAAGTTCAGGTTAAAAACTGTAGCCCTTTACATTTTTATATTAGAAAAATACATCAATTTTCCTACTATTTTACAAAAACACACTAATTTTATTGCTATTTTACAAGACCTTCAAAGGTTATGCTATTCTTAAATATAGCAATCATCCAACAAAATATTGTCCTTTTACTTATAAGCTTTTATCTGCTGGTTGCAGATGATATCACATTCACTTTTTAAATAATATTTAAAGGTCAAACCAATAAGGCATAGAAAATGTTGAACATCTTGTACAATTCAAACAAGGCACTGCAGAAGCCACAGGGGGGTACTTGCTAAAATGATCGAGCACTTTTTAACATATTTATTCAATGATTACCAGGGGCACAATGTAATCCACTTCTGATGGAACCCCTCGGGAAGGGAAAACTCTGCTGAAAATTCATAAAAAAAATCTTCCGAGTTTTTTCCTCACCTGTTTTCAAACAATACGAAGGAGAAGTTATAGCTCAGAATATATCTAAATTACAGTTTATTATATAAAGGTACCAAAGCTAATTTTAAATTGCTTCAGGCAATAGGGACTTCCAGATGAGGAAAGTGACCAAGCTGGGAAGCTCAGGGGAATCCATGGGGCAGACAAATCCTATCAGAACCTCCCATGGGGAGATCCTTGGTGTACTCTTAGCATCACTTCCAACACAGACAGTGTCTTACACAGGGTAAACTTTTTAGCTACACACCTAAGCAGCTCAGTCTCACTGGATAATTACAACTTGGCCCTGATTACTATCAGTTTACCCCCAAGGAGCAGAAAAGAGAGATAGGACAAAGGGTTCATTTTTCCAGTTCTGACTAGTGCAATTTACCAACACAAATCTTTAGTCAGTCTGTATCAGATAGTGCTGAGAACATTTAATCTACATGCAGAGGTAATGAACAGATAGGTATAAAACTACTGTCTTGTTCCTATTAAAGATTAATTGTGTGCATCTTCTCTTACACCATGAATTTGTCCAGGTTAGAAAGGACCTTACAGGAGCACATAATCTGTTGCTCCATGAGTCTGCTTGAAGCTGCTCAGGGCTTTATCCAGACCAGTATTTATGGTCTGCTGTGCCAAGCTCTAGGTGTTCAGGCTACAACAGCAATCCCCAAAGCCGTAAAATCCTATGCACATACACTCCTATGTGCATAAAGGGCATTAAATATGTAGGGGAAAAATTCAAAAGAAACAGTGGCTCAGAGAGGTGTCCTGAAGCCAACACCTACCTGTGTAAAAAATAACGCTTTCAGTTCTTCTGTGATGAAACATTTACATCAGCTTTCTTTCTCCCTGCATGAATAATTGCTGCAACTTATAAGCCATTACCTGCAAAGTGCCAGACATTTCTCTGCTCTCACACACACATAATACAAGAGAAGAGGGAGGCACAGACCTGTGTTCGCGAGAAGCTGCATCTTGTTAGAATGTCACACAGGATGCTGAGCCTGCAGGAGATGTAGATGTGCCAGCAGGACACTCCAGTGCTGACAAGAAGCAGCAGCCAACCTCCTCTATCTTTGCAATGCTGAGATAGTTTTGCACCACCAGATCAACAACTCTTGGATCCCAGTGTTAAGGGACAAGCTTCGAGGCATCAACAGATTTTGACTGCCAAATATTCTCTACCATGGTGGATTGAGCCCTTGTCCAGATCTCTGTAATTCTGGGCATCCACTCTGTTTCAAGGTACCAATTAGGAAAGTGCTTAGTCACAGGTTTTTTTCAAGCCTTCTTTTAAATTAAACAAATGCTTGAGGCACTGTTCAGAAATGCATTCACTTTTATTGGTAAGATAAAAAAGAAAGCCTTCATGACAATACAATTATGTTCCTCACTGAAAACTTATATATGGAGGAAAAAAACAGAGCATAAAAAAAACCAAACCAAACCAAACCAAACCAAAACACTTTTAAAGCAAAACTTGACTTCCACTATTGGTGCCACATTAACAAACATTTCAATGCACACATGTATGCTGGATTTACTAACGCTGATGGAAGTGTGGGGGTACCTGTGCCTATAACAGATACTTATGCATGATACTTATGAGCATTTGTATTATATCAATGTATTAACATAATTATATATATAAATGCAAGTGATATTTATGCACTCAAATACCATTACTGGCATTTACTAATAAAAAGTTAACTTTATATGTCCCCTTGCTTCAGGGAAGAACGGTCTCCAGACCAATGAGTTTTAACATTTCCTTAAAAATTCCTGCTAACAGGGTCTTTGAGTATTTCTGTTTAGTAATATTTATCAGTTTTTGCAGACTCACCTTTCTGTTTCTGGAGGATCCTGCTCTGAGTTTGATTGATGGAGTTAATTATTTTGCCAGCATTATCGCACAACTGCAGCACAACTTTCTGCTTAGCTTGTTGTTATCATGGATATTGAATTGGTATTGACAGTCCAGGCACCAAAAAAAAAGGAATTTTCACATTTTCAGAATGTTAAAATATATTTTTAAAAATTCCTCTGTCTTATTCTTTGAGACAAATTCTCTTTCCTTTCACAGAGATATTGCATATTATATTTCTAGTAAATTTTTAAATAGACAAACCTCCATCTTAGGAAAAAAAAAATCAGAAATAGTTCAACCATGTAGAGATTTGTTAGCTTGCTTGGACTGAATGCTTGTGTGAGTGAATGTGTCCAGTGTCGAGGATATTTTGCTCTGAAAACAAAGGTATTCTGTGATCTCCTTCAGTGAGTAACAGATCTATTTTCTATTCTAGACATCACCTTCTTTTACCCAGATCCTCACTTCAGTTGCCAGCTTGAGCTCCATGTGCTGGTGTCACCAGCCCACCAACTCCTGCTACCAGCAAGGATCTTAAAAGCCACAGGAATAAGACAACAGCTTTTCCAATTACTAAGGCTTGGCCAATGGGCATCACAGGACAAAGACAATGAACTAGAACCCAGATTCAATTAAGGATGCACAGCACACATTTTGGTCAGTGACTTGCACCATTAGGTCCAAAGGTCTGAGGAAAATCAGGATAATCAACACAATGTCGTTTCGGAGGTGTTTCTTCTGGGATCCAAAGGGTTGATCAACCCACATATCAGATGTCACATGTACAGACTGGTCCAAATAAATCTAAAGTTACTACAACTTTTGTTTGAAAATCAGTAATAGGTAACCTACACTGGTAGCTTTGCTGTGCAGCAGTAAATGACTGAAGCTGATTGTTTCTTTTCATTTTGACATTTTAAGAAATGGAGGAAGTGTCACTGGGATTAATTCTTCTTTGCAAGGTATCCCCACAACAAATTTCCTGTGCCTACATGAAGAATAATCACAATTTTTATACTTTTAACCCCTAAATCAGTGGTGTTTACACAGACTCCATCCACTTTAAACAATTTTAAATGGCTGAGCATTTGAAATACAAAGCATGCTTAATGCTGTGGCAGACACTTCCTTAAAACAGATATGTAAAACTTTACTAAAGATATACAGAAGAGGTAGAAACAGATGAACATTTAAAATACAAATCATGAGCTGTACTTCAATGATATTCCTTTTTGCCTTCCCTTTCACTACAAAATTTATAATAAAAACCTTTTCCTTGACAGGCTTATAGATATTAATGATGGTATTAACAGCTACTTTGCAAAATAAGAAAATATATTAGAGAAAGATCTTTTAATCTCTTGTTACTGTTAAAATTTTAATCCTGTTCTGGAGAAGTGACGTTCAAAAAGAGACAGAAGAAACAGCATAACAAGACACCACTTCTGAAGGAGCAGAGAGAGAATAGATGTTCTGATCAGCTGCTCCTGGGCCCTTTGTCTGTTTGTTTCCACCTTTCAAGTGCTGAGAGTTTCTCAGCAGCCCCAGAAGAAAGAGACAAAGCAACAATTGAATTGCAAATTTAGTTTTTCAGGTGTTTTTCTTGGTTTTCTTGATACAATGCTGATGTTGTCATTATAAGTTCTCTGTCTTTGTCAATAAGGTCATAATATCTTTTAGAAATAGGAGATGGCAATTTGACTTCTAGAAAGTTGTTTAATGCACCAATAAAATAAGTTATGTACTATTTGAATCCCTAAACATCTTTTCTCAAAAGGACAATTTGAACATCTTATTTCCTCAAGAACTTCTCCATTAACTGCACCTACACTGTTATATTGATGTTATTCCAAAAATTTCCAAATGCTGCCAATGGTGTTTTCAAGTCACAGTCCAAGCAGGTATTTGCATTAAGTTCATCACAAACAGCTTCATTCTGAAGCAAGTGGGGAGACACAGGAGACAGCAAGGAAGTGAGAGTGAAGAACATATCCTTGGGATGATGGACTGTGTTCATGCACTTTGTCATTTTTTTCTTACAAAGAAGTGTAAATATGCAGGTTTTGCTTGTTTTACGCAGTCTTCTAAGTAACCTGTGAGCTTCTCAGTAGAGGGTATAATAGCTCCTACTAGTTTACACGATTTGAAAGCAACTACAAATTTTTATAACATAAATAACAGGCTATTAAACACAAACACAAAATATATTTAGGTCAAAGAATACGTAAACTGCCAATTGTTAATGGCTGGCAGACCCCTCTGAGGAAATCTCACTAAAAGCTTGCCTAGTTAATCTATTTTTTCCCAGGCATGATCTAGCAGCCATTTAAAGCACAGGGCTGAATGAACAAATCTCTCATCTGGTCAAGCTTCTCATTTATTCTAGTGGGAAAAAATACATTGAAGTATTCTCTGAGGGCTTTTTTCTTTTTTTTAACAACACAACAAAACCACCAAAACCAAAGCCCAGTGTGTTCTACAGATGAGTAACCAGAGACATTATCTTTCAGAAGCTGGTTAGAAAGGATAATAGGAAAATAAAGGTCACAAGTTCCTTAAACACCTCGATCTCTTCCCTAAGCAGACATCAGACTGCCAGAATTCTGCCCCACAGCACTTCTCTCCTACCTGGCTCAATTTTTCTTTCATGTCCTCATTGGAGGAAAAATTGCCCACTTTGTCTCTATTTCTCTGTTCTCAATTAGGATTCCTCCCCTCCAAAGTGAAAAGTACACAAACATAGGGGCCAGGGATGATGGTAGTGGTTACAGTTGTAAGTGCATTCACTTCAGTGAGTTTTGAGAAGTGAAAATTGTGCTTGTTATTCCAAAAGTAAACATTGACACTGAAGTTACACAACTCAATTAACTTAAATCTAAATGGGAGCAAGATTTACCTTGCCCTTTTCAGAAGTCTGCACTACATACAAGTCTTCGTGCACTGTGCTGTGCCCAGACCGATCCACTGCAAAGAGCAGCACAAACACAGCTCCCTTTCCAAGTACTACCACCAACAGCACCTCTGTCAATTCTGCAATTTTCCTCTTAGAAACTACTTTAAAAGTAAATAATGCAGATGGCCTGAGCTGGCAAGTTCAGGGTTCTGTTGGGTTGTCAGTGGATGACTAAATGATTCCTTCTTATTGCTTTAATAGGATTATGTTGGTGGTTTTCCACCACAAATTTCCACCACAAAATGCAAACTGTATATTCAAGATGCTCCCATAATTTAGCTCTTGGTTATTGTGATCTACCTAATCCACTGTTCCAGTGATGGTTTGCACAGTAGCCAGTAAAATGGGCATCTGGCTGGTAGACCAGGCCATCATTAACAACAGAATAGATCTCAGTGACAGTTTATATTTTTAAGCACCAGAGTTGTGGAAATGAGCAATGGAATTCCTTTCCCTTTCAAAAAGGAAGCTGTTGCCACAATTTCTTCTTAAATATACCAAGACTCCACTGAGGCAATGAATTTGAGTCCTCCATGAGACGTTTTCAGGCAGAGCTCCTTTCTCATAAAGATTTCACTACAACCACCATTAATTTACATTTGATTACTTGCTTTCATACAAACACCCTTTTACTACATTACTGTTACCTGGAAAGGCAAACTTAATTTTAAAGGTTCTCTCAAATACTTGTGGGGGTTTTTTTCATCTAAGAGAAAAAAGAAAAATCAGAATGAAGTGTAACAAACCTAGATCTTGCTGTTATTTTTCTTCAGAAGCATTTTATAAATAAAACTTGTTCTACTTTATTTACAAGGCTTTGCAGTACAATGAGAAAAATGTAACTGCTCCAGATGTTGAAGATGTTTTGGGCACGCTCAAGTGAGCTGCTGAGTGTGCACAGCAAACCTGACACCTCTGAAGGGTAACTCTGTGCTACACCACATACAGTGAGGGCTTTGCATGCCTGCTACATTTCCTTCCTACAAGTCTTACAGGAATAAATACCTGGAACACTGCTTTTGTTTCATTAAATGTTAATTCACTAATGTACACTTTTTTGAAGGGTTTTCAGACCATTCATTGCACTATTGGGATCTTGTTTTTCTTCTCTTTCATTCAAGTTGCTGTTTCTTGTGAAGTAAATTCTGCTGAAGTGACTGAGTTACAATTTTTTTTTAGTAATAACTTCATTGCTTCAGTCAAATCTACTGCGTGGTTAAACATCAGTGATTATTTGCACAATCTTTATAATGAAAATGTCCTCAGTGTGCTGGCTGACTTTGCTGTGCGAGGCTCAATATACACATTAATCATGTAGCTAATCTAGTTCTCATCTGACCTTGATTTAGTGAAACCACAATATTGCAAAGAAATTAGGTCCTGTGGAGGTATTTTATCAGACTTAGAAATCTTTATTGCTACCTACTTTTTCACTTTGCAAAAGGATTGAAAGGTTATTGGATACTTTACCCATACTCTACCTCTCACCTCTTTCTCCTCTCTGGTTATGAGTTTCAGTCAAACACTTCTTGTAGGGTTTTTCCTTCTCCCTGAGAATTTTAAATTAACATTAGGAAAAACTGGTATTTTCATGAGGATTTTTATTAAAAGACTCAGTTTCAGACAAGCATGTGGTAATAACACTATGAAAGTGTAAGTCCACATAGCCAAGTCATAAACTGCTTCCATATCATTCCCTTGGCATGTTTAATATTAATACACAGACTCTTACCATCTTCAAGATTTTCATAATAAGAACATGGGGAAGGGGAATTTGCTCATTAATTAGAATACAAACACAAACATTCAACCGGGCCCTAATCTTTTTGCCATGAATATTTATAGCTTAACAAGCATCTTTTCAAAAGGAAGGGAGAGATGGGACAGGTTCACATGGGACATAAGCTCTCCTGGACTGCAGAATGAGTTCTTAAAAGCCCTACATACAAAAGCTGCAAAGACAAAAACTGGTACTAGAGGGATTAGGTATGGAGTAGAATACCTGTTACTTAACCCCAGGTGTTTCAATTTAACCCAAATCCCCCTCTCACACAGCAGATGTAGAGGCTACAGAGACTGTAGGAGCAGCTCCAGCATCCTTCTTCCACTGGAGAGGCTCAGCCTCTCTGCTAAGGACTTATGTAACAGAGAGGAGCTGTTAAAATGTTCTAAAAATTGTTTCAAAGTAAGAGGATTTTTGACCTTTCAGTGATGAATGTGAACTGAGAGATGCTAAGGTTCGCCCTCCCATGATGATAATCCTCTTGGATACCCAACCAGTGTTCCTCCTTGCCTCGGGCAGGTGACAGTGGCAGTGATGACATGCAGTGTCACGCTATCAAAGTTGGACAGCTTTAACTTGGCACTGGAGGGCAATTTTTAGGCTTGCATCACTATAGTGTAACCCCTGTGTATTCCAAAGTCTCCATTCCACAGAAGTTTATCCTTTATTAAGTACACCATGGGTACTGCTCTCCCTTACAAATCTGCTCCAGTTTACCTGGATGATCTGCCATCTACACACATGAAAGCCACAGGGGGGATGTTAAAGACACTATTGAAAAATGAGCTAGGGAAAGAAGCCAGTGTAAAGAAAAATTCTACCTGTCTACACACTGTTATAATTATTCCAAAGCAAATTATTTTAACATGGTAAGTCTCTTCCATGTTGAGCCTGGTGTCTTGTCTCAAATAAAGAGCCCAAGGTTCAATAGCTCCTCACTTTCCCTACAACTATTTAACCTTTTGCTTGGAAAAAAACCAAACCAAAACAAACCTTAAAAAAAGTAAATTTTCATATGGCAGCCTTAGGGTCCAGGTAAACCATGTTCAGGTCCCCATGAATATTGGGCTTGATGGCCTTTATCTCAGCATAAACTCAAATGAGGTGTGCTCAGAAGCCATGGGATAACTGCTGTGAAGGTGCGAGAGGAAAACAAAGTAAAAATAGGAAGTGCAACACAGAGAACCAAAAGAGAATATAGCAAATTTGGGTCAGAAGGCCCAGACAATTCATGATGATGTGTCAGTGGAGATCTGGTCACAGTAGATAACAGACCATGTAAACTTTTGTCCTTCTCTCACAACACCCAGATGAGTGACCTCTGCATTTCACTGTGGTGAAGATTTGACCAAGGCAGGCTCCAACCTGAGCTGCAGCCCCAGGTTAATGAGCCCAGTCTACAGTAAACCAAACACACACTCAATTCAAAAATCTATTCCTGAGCAAACACTGCTGGTTTCAAAGTTTCCAGTACTCAGGCATTTTTAAATGTCTACTCTATTCTCTTTACAGTAGAAAAAGAAATGCCACTAAACACAGCCACCACTTCAGTCTGCTGCTTTAAAGAGCCTCAAAACAAATGTGCCCAGGAAACAGAGGGCAAAGAAGCTTTTCAGCTTGTCATCCTGGTCATGAAACTGGACCTACAGAAAGCAGGAGGGGCAAAAGCAGCCCTGTATACAGTGGTATTCAAATGCTGTTGCTATTATTTACATTTCTGTTTAGCACTGTGTACACATCAAAGAATAAAATCATTTTTATTGTATCTACAAGCAAACACATTCCCCATTTCATTTTCACTGCATCTCTAGTACTTTTAACTTCCAATACATATTTACATGGGTAATTAAGCATAGTGGCTTAAAAGATCTTTTAAAATGGTAATTATCAACTGGAATTATTCCCAGAAGTAATTTCTAAAATCTGGGGCACTGCGTTTCACTAAGTTTCGGTAGTACTATATGGTTTCCTGCTATTTTTTTTTCCTAGCTAAATGTACATCACAAGACTATTTGGTCCAGATGAAATTGCCAAACACAAACTGTGGCTTTTCCCAACTTGTATTGCTTCTCTAGCAGTTTCAGATTAAAATCTGACAATTCAGCTAAGATTGCAAATATCTAAGTAAGAGTCTTCCTGCAGTCTGGAAAGGGAAACCAACAAGCACAACACCTGCTCCAAGATAAGGTAGCATACAACAGCACAGCCATAAATTATTCTAAAATACCAGAAACTGAAACTCCCTTTACTCACATGGACATAAACAGCCTCTTTCTTGTCTAAAACTGAATATAAGCTCCTGGAGCTGACTCTTGACATTCAAATTTGAGAGCAAAAGAAAAGTATTGTCTCCTGTTATACCTACACATCCTAAAATAGTCAGTCTCTTCTTCAATAACATGTTTTGATGATAAAATTTCACTTAAAAGTCATGTCAGCTTTGTCCCAGTGTCATAATATTAATAATAAATCAAATTTAGAAGTTCCCCTACGATGTCAGATGAAGGCACCACAGTTTAGGAAGTCAGCAATGAGCCAAATTTACAACACCAGATCCATGTAGCAGTCAATAAACAGAAACGAGTAGACAGGTGGTTTCCTTTTTTTTGAAGGGTCTTGGAAAAACCTTTGCTGGTAGTGGCGAGGTCTCCATGCCTCAACATGATTCAGTGATGAACTCCCAAAGGACAAATTAAACCAGATGTTCTTTGTAGATTCTAGTCCTCTCATCAAGTCCTGTAAGTTTGTGATGCAAGATACTTTCTATGCCAGAATAAAAAGTGACCTCAGACAAGCCTGAGGATTTTACAGGTCCCAGAGTCAAGGCAAAGTCACAGAAGAAACTACAGAAATAAAGGAATACAGGGAGACAAATGTTTGAAGCTTTTCTGTGGTCACTTCCCTCAACAAACAAAGTCACCTCCCTTGACAAACATCAAGTAAAGTTTCTTATAAACCCCAGAATCCTTCTACCAATCTGATATAATATTTCATGCAAAGTTTTAGCTTTATCTATTACAATTTAGTTTGCCTTCTTTGGGCAAACGAGGATTTTTGGAGTGGAAAAGTACACTTCACCTTTATTACAGTTATCACAGCACTTGCCTTTTACTATAGGATAATTCCCATTTTAACAAGATTCTACTGAGAAATAACCCGTTTACAGTTCTTACCAGTTTACATCTCTATAGTTTGGAGTAGCCCGCTGATATTTCATCTTGCATCATCCTATAGGACAACTTTTCTTCATGCTCTGAATTTCCTTTCACATGAAAGCTTTCTTTATTAAAAAAAATATTTTCCTTCTTCCCCATAAACATGCATTATGTCCTTAACTACATGACCATATTCCTTTAAAAAAAAAATTTGCCACCTCAGTAAATGATTTAGATTACAAATAAAAGATGCAGCTATTGCTTAAGCCACCACAACTTTTTAATGCCCTAAATTCAAGTGCTTGACTCAGCAATCTCATTAATATTCTTATGTACGCTTTTGTGTGCAAGACCACTCTGTGTTTATTTCAAACTTCTTGATAAATACATATTTCTGGCATACATATATTATCAATAATTATAATCAATTGCCATCTCTCTGGTCTATTTTTAAATGACATAAGTATATAAATCAATCTCCTAGTAATTTCTAACCTCATCATGATTAGAAGTGGCTAAAGATCATGTTACCCAAAAGTTATTCACTTTTATCCCCACATCTTTTCACATTCGAAAGCAGGGCAGAGATAACCACCTATCAGCTTTCTCTCAAAATTATTTTTTTCTTCATTCTGATAGGAACCTATGAAGAGTATCTCTAGGAGAATCATTAGCTGTAGCCCCAGGGGTATTAGGAAGAGTACCAAAGCCAAGAATAATCTCCTATGAAACTTCCAAAATAGGTTCAGTTTAAACTGTTCCCATGTGAGATATCATCAGTGCCCCATGCATGGCTTTCTCACAGAAGCCCATCCTCCTGCCATTCCTTCCTGAGATAGTCTACTACTGCTACTTATTATCAGAGTAAACAAAAAAAAAAAGTGGCAAACATTTAGTTTAAGACTGCAGATTTAGAGATGTATCTCTGCACACTGTCTCCTTTCTACCCCCGCCCCTTCAGTTGTTAATCGGTTGGGTTTTTTTAGATTATACGTTTTCCAAGAAAATACTGTAGGTTTATATATCCTCACTTTAATTGGTCACTAGGCACAACCACCATAACAAACCATCCCTGAAAAGGTGCCTTGGTGACTTACTCTGCAGCCACAGGGATGAAGAATTTCTTTTACAGAGTTCCCACAAGACAGGATTTATACCTAAGCATCTGCTTTTGTTATCACAGCTTTCTGTATGAAACATTTCTATCTGATCACTGGTGCTTTTGCTATTTCAAAGTAATTGACAGCTGGATGGCTCACTATTTCTATGGTTAAATTATATTTACCCAAAGAAAGAAGTGTGATCCACTTTGAATACTGCTTGCACTTTCTGAGTGCCATCGTGATGAATTCATACCTTCTTCCTCATGAGATTTTGAAAATATTATGGCACACTACATGTTAGAAAGACTTTTTTATGTCTAGCAAATTAACTGATTGTTAATTATTTTTGTTCTTTCATCAAACTGTTTTGTTGGTTGCTTTTCCAGATGAATCATTTAATTCAAGTATTGATCAGATGAAGCAGATTTTAAGCAGTGCTAAAATACCCCCTTAGTTCTGTGCCTTATGAGCTACCATGAGTGTGAATACTGACTACCAGTATTCTATACTGACACCAGAGCCTGGTCCAAGGCAGCTATTTTAATGCATTTTTCACTTCAGGTTCAATTCTTTTCCACATTTTCTTGGTGTCAAAAGTATACTGCAACCAATTTTCTCAATATTAAATAGTTCTAAAGGAACAGAGAAAGCTTTAATTAGATGTTCCTTAACATACCCCATGTTAGCAACATATATGCTTTAAAACTTCAGTCTCAAAATTCAGCAGATAGAAACCTCTTTCACAATTATCTGCAAATCAATAGGATCAATAGGAAAAGTTATGTTATTTTAAGTTATCAGGCAAGAAGATACATCAAAAGGTTGTATGTATCCTTGGGGTCAGAGCCTTAAAGGACACCTGAAAAACCTCAACAGGAAATTTCTGTAGATGCATTCATTTATATTTTGCTGTAGGCAAAGGAGTCGTGCAGTTTCTAACAAATCAATGCAAACCAAACCAAAATTAGCGAATTGTCTGATCTGACAGAACCAAGTTGAACAGTCGCCTTCAGGAGGAGAGAGCTAGCAAAGCTGATAATGCAATTTATTCTGCTGCTAACAATCAGTTGTGGCATAATGGTAGGACTTGATCTTAGATGTCTTTCCAACCTAAATGATTTTATGACTCTACAATGTACAAGGTTTGCTTAAAACAAAATATTATGAAATTTTAAAAATACTTTCAAGTATTCTCCCTTTTGCAGCACGCTCCCCTCATTCCTACTGGAGATTCCTATTGAGATTTCTTTTGTTCCTTGCTGAGCTCTAGAGGCCTCTGGTCAGGCAGAGAGAGGAAAGGTCATTATGCAAGATGAGAGAAAACCTCAAAGAGAAAGCTCTGCACTGAGTGATGATGTCTGTGTTCTACTGCAAGAGCAGGAGAAAAAAACTTTACAGCCCAATATAAACCAGGCACTTCCTAGGTCACAGGCTTCTCATCCAGCTCTCCCTGTGGAAATCGGCAACACGGCTGTCTCCCTGGGGCGGGTACCACTGCTGAGCTGGTATCACCACTGCCAGCAGGACTAGTGGAGCACCTGGATGGAGGCAGAACAAAGGATCTGTGTGGGGCAAGACTCCTTATTTACAGCCCTGGATGATTTTTTCATAGAGTTAATTAAACATTTGTCTTTCAACACTACACAAGTTTCAAGAAACTTCACAGACCTACTGGGCAAGGAGATGGTGCCCGGAGGAGACAAGAATTCTATGGGATTCTACCATCTCACTTCCACAGCTAGTAGAGTCTTCTTGGACAGAAAGAGGTGTTTGGGGGTTGGATTTTTCTGGGTTTTTGGTTGGGTTTTTTGTTTTGTTTTGTTGGTTTCGCTTAGGTTTTGTTGGTTTTTGTTTGTTTGCTTTGGTTTAGGTTTGGGGTATTGGGGTTTTTTTGTGGTTTTTTGTTTCTTTTGTTGTTTGGGTTTTTTTAACTGGACCATTAAGTAAGCTCCATTTTTTTAAGAGCAATTCCAGCACCTTACAGAGCAATTCACTTGGAGCTGAGTGTGATCATTTGCCTGGAGCTGCAAGATCAGGAAAACCATTGGTGTAACCTTGATATCATTTCTACTTGAAGAAGTGTTAATGGAGTTCTTCACTTAAACTATACCCTTTTGTGCAGGAAGTTACATTCCTCCTGATCTGGATTCCTAAAGCAACCAAGGGCACTGGCATACAAGCACAGCAGCCTCAGGGGAGTCCTAAGGAGCAGCAAGCATGATGAAGCTTTCCACATTTCATTCTGAAACAGAGTAGTCGCAAAAGTGGAGGAGAGTCTACTGCTGTATGTCATTCAGCAATAATATCATCCAGACTGCTTTGTGAAAAGGTATAAAGCACATATGCTTCTTGAATGATAATAATCTATTTTTCTGTTTAAAGTTTGCTGTGAATCCAAAGTGGTTCTACCAGCACATTACCCACCACACTTTTTATGCACAGGCTATAGATGTGCACATGCATATACTAAGTTATATTTAATAGGTCATAAGCAATGCTATTTTTGTTTTAAAATGTACTGCGTGCTATTCTCCATCTCCTTTCCTGACTTTTCACTTGCAGTTATGATTCCTGATATTTATATTAATATTTACAATAATGCAAGTGTCAGGCACAAATGCATTATACCTGTTGTCAACAGGCTAAGCTGTGGACCAGGTTATTGCTTCTCTGATTAGAAGCAAGATGAATACATGCACCAGAATAACCTATTCATTCCTTACAATTCCATATCACCAGGGTTTTTCTTCTACCTGTCAGATGAAGTGCACAATAAATATTAGCAGATTTAAATCTAACATGTTAGGAGTTTCTTTTTATGCTCTTTTTTAGTAGATTTTGCTCCAGCTCATTACACACATCAACACAATAAACTGTGAGTTATATTGCTGTATACAGTGAACATATTCTCCCTGACACAGAATGCTAATCTATTCTCAGGATTAAAAACTCTTAGATAATATAACAAATATAATATCATATCATAATTTAATTAATATAATGACACTGATTTATTTTCTTTCTGTCCCCCATTTCCGCCCCAAGATGAGCTACAAGCTCCCACCCTACGAAATTCTCAACTTGTCAAAAATCAAATGGTCCTCTCAACACCTTTTCAGGTCTTGCCTTGCCAAGTTCAGTTAAAATTTTTATTTTAATGCTTATTGGCATTTCAGACCTCACAAAAATGTAGTCAAGGAGAAAAAAGACTTATCTACCAATAACAGCCGGGTCATCAAACTAGGTTACAAACGCAAGACTCATTTTTGATACGTTGTTGGAACAGCACTGAGAGATACAAGCATAAAGCTGGCAGGGGAAAACAAGCCCAACCCTAAAAAGACTGGGCTGGATTCTGCTTTGGCATAACCAGAGCATATCAGTAGCAACTTTGAATAAGCAAGTGGTTAAACTATAGAATGAAAGAAATAAAAGAAAAAAGAGTTGGTTTTCAGTTCATATAGAGGGTCACAGATCAGTGGACTCAGAGCTCTCACACACACACGGCAAGAGACTTATCACATCCTACCCTCTGCTCTCCCCCACAAAAAACTGCATCCCAAGGGCAGGGACAATTGACCTACTCCTCAATCAGACCATTTATTCCATAATATTCCCACTCAAACATATTTGAGTAAACTGGCCAAAGAAATGCAGTGATTCAGCAACTCATTCCCAACCAGATTTTTTAGCCCTCTCCAGGGACATAGTACAGAGAGAGTACTGAGATAATGATTTTTATTTTTCTCTCTGTGTGCAACATCAGACCTATGAGATAGCAGATGTGTGAGTAAATTTTATTATCAGTGTACTAGAACATTTTGCTTAGGGCAGAATTCCATATACAAAATTCAAAACAGACTTAAGACTTTAGGTAATCAGAGTCAAGTTATAAAGCAAGCACCCCAACAGTCCCCAACTCTAGGTACGGTTCTGTGTGCATGCCTGCTTTTCTTGATGCCTGGACATCAGTCATTAAATCATTCAGATATACAGAAGTTATACTACTGCATAACAAAAATATTCCCATACTGAACAAAACCAAGCTGACAACCACAACATAAACAGCAATCTCTCTTTAGGTTCTGTTCAGTCCATATTAGTGTGGGGGGAATGGACACTCTACTTACCTCTTGGCATTTCTTTTCACTCACCATAACAAAGGAAATTATTTTCTCAAAATGAAGCCAAAGATTCAAAGTCAGAAGTACCTGATGCCAGGATCTTGACCTGGCCAAGTACAAAGTACTTCTTAAATCAAGGGGGGGGTGGGGTCTAGCTCTTGGTTTGTGGCTCACGTCCATCCCTGCTATTCTCAGCCGTGCCACTGATACATCTCCAGTTTCACAAAAGGGATCATTTCAACACACACACTAGAAAATAGATGGCAGAGCACTGCTGATGCTGCAGTAACTGGAAGAATGTTCTCTATTGCTCAGCTGCAGAATAATGTTATTTTTAGACAGAAATAAATCCAGCCATCGCTGAAAATGGAATCTATAAAAAATGCTGAACCTCTGGTTTGTTTTATTAAATCCAGTCCAATAAGAAGTCATGCATTATTATGCAGATTTCCTGCAAAATACCTCTGTGCAGAAGCACTGAGTAATGAATCTCTACTCTTATTCTCGATATGCAGTTCTGGCACAATATTCATGAATGCTGATTGCTTATTCATCTGATTTTTAAGATGGAATTGTAGGATCGCATCCTGGCATCCCTTCTGAGCACAAAAGAAGAGAGATTTCAAAAGGTATCCAAATCCAGAGGAATTTCTCCCCTGAGAAAGGAGGCCTTACTCTTACTGTGTTTTAGCCTTGCTTTGTAGACAAACAGGAAGAACATCTTTCATTGATATATAAAAACATATATAAACTAAAAATCTATTCTCAGTCTAGCTGATATTTTAATGGTCTTATTATTATCAGCTGAAATTAACTAACACAGAAGGAAGAACGAGGAGAAAAAAAAGTGTGCATATAAAAATGTTTACATTTCTGGTGTCAACTTGCCCTGCTCCTCTGAGTCCTTCAGCCAGGAGTTACAATCTGGCATTGATGTGGTTGCAGAGCTGCCACCATCACTAGTCCTTGGCTGAGGGGAATAAGATGCTCTTGATGATGATTTCTTCTTCCTCACTCTGGGACGAGCTCAGGGCAGGGTTTTTTTAATATAGGTTTGCTAACATTTTTATATTTATTCTTTCTTTATCAGTTTGCAGCTTCACATTACATCCAGATTGATTACATGATACACTTCATGGATGTTGGGAGCTATTGCTTTGTTCTTAAAGCCAGTTTTGCCCAACCTGGGGCGTTGGAGCTCTTTGCATGACCACAGCCAAGTCACTTACAGACCCCATGGAACCTTATGCCTGTGCATCTCCATGTGCCTCCTGTCTCTCCACTTTCCTCCACCTTCATTACCACACCAGGCCTGGGTTTCTCTATATGTTGTCCTTTGTGAGCCCCAAACATGACAAAACCATAATGACACCATATAAGGGCTATAGACTTTCACCACTTGCACTGCCTCTCCTCAGTTGCAGGACACAGGTTGTACCAGGAGGGACAAAGTACAGAGAAAAGAAGGGCTGGAAGCAACTCACAGTACAGTTTTCCAAGGCCAATGCCTTCATGCCATTTCACATAACACAAACACAGTGCATGGAACTACAGATCAGCTTTCTACAATACCAACAATACAAATGGAGTCAAACAGCATTCTTGTGCTCACATTTAATTAAACCAGCATCATTGCCAAACTCTCATTTGGTGTACAACAAATAACCAATAAGCAGATCTGCTTTAATCTTTCAAACCAAAAGTACAACCTCGGTACTTCAGTATAATTTTGGCCACAAACTACCTTTGTTTCACTGCTAGTGTGACCAGCGCAAAGTCAAAATTTATCTGCTGTGAGAAAGGCTCTCCATAAAGAAAGATTATTTTATTATGCATTCAGTGAGATGAGTATAGCATATCTCACTAGTAGAGATTTTAGTATTTGAACAACAAGGAGAGGAGTGAAAAGCAACACACTCCACTGCACACAGGCCTTGCGGCTGTTCAGTGTCTCATTTATCAGTGATGCTCAGATGATTTCCAGCAGCATGACAGAGACTCCCCTCTTCATGTAACGCATCTGTATTCTAATGTACTATACATATTTAGAGTGTGCCATTCAGATGAGGCACCTTTGTTATAGATAACTATAGATAAATGAGACCTAGCTCCATAGAGAGGAAGTTGCTGCACCTTCACGATTTGTAACTTCAGGAACAAAAGGAAACTTCTGCTTTAAAACTTGAAAACCAGCTTGAAATAGGAGTAACTGCAATAGAATTGATACAGAGTTGATAAAGATTAGTGGTGTAGTTAAGAAAACTGAACTTCCTTTCAATGGAGAAAAGACAGTAGTAACATATCTGCCATATTTTCTAGTGATGAAATACTACACACTTTTTTCCTGCATGTTAAATGGAATCCAGGGATATGAGTAGACCTAGGCAAATCTCATTCTTTCGTAAGGGTTTTGGGGTTTTTTAGACAGTATTTTTATTATTTCTATCCAGTCTTTCCTACATTTTGCTATCTCTCTCCTGCTCTTAGTTCCAGAAACAATTTTAGAGGGCAGTAAAATTCTATTTGCCCCAGTACTGCAGTGCTCCATTGAACACCAGCCCCAGTGAGAATGAAGCGAGAGCCTAAATTGACATAATTAACTTCACAACTGAATCCTTTAAGGTGCAGTTGACAGTGCAGCACAGTTTGAGCAGCAAAAAGTTTAATGAGACATCTCTAATTCACACCCACATACCAACCTGAAAGTTACATGTTCCAAGACTGCCCACATTCTCATTTTTAGCCCACTTAAGCTTTATACACAACCTCATATGATAGTCCATTACACTATCATGCAGGATATATTCAGGGACAGTGCAGTATTTTGGACTATGACATAGAATCTTTTGAATATGAGGACCTTAAAAGGTATCATAATCTCATTTAATGTTCAGAGGTTCTATGCTGCACCAGCTGAAGAAGGTGGCAGCATTTAATTAAGTCTTCTTTAGATCTTATTTTCTGTTGTCACAGAGCAGGACACAGCACTGGAGAACCTTTCACACATATTGCTGCAGGTTGCACAACTGCAGCCCCCAAAATCTGTTCAGTTTCTCAGTTTGTTGGGAATTTTTGCCCTGGGGTTATGTCCTCCCCTTCCAGGTCAGCTTGAGAAGTCTGAGCAAGTGGGACTCAAAATTTAACCTAATTGGAAAGTGACCTCATAGGATACTTGACCATAGTGATGGCCAGCTTTCAGACTTAACCCAGTTTTTAGCTTGTGTGCCTTGTAGACACAGAGGTCACAGAATCTGTTAGAGAAGGAGCTCCTAGCTCTGTTCTCAAAGATGCACAGTTGCACTGCTGTCCCCTTCCCCAGTCCTCTTCTAGTTCTAAGAGCTGATGTGTCCTAATGATTGCCAGACTGTGCTTAAATCTCATCATTTACAACTGTCCTGATGGCGGAATTAAACCCCGCGCTGCTCCAGTAACAGGGCAGCTCCAGGCCTTGGCGTGGGGACACGTCCCTGCCCCTGCAGTTCGTCGCCCACTTGCAGTGTTGGACATCACAGGGGCCCACAGGGGACACCTCTAAAGATGCCTCACTCTAACGGCGGACTCACGACCGACACTGAAGATCGTGCAAGCATCAGCACTTTATTATCCCACAGCACAACTTTTTATACTCTTTCTCCATATCACAAACATAACACATCCTTTTTTACACTATAATTGGTTAACAAACTATATACGCACGCCTTTTACCTTCTTCTAATTGGCCACAAATCTCTCTGTTTCTTGCTGTAGATGTCAACACATGGTCCACATTCTACGCTTTTGCTTTCTCAGAGCTGCTTATCTAGTTTCAAGGCAGAGGCTGCTGAGGCTGCCCGCAGTCTATTTTTGTCTTCCCTCATCACGACACAGCACCAGAGTCCTCCCACCCCTCTTGGGGTAGAAGGGGCCTGTGAGCCAGACAGAGCAGAGGGCTGCTGAAACATGGGAAAGAGCATCCCTAGTAAGCAGGGCTGGCTGGAGACAGGCAGTGCCTTTAACACTGAAGAGCTGCTGCGTCTGTAATAAACCTATAGAACAGTTATGTTCAATGGTGTATGGAAAGGTTATTAGCAGCAGTGAGGGTTGAAATTTCGCACAATTCATAGGATAACAGGTAGAGTCTCCACCCTGGCTTCCACAGCTCACCCAATTACCCTACTGCAGTTCACTGGAACACTAAGAAGTATTTCAAAACAAATTACAGATTTCGCATCCTTGCAAAACCAACGTTAAGTTATGGGGGTTCTCTGTGTGTGTGCACGTGAAGTGAAATTAAAATGTTCAGAATTTTAGACTGCTAGAAACGTAATACAGATTTGTTCACATAAAATCAAGACAAGAGTGTTAAAGTATTCATTAAATCATCTTCACCAATTAAAAATGAGACTATTCTGATAGATCTGATTTGTATTCTAAGTGTATTTTGCACAACTACTCAAGCCTTTGAAAAGACATAATGAGAAAAATTACTGACGAAGACGAAAATGTAACAAATGTAAATGAAATTATCTTCACCTAATTAATCAGTCATTCCCAGACAAGAAAAATATCTAAATAAATTCATACTCTGATTTTATTTAACTATTATTTCCCATGGAGTTTTAGGACTGAAAAAACCTACTAAATGCATTTCAGATTATTTGAATGCTATTCAGTTAAAAAAAGGCATCCAAATAAGAAGGGAAAAACTAAGCCGTACTTCAAGAGGTAACCAATATGAAAGCCGGATAAATCCTAATTGAAAGACATTACACATGTTATAAACCATGTCATTTTTATTGTTTTAAAAATCAGCTTCAGTTCTAAGGCAAAAGAAGATAGGTGAGTGTATAACTGGTTTCGGTTGCATTTAGGGCAGAAGTTCAGCATATGCTCATTGTTCTTCTGAGCCTGTCCCACTCCGTGGTGCAGGACACGAGACCTCTGACCCTTTTTGTGCTTCCTCCAGTGGGGTATCTTCTAAACCTTCAAAAGGTATGTAAGAGGGTAAGACCAGCAGCAGCTGCCAGGTCCCTTTTCTCCTACATTACAATTCTACTCTCCTGCACAAAGTAAAGCATTCAGAATGGTTCTGGGCAAGTCCAAGGCCTTTCCAGTAAGTTTTAGAAGATGATGACCTATTTGAGATGCAGTCTTGTGGTCCACTTAATCCTCCTTTACAGATATGCATGGACTCATCATTGCATACTACATTCATATATTTTTGTCAATAGAGATCTAAAGTATTTTAATAAAGTGTTTGAAGAAATTGTTTCTTCAATTTCAAATCAGTTTTGGAAGCTTCAGTTAATTAACCAGGTTAATTGTATGATTGCAAGGAGACATTTAATACAATACATGCCAATTCACAACATATTTTGTTATCAACAGTCGCAACTGTAAAAAAAAAATCTGGATTTTTGTTAAGAAAGCTAAAATTCTTATGGGCTATACAAGCTCCAGGTGCTGGTCTGTCTTACAGTGGAAGAGTAAGTTTATTACTGTTGCAGAAAAAGGCTGTTCTATTCTTTCCTTCTTCATACATGACAGAAATTGTTACATCACTTTTTTTTTCACCTCTGAAGTAATTAACTGTAACCTCATCAGTTGCTTTACAACTCCTTTAAAATTCTGAAAAATTTGCAGCAACAGACCAAAATTGGTGCTATGTTGGCAGCCACCTCCCACCTCTGTGCCAGAGACACCCCATCTGATCCACTTCCAAATCCCCTCTCACATCACCTCATGGGGTGCCTGTAGCCCTCCACAGCAGGGCAAACCACAGCAGAAGTTCATTACCACATTACACCAGACTGAAAACTGCTGCTCTTCAGGACCTCGTTCATGAGCCAAGCAGACATCCCTGCCTCGGGGTCAGAAACATCCATCAAAACGATGGAGCAAATGTCTGGGGACAGCAACAGCATCTGTTGTCAGGTCTGATCCTCATCCCCTCCCATGTGTCTCAGAGTCTGGATTCTCCAATAGGGTTTAGGTTAAACCAGAAAATACCTTTGTGCCTACAGCCTCACAGCAAAGCCACCAATTTCCAAAAGGGCTATTTGTTTCTGTTGAGCAAAATTAGAACCAAACCACCGAAAATTATGTTCATGCCCTTCTCCATTTTTCTAGTATTACACCAAAAACTACAAAATACTTGAGACTAGACACTAACTACTAGAGATCAGGTCTCTACAATAAAGCTCCATTTAAATAAATACTAAAGAACACACATTAAAATAGCTTCATCTGATAGTAGGAAGGAACAGTAAGAAAGTTCAGAGGGACAATAATTGAGGCTAGGCATGTCTACTTTGAAATCATATACTTTCAAGCATTATGATCAAATACACTCAGTGACAAGGAAATTAAGTGTTATTTCATTTTGGAGACCAAATATTCTAAGATGAGGTGACTTGAGCACCTTAATGAACTAGCTAGCTACTTGAAATTTACTTGGAAAGGCACCAGTTTGCCGTCAGAAGCATTCTGTAGCGATCTTCACCTAGACTTCAGCATAGCATTTAATATTCCTTTTAGCCCTTATTAGAATTGGTGGTAGGTTTTTATCTGAACATGGTTGAAAAATAGTCGTTCTGTTACTGGAAAACAAAACAGAAGAATAAGCAATAAGATACTGGAGCAAGGAATTCTTTTGCAGGTTTATTAGGGTTTGGCCTTCCACATGAAGATTCTAGTGTATTTTCCTTAGGGAAGCAGAACTACCCATCTTAACATCAGACACATCTGATTTTGTGAGATAGAAAGAATTGCAGATGATTCCTGGAGCTCAGAGAACCTGAATTTTGCTGATTAAATCCTGTTAAAGACTCATTCCCCTCAAAGGACACTTAGGGTCTCTTGCAAAGCTTGAAATATAGTTAAGTGAATTTTTATATACTTCCATATATGAAAGCTGTACTTTTCAGGAAAAAAAGTCTTTGACTTTATCAAAACATAGTTTCTGAATTTGTTCAATTGCTTTGCAGGAAATATTTCCCCAGAATCACTGGTTTCTCCTGGCTGAACTCAAACAGTTTTTTCCCCACAAGATAACAAATTTATGGAGTTTTAACTGCAGGTAACGATATAGGATGCATGAGCTTTAACTTTTCCAAATGGACGACATTTATACCATCGAAAGCCCTCATTTTTAAATCATTCAACTAAAAAGCCAATTCCATGTAATTGGTAACCTTGCATGTGTCCTGGGATGCCTCAACTTTGCTCTGTTATCTCTGATTCTGCTCAAAGCACTGTCAAAGAGGAAAAAAGTCCTTGATTGTGTCCAGCTGCTTATCTGCAAGGACACCTCTAGTTACCTGCAAGGGACCTCCAAACTCAGGAGACTGATTGAGAAAAGTATTTTAGAACATACTTTTAAAGAAGATTTGTATATTTCCAGGGTACAGAATGCCCACTTTTAGGTCAAATTTCTTGGTTCTTCTGACTTGTAGGAAAATACCACCAAGTAACAACGTTCATGATGGCAAAAAGTTTGCACAGTGTTTTCTTGCTGCTTAAGTAGGTGCCAACTGCCTCAGAGGCCTGGGTTTTGCCAAAAGAATAAAGGAACTGATCAGCAGAAAAACCTAATTCAGCAACTTCATGAAGAGTTGGTTTGGCCCTTTTCTCCAGAAAATGATTTTGGCCAAGGGTGAATACCAGAATCCACCTTAATAAAACAGGATTGAATCAATAATGTTCTCATGCTTGAGTGAAATGAAAAATCAGGAGCTGGGACTAAAAGGTTCATAGCATATTGTGATACACTGGCAAGAGGTGAATTCCATGTTGTGCAAACTTTAGCAATTTTATCAAGTGCAAGTCAGAGTTTTCAGAGAATGAAACAATAGCATAAACATTGAGTAAAAACAAATATTCCAGACTACTAGATGTTTTCAAGAGATTTAAGTATGTAATATCTACCAGCCACAAAAACCTCACAGAATACAAACAGATCACACAACAGTGGGAGATCAAACACAGAGATACATGGCAGAAGGAGTCTTCCAGAGAATGGGAATTTCAGCAATCTCTCTCTCAAATATGTGAGATATATTGCTTTCTTAATTTATGGTATTCAGTCCAGTCCTTTATTTCCCTGTTTTCAGCCTTCTATACTTTATCTCAGAATTAATTTTTTATCTGCTAAAAGCATCTTTAACACTATGGCCAGTGCTGCTTGCACTCTCTCCCACTCACTGAAGCTGCAAGGGATGAAGGAGTTCATCCAATATGCAAGAGACAGTTTATACATTTTTTTAATTAAAGCTAAGTCACAGTAAGTGACTCTTTTCTGTGAGCCTGATAAATACACCCATGAGTGGCAAGGTGAATATTTTGCTGCTGTTCTTGTTTTATAGAAGATACTTATACATTGATTGATTTGCAGGACTGACAGGTAAGGGGCAGCAAATGATTACATAAAACAATTATACAAGCAATAAATAAAGTATTGGTATGGTGCTATTTTTAGCAGTAGAAATAAAGCTTTGGTTTAAATAACTATAAACATGAAATACTAGGAAAGTCCTAAGTTTAAGCTTCAAACTGTAATAGTGTCTTTTTTATAGCATAACTCTTCACCCTGTGAATTAATAAAGCTCTTAATTAGCAGAACCAGAGCATCATTTTACTCAGGGTGGTCCACCCACCATATGTGCCAGGCAACAGGGACAACTCCGTTCGGCCAGAGGCAGCATCTCCTGATGGGGATGGGTCACATCCTTAAGGAAAGCTCATCTCCTGCCACCCTCCCTGCACCTGCACGTACAACAGTAGCTCTGAGTGCCTGCACAATCCCACCCCACTAACTCTGTTCACAGTCCTCCCAGCCAAGTATGTGTAAGTTCTCCTACAATTACTCCTGGTTTTATTTGGTGTTACAGAAGGTCTTTTAGTCCCTTTATTTCAGTTTCCTTGGAATGACCATTTTCCACTTTTAGCATCAACTGCATGCATTATATTACTGTCACTATTACAAAATATTAAACATTGTTATTTACATTAAAAATTACTTTCACGCTGTTTGGATTTGAAAATTCTAAAATTTATTTCATCTCCTAATTGTGGAATCTTGAGAGTCACAATACACAAGTAAAACCAGTTCATGAAAAGGTTCTGAATAAGGGATTATTGCCCCACAAAATTTCACCTGCAGTTTAAAAACACATTTATTTACTACCTTTTTTTTCTTCCCAAAATCCTGGAAAATTTCTAGCAGGATGTTTTCACATCCTTAATAGCCCTAATGTTGGTTATCAGATTTCTCCTCCACCACACTATTATCAACTTGTTTGTATGAACTAAAATGATTATTTTCTCAGAATGTTGCACAGGGAAAACTTGAGACAAGACAGTTGCTGTTTTTTACTTCAACAAGATTATACAAAAGCACTGCAAGTTAGAAAAATTACTCAAAATGGTAATGCAAAGTCAGTGAGGAACCAGCTCACTTCATTAAACATCTGCATCAGAAGTCTCAGACTCATAGAAATTAAATTGGTTTACTGTAATCCATAATATTTACTGTAGCACCAAGTGTATTCCCCAAGATACAGGAAGGGCGCAGGAATATAGAATTAGAAACTCAAGACTGGAACTGAAGAACTTCCTATGAAGAAATTCACCAATTTACAGATCAAGAAAGTTGTGTGCAGGTATATTGAGTCACAAGATCCCTTAAATTATTTCCACTAAATATTTGAAATAACTGTTTTTTCCTCTCTACTCATAAAAACTCTAAACTCTGCATTTCTATAGACCAGCCAATTGCAGAGGACAAATTGTCAAGTTCAGGAGAAACCTCCCACTGGTGAAGTTTAAGATTGAACACGAAGTGTACCAGGTGTGCACTGCTCTTGCTGGGTATCTCTAGTCCATAGCTTTGGCTGGGACTACTACTTGGTGCTAGAAACACCTTCACACTTCCCCAAGAACAATACTTGCTAATGGATTTCCTATAACTCAGAGGCGGAGAACTTCACAGAGATCATCACATTTGGCTTATCAGAAAGCACAGAGTTAACAAGTCTCAGGAATTTTCTCCCCTTAAAGGTCACCACTACTGTAGTATTGCCAGGGTGCAGACACAGAGCCAGCTTCAGCTGAGGGCAAATGATAGCAAACATCCTCCCCCAGCAGTACTTCCACCACATCCAAAGACAAACATGGATTACATTACCAAGACAAAACAGTTTTCCAGTATTTCCCCCAGCAGCTCCACAGTTGAATCATCCTTTCCTTCCAGATGAACATCACAGCTGAGCACAGAGAACTGAACAAAGTGCCTGCCTCCATACACGGACAGTTCCCCCAAAATTCAAAGGACATGGATCTCATCTCATATTCTCTTGCCTTATCTGACACACAGTGCTTGAAACATAAAGAAACTTATAGCAGAAAAATCTATTGCAGGGATAAATTTGCTACCTGCTTACTCAGTAAAACACAAGTGTTTAAGGCAGATAATGAGAAGTTTTTCCATCAGAGAAGAGCAGATTATTAAGTGATGCTGTAATTCATCCATAATTAGTTGGTTAGGCATCTGCAACTTAATCTTGCTTGAAACCCAAGGAAGCATCCTCACTGGCCATAAACACCCTCAATTCAGTTACCACTATGTATTACCACAATACACCTGTACAATAACATTCATGTACTTTTCACACTCAAAGCGAGGGACTGTAATACAAATGCTATTTTCAAAGTTTGCCACTTACGCATCAGAACAATGATGACACAGCATTACCATCTGTCCTAGGTTGCAATATAAGATATATTCTATTACCATCTCCACAAGCTGTTAAAACAGGTGGGGCACTATTCGTTATCTCCTGTCATGACTCACCTCTGATAACTCCCTCCGGGTGCTATCTCTGTTAATGGGCCATCAAAGAAATCACCACATGACTCATGGAATTACCTCATTGGAATTACCTCATCCCATTGTGAGATGCTCTGCCCAGGGGAGAGGAGCCAAGCATTCCCAACTGAATATACCCTGGGCCTTGGAACTGCAAAAGTCAGCCCTGCCTACTGGATTCCCAGAGGACAAGAGCTACCACTGGACCTTCAGGTGGAGACCAGACTTTTCTACAGGATCACCACTTCAACAGAGCCACTTTACTTGGACTGCTACCACCACCTTGACTAACAGGGTGTCAGGTTGTATCCAACTTTGTCAGTATTTTTCCTTGTACTATTTCATTTCTTTATTTTTTTCTATTAAATTATAATTCTGACTTGTAATCTCCCACTGGTTTGTTTTCAAAGTAGCACACTATCCCAGCACACTAAGCACAAATATGAGAAATCTTCTAGTGATATTTCAAAGATATTTTGGATGTCAAATGAAGTCATAGAACAGATATGAAGGTCTTAAGAAAAGAACTTGTAAAATCCTGTAGAAAGAGAAAAGCCATTATCCTGGAATGAGGGAACAACTGAGGCACAGGCATTAAAAAGTAATGAAGCAGAAAAGACATTCAAATGAAAAATGGGTTTTGTTTCCTCATATTCCTCTGCACTGGCCCAAAGCACACGTCTGCATACATGACACATGATTGCAATGTAGCACACAGATTAAAATCATTGATTTCTACCAAATAAATATTTGTTTTAGTGAAAATCTATTGTAATTACTTAAAGTATCCTTTTTCAATACAAATTAATCTAAGAATACACAGGCTGGCTGCAGTGGCAAAACAATTACAGTGCTTATCTGGCATGAGATGATAGATCTTTGTGGTGCCCCTGAATTTTGTTCCTTAGAAAAAAATCATTAATAACTCTGCAGATATTTGCTTGTATTGGGTTTTTTCACATTATCACTTCCATGACAATCTCACCTATATTTCCATGTCGAGTACATATGACTGTCTCCATGTCTAGTTTTTGGTTTTCAACCACTACTCTAAACTAACATGAGTGCAGTCACAATCCTTGGCCCTAAAAGTTTGACTGCCTCGATATCTTTGGGATTAAGAGCCTTTCATAGGCAGCCTTTCTTCACCACCAGTTCTAGTTACACAGAACACAAAACTTCAAAACAACAACCTTACAGGAGCATCACCAGCATAATTCAAATATTACTCAGCACCTGTGGATGCTGCTACAGATCCCAGCTGAATGCTGTCCTTCGCTTTTCACTCTCTGTAGTACTGGAGTTTCAGATGTTTTCTCAACTCACAGCAAAATGCTGAAGGAACAAAGCTGTTACTTCATTTACACTCTCATTTTGTACAAAATGAGGTGGTTTTTTTACACGTGCCCATTTCCACCCTTTTCTGAGAACTCTGCAAGTCAATCACCATAATCTTGTATTTAACTAGCACAAGACTCCTAGTATATTCCAAGTATTTAGTAAATGAAAAAAAAAATCTCAAACTACATTTTAAGGTACAGAAATATGGTATGGCACCCCCGTTTCCTAGATGTGCAGCCAAAACACATCCAGCTTTAACATAAGTTCAGTTAGAGTAAAAGGCAAAAGCAGTCAGGGACAATATAGATCTGACATAATGAAAGTAACTGATTTTGTAAGTAAATCTGAAAAATCAGCTTATATCTGGTTTTTTTCTTCTTTTCTAAGAGGTTATACTGTCTTATTATTCCACCAATATTCCCCAATCCATGTAAGTTAATATTCTTAAAGAAACTGAAATGAAGCCTCTGTTAAGAATCCTGCAAGAAATGTTTAAAGAAAATCCTAAAAGAGAATGTTCTCATACCCTCATTCTCTTGGCTCTGTCCTGTACTGACACACACGATTTCACCAAGAGTCAAACTGTGAAACTTATTCAAAAAGGAGACATTGTATGAAAAGTAGACCTGCAAGTTTACTGATCTATGCTAGAAGTGATATACTTTTCCTTTGGCTGCTGCTGCTAATTACCCAATTAAAATCCATCCCAAATAGGATGGCTTGCACTGTTTGTCCTTTTTACAGAACCGTTCATTAAATACAATACAGGCAGGCACTAATTGCCATTGTTATGCAAAGTCTCATGTTTTCAAATTATACACTTTGCTTGACTAAAAAAAGCCAGGCAGGGAATCCTCCTGGAGCACGTTTCTGGACTCATGAAGGAACAGAAAGCAATTAGGAACAGTCAACAAGAGTTTACCACAAGGAAACTCTGCCAGTACAACCTGACCACTTCCTATAATCAAATGACCAGGTTTGTGGACGAGGGGAGAGCCGCAGACAGCATCTTCTTGATGTTTAGCAAGACTTTCAACCAGAGTCTTCTATCCAAATTCTACTGTTTGCACTGTAGAGGGATGGACAGGTCTAATGGTTGGAAGATCAAGCTTAGAGGACTGGTCTCCAGAGGGAGACCAATAACTTCACCTTGAACACCTGCAACAAGGTCAGGGCTAAGGCAAGAACTGAGGTAAGGAGAAACGTTCACCTGTGTAGCATCAAAGGCAGATCAGAAGTTACTGCCACTGGACTGTTTGCTTTGCCATCTTCCCAGGTGTCTGGGAGGGTCATAAGCATTTCCTGGGTTGCAGCTGAGAAAGTCTGTGTTGCTCTCAAGCAATTTAGATTATAATCCACCTGGAAAGGAGCTATTTTTACCTTTATTTCTGCTCACAGAGGCACAGCAAGATTACCTTAAGCTGCCTTAATGCTCACTATGTTTCAAGGTCTGCTTGAGAGTTGCGAGAAATGGTGAAATAATAGGCTATGGGAAACTCTAGCATTTTCCAAATGGGGATCAAGCCTACTGTCAGCTTACTATAGACTTTTAGCCAGCCAAGTTTCAGTTTAAGATACCCCACTTTTGGCATTGCTCTCTGCTGAACACTGCTGCACAGCATCCTGGCAATGCTCAGCCCTGCAGCACACAGCCCTCCTTACTTGGAGCTCAGCAAGAGACACTTTGGAGTGGATTCTGGAAGCACTTCAAAAAGCACAGCCATAATATTCTTCACAACAGTTTCCTATAAGTAGAGATTCATTTTTCACTAATGAAATGCTAATATATAAATAACTGAATATTTATGGAAGTTGAACATTAACAATGAACACAGTAATAAATAGTGCAAACAGCCATTTAGTTCATAATTGTATTTTCCCATTAATTCTTATTTTGCTACTTGAATTCCCTTCATGGGAGGGCAACATGTCACCTAAACCTTGCATTATAGACCATAAACAGGTGATGTGTGGATACTTAATGCAAACAGCAAGGGTTTAAGCTATAAATTTAGAGAACATTTCTGTGGGCAGAATTCACCTTTAAGTGTGAATTCTGTGTGAATCTGTTGCACAGATTTTGTGCCATCCCCTTCCATCAGCAAAATCATAGGCATTTCAGGTATCCATCTAAAGAACATACTGCTGTGAAGTTCCAGCTGTGCAGCGATTTATATTCCTTCTAAACATTAACTGACAGAACTCTTGAGGTTTATATCTGTAAACCATTAAATTTTTTATGCCACAGGAAAGCTTTTTATTAACAATTTTAATGTTACAACCATGGACAATATGCTTGCAGTATACACTAGATGATTCATTGCAGTTGTTGATATTTTTATTCTATTTTATGTTTACTTTGTGTTAGTTCCCAATAAGGTAACACGGTCAGAAAAAAGAGTGAAAAACAAAGCTGTAAATGGAGACCAGAGAAAGGGCAATTAACAGCAATTCCTGGGGAAAAAAATAGAACTTCTGTGAAGTGCAGAAGTTGTATTTTTCATCATCAATGACATTGCCATTGTCATTATTAATATGTCTTCTTACATTACTGGCACTTTAGTGCAGTTAATGGCCCATTTCCCAAGCTACCTCGCTCTTAATCTTTCTTTATTAAACTACTGGTAAGTGAGCAAAGATAGTGCTCTTTATTATCGCCTTCCATTGAAGACTGGATGTTGCATAGCTTCAAACAAGAATTACACAGATCCCTAGAAACATTCTTAAATTATAAATAATGCATGCAATTCATGTCCTAATATCCGTTAGTTCGAAGACTCTGTGGCAATTCATTTTCAATCCATAATGTATTTTTAAAAGACTGTTTTGTTTGCGTGAGTGTATTCAGAGTGAGCAAATGTAGGATTTTTTGTGTCTGGAAATACTTATAAAGTTTACTCATTTAATAAAGTCAAACTGATTTTCAGTAATTTTTTTAAATAACAAATTGTTGTTCTACTGTTACTGTGAAAATAAAATATGCACTTAGGATAAATATTTATTTCTTCCAAGAACAACTAGAGAAAATCATTTCAAAAATATTAAGACTACAAGCCAAAATATGGAAATATTTGGTACATTCTTTTCATGCGAAGAACAGAAGGGCCAGAACTGCTGATTCTCAGGCTTAATTTTTTCCTACTCTTTTCACATTTCTGTTCCAGAAAGATTAGCTGAATGTGCAAATGTGAATATTATGTTAGGCCACTGTTAGGCTACCGCGTGACTGTTTATGTGGCAGAATTTTGCCAACAGAGTAGATCAAGGGTCCAAAGAAACTGCCTGAATATTTTCCTTAGGACTGACTCTACTGATACAGGAAGGTTACTCATAAATCTGCCTTTCTTCCCTATTGGAGCAAGGAAGGAAGGCAAGGACTCTTATGTTGCATCATCACCTGTTTTGGTACAAACCCAGAGCTTCACTAAAACCATACTGGATTACAAAATTTTGAGGGAAGTAACTGAAAAGATCTGCTAATGGTTGTGCTTACAAATGTCCTCTTGTGACAGTTTCCTAGTGTTGTTTGCAATGGAAAGCTGCATGAAGCGAATTTTACCCAATCCTTTCCTGTAGGAAACAGACCTCTTGATATGTCACTGAAATATGGGAAAGTGGTGAAATATTTCAAAACAAAAATATTCTTCAATAGCAACATTTATTTGGATAAAGAAAGCTGGAAGTTTGATCACAGCATGAAGTATAATTCTGACTGAAATATGTTGAGTAATGCAAGTTTCATGTCTACCTTATTTTTTTTTTCTGTTGAAGAGGCAATCACCCAAACAACTCATCTATTGCAGAAAGCCTGACTGCTGCATTCAGTTTCTTCGAGATTCAGATCAGCTCTGTCATTTGACTTTGAGGCTCTGTAAATTCATCCACCACATTATTTAAAGCTTTGCTTGTCACCTTGTGCACAGAAGATGCTCAGAAAAAAACCTACCAAGATGATGCTGTGTTGCCCTGTCAAGTTGCACTATGAAACAGGTTTAAAAAAAAAAAAAGGAACTGATTGTTGCTCCCACACATATTAGATGGCTGCTTTAAGACTTGGCCTACTTAAGGCGCCCACATTCATTTATAATTCTACATTGAAAACTTAATTTCCTGTTTGAATTTGACCTAAATTCATGAACAGTTTCAGATCACATTTCCCTGTATAGATTATTCACCAAGGGGAAGACAACCCCAACTCTGAATACTAAATGTATGAGAAAATTATCTGAATAGCTTTCTTCAAGAAAACCCACAAGAGGATGCATTCTGGCGTGGAAATTTTTCTGACCTTTTGTCAAGCATTAAAAAACCTCACAGAACATGGTGTAGTAGATGTTTGTAGGGGGGGGGGTTCTGGGGTTTTTTCCCCCCTACACTCAGAAGTCTAAACGTTTTCTTTTTTACCCTTTTCACACTCAGCCCCAGAGCATTCTATCTTCCTCCACATTATTGCATTGCTGCATGTCTATCACCTTTTCCATCACACAGAGCTCAAATGTACACCATGTAGATGTGGTGTTGCATTTTGCACTCCAACTGACAAGCTCCTCTGGTCCATTTCTTTCCTCTCCTTTCCTAAGCGTCAGTTTTACAATAGGTCATTGATTGTAGGAACAAATAAGTTAGAGCAGCAATAGCTTAAGAAGCCATGTTATGCATTCTCAACTATGAGACAACAATTTAGGCCATGTGGAAGCACAAAACTTAGCTTCCACTTCTAGACTAACATCTCATTGCTTGAGCTTGGACTAAGAACTTTGCAACAACTCATTTTGGTAAGGCACAAACAAGCTGAAAGCACTGTTCCTATACAGCCCATAGGTGATGCTGTACGTGCCCAAACATCACACAACACTTCAGCTGTTAACCAGAGACAGACATCTTGTAGATGACTAATCTTCCATTATGCCTGATAGATCTTCAACACTAAAGCTGAAATCACTTCTATCGCTAAATATTAAAAAGATTCTGTTGCTGATTCTGACTGCCAGAGGCAAATTCATTATTGATCTCCTTGTAAGATTTAACACTGAAATTGCTACAAGAAAAAACAAGATAGATAAAATTAACATATCAACAGAGAAGAAAATTGGGTGAAGTATCAGTCTAACTCCTCACAGCTGATTATAACTTACCAAGACACACACACCTATTACATAAGCAATCAGAATGAATATAAAAATAT
This sequence comes from Orthonyx spaldingii, assembly GCA_013397795.1. NCBI lineage: Eukaryota > Metazoa > Chordata > Aves > Passeriformes > Orthonychidae > Orthonyx > Orthonyx spaldingii. The sequence goes on along the minus strand of VZTJ01000480.1, from coordinate 413,389 downwards.
TCATTATTAAATACACTTGGAAAATATGCATAAAATTCCTAGAATACGGGCAAGAGGAATGAATGACATCAGATTTGGAAGTGTCACATGCAGTAATTGACTGCTAACATTTCTCCTGTCTTAAAAAAAATATGCTGCTGAATTGCAAAGAATAATATTCTTCACTGTTCTCAAACAATTTTTCTCATTGTGTGACTAGATCCTTCAGCTAAGTTAAAGAACACAGGATATTCAAAAGGAAGTGTTAGTTTTCACTGGGAATCCAACCCATTGGCTGCCCGGGAACATCTTTTTTAAAAAGTGGCTCTTGAAGAATAGATGTTGTCAAAAAAATCAAACCCCTCTTATGTGGTAATGACCAGGAACGTGGTAATTTCCTCCCTGGTGGTCTGTGAAGAGCAGCTTCCAGCCCTGTAAAACCTGTCAGAGTATTGGATCTGCAAGCTGAGATAATGCAAGACACCACTTCCAAATGATGGCTCAGTCATCAAAGTATTACTTCCCTCTCCTTCTGCGAAAAAGCTGAAGTAGCTGTAAATTGTCTCCTACTTCAGCAACAGCTGCTGATCTTGCAACACAGGCAATGCACAGGTAAGGAGTTCCCATCCCAGAAGTAATCACACTTCCAACCTATGGATGGGGCTCCCAGCCAAGCAGCACTTTGAGGGGGAACAGAAAATTCAGAGTCAGCACTTCTGGTGCCTCGGTTTTACCCCACCATTTGTTAAATACTGGGAATAGTTTCTACTATAACATTGCAGGGAGTCATTTGATGGAATGCTGGCACCAAGGTGGTAAATGGGAGAGGGTGGTTTGGGAAAGGTCTGTTTTGGATGACTCTCACATCAGCAAACTTGATGCAAATCAAATAGATAAGAAAAGTACCAATCTCTAGGCAGGGTATGGTTTTATATTACTCGAGCTATATTTCATTCAATATCAGCATTTCTTACAGAAGCTGCATGAAAAACATAATTTAACACTTTCCATTACAATTCAATTTTGAGGACTAGTAATATTTCACCTGTACAATCTCTTCAACATAAGGGCAGACAGGAAATTGAAAATACATTGAGAAAATCTCTTAGTACTGAAATCACCTTTATGTTTGTACAATAAAATCACTGCCAAAAGATCTTATTACTCGTACAATAAAAGATATAACAAAAAGTAAGCTCAAACTGAAATGCAAACCAAAGTAAACAGTTTACCAAATTACCTAAAAATGATAAATATTTTAGTAGGACAAGGGAGGCAATTCTACCCCTTCATCCCACTGCCAAACCCACTCCCCCCGGAGTACTGCATCCAGCTCTGGGGTGTCATGTAGGTCAGAGACTTTGAACAGAAGTGTAAAGGGATTTTAGGAATCTTTTGTTTGAATTTCCTATACTGCTGCCACCTTTTTTTCTTTTTTGTTACACCCATATGTGGATACAGAACACGTGAAAGAGAAGGAATCGAAAAGCTGAGCAGAAAGAGGCTGGTGAGTGACATCCCTGTGTGAGGCACTAAGTGGGAATTTTCTGGAAACCAGCTCTGGTGCTATCTAGTGAAGGAACCACAAAACCTCCAAAGCACCAATGTGCTCCACACAAGCATCCTGTAGGAAGCCGGTACTTAGTGCTGCATTCGTTTCTGTTAATCTGACTTGTTGGAGCAATTAAGGGAGCACAGTGTTGTCTAATAAATACGGTCACTTATTTAGCTCGTTCTTGGTTGCCACTTAGTCTTTTACTTCAACTTCTAACTACTCTTTCCCACAGATATTTGACTCAGCTGCACAGTACTTCCTAAGTGTTTCTTAACTTTTATCCCAAACCCTGCATGCAGCTGCTCAGCTTCTCAGGACTGATTTTGGTTGGATTTCAGGTTTGGGGATCTTTTGTTTGGGTTTCTATTTTTTTATTGCTTTTGTTTGTTTGTTTGTTTGGGGGTTTTTGCTTGAGTTGTTGGTTTGGGGATTTTTTGGTTTGGATTGGTTTTGGAGGGAGCGACATTTGTTTGGTTTTGGGGGGGGGGGGATTTGGTTTTGGAGGGGGGGATATTTGTTTGGCTTTTGCTTAAATTATTAGCTAGTTTTACTGTCTGAACTCCCACTTGACTTCAGCAGCACCTTCAGGGGGGTTTTCTTAGCTCAATTGGACCCTTCAAACTCCTCAACTACTAAATATTTCCTCCATGGCTACAGTTATCCAATTCAATTTCTTGTTGAAAGCTTTAGTAAAAACAAAGAGCACTTCCAATATAGATGTAGTATTGAAATAATTTTTCTTGTGTTTTGGTTGGCTTTTTTTTCTTTTAGTTTATTTTCCTTTGGTTGGTTTGCGGTGGTTTTTTGCGGGGCTTCTTTTTTGCACATATATATGTTTAATTTTCTTGTTAAATGGAGTTTTCAGCTAATTGGACACATTTCAGTTGTAGCTTTGTTATTGGTTTTGTCTGCTATGACAGACATCAAGTATCTGAGGCACTTATCCAAATGTGAGAGTTAAATGATTCCCACAAGAACTGCTGAAATATCATTTTTGTAGTTTACTTTTGAAGCCACATAGGGAAGGCAAGATTGGGAAGGCACGCATACAGCAGAACAAGGGAAAAAAACCCATGTATGATATTTCGCTGTTTAAGGTAATAAGGACACATTACTTTCTGGAATAAGATTTTGCTTTCATTTGTAATTCCTCACACAACTGATTAAAATCATAAAAGTATCACCCAGCCTTCCGTTATCTATTGAAGTTGAGTTGCTTAGCTAAACATTTGTATTTGTGCAGCAATTATATATATAGAATGGTCCCATTTGTCTTTTAAGGAGTAATGAGATTGTACTGACTGCTCTTATGCTGTACAGACAACTTTTTAATTAATTTATTATTTTTAAAGGAATTTAAAGGTGGAGGTATATTTTTTCCAATAAGATAATCAGCAGTCAATTCATTTCTACTTTGAGCTATCCATTCCACAGTAAAAATCAGCACTTTTAGGGAAGCTATTAGCAAAATACTTTTGAGCTAATATTTTGACATATTGCCTAATGGCAACAAGTCATCAATTGAGCTATTTCCAACAGACACCACAAAAAGGCTTTTAACATATAACAGACTGTTTTAATATTGTTCCCCTGGAGAAAACATGTGAGCTTGACTAAAGTACTCTGCAGTAGATAAATATTTTATACATTGAAGAGGCTGCTGATGAATATATCTGGACTGAAGAGATAAAGTAGACATGCATGATTATTTTAAAAACTAGTCACTTTCCCTAAATGTAGACTTCTGCCCTTCAGAGCTGAAGGTACTTCTCATATACCAATGTCTCTGAAGATATTTTAGAGTAATTTCACAAGAGTGTGAAAGGAACTAACTGATTAGAATAAACCTTATTTAAAATGTTGCAAGCTAATCTGCCTAAAACTCAGAGTGAGTCATTTTGCTCCTTGAAAGGATGATAAATGAAAATGCTGAATGTTAGTTGGACCCAATAAGTGATACTTAATCACATTAATTTACACTCCCTTTAAGAGTAAAGAAAATCTAGCGGGACTACTTTATGTCTCCAGTTGATTATCACATCAGTCTGAGAAGAGAGACCGTTTCCCTTTTGTGTACTCACAATGGATTTCAAACACTGCTACACAAACGATTCAATACAGGCTGTGGCCTGAAACAATACACCAGGAATTTACTGAAAATTGTCCTTTATTCACCTTACAGCAGTGCTCTCTGCTGGGAAGGATTTCCAGTCCTACATCATACACTGCTCACAGAGCTGAGAGAGGAGAGTTGTTGTATCCAACAGAAAAAAATTTCATCCTCAGCACAGCCCTAAATTGCAAGTGGAAAGCAATTTCAAGCGTGCCAGCTTATTACACAGACAAACCACACAAGCACCGAGTACAGCAGTGGGACAAGCAGTCTGGCTCAGGCAATGCCATGCGCATGTGCTGACTGTGATCATACACACGCATGCCTAAATGAAGAAAATACCAAATTTTCTAAAAATATCATCTTGTCAAATGCTGAGAGATACACAGAGTGAACCAGAGGTCAAAAACTTTCCTGTCCTCCAAACTACAGCATAGAAACCCTCAATCCAGTGAGAACATCGATACAAATATTTTAAGCTAACACAGCAAAAAAAAAAAAAAAAGTTTAAATAACTTTGTTTCCTACTTTATTCTTTGCACCTGAATCTGGTTTTGCAAGATCCAGCTGTGAGTCATCTGCATGTGAAAGAGCAAATCTAAAGGCAGATGAGAAAATATTGAAAATACCCTTTTTACTCATGTCCTGGGTGTCACAGAACACCCCGGCACGCACGCCCTTCTGCCAGGCTTTGACCTGGGAGCTGAGAAGTCCAGCTACAAGACCTGTTGACGGACCTGAAATCTATAGATTGAGTTCACATTTCTTGGCATACAGAGGCTTTCAAAAGAGTCTTTGCAGGAGTGGCTGAGATATAAGATACACAGCTTTGAATAGTTAAGAAACCAGTACAAATCAGGGTGTGTATATCCAGCATGACAATGATCTGCAACGAGCAAGACGCCTCTAGATCCATTCTGCATTAGAGCCTTCCCCACCTACTCTAGGAGGAGTATGCAAACAGCACCACTGAGAACAAAATTATCAACTAAGACACAACAACAGAAGTAGAAAGCTTAATCTTTTATCTTGCAAAGGCAATTTGCCAAGGAACAGAAGCACACCTGTGGGCCCTAGTAATTATTTCAGACTGGCAACAGATCAGAAGCTACCTGTAGGACTGAACTCAATGTTCCTTCGTGTGAGAGGGTCAGGAAGCACCTGTATCTTTCTTTCACTTGGTTCATGCTTCAAAGCAGAAGAAAGCCACTGCTGAAGAAACTAGGTATTTCAAAATAACAAAGTTCCTAGCTGTTTATTTAATAAAAATTCCCTTCTCCCATTTAACATTCTGCTTCAATATGAATTAAAACTCATCAATCTGTGTGGCAGGATGACCCCCCTCCTTCCTCCCACTGAGGTCCATAGATAAGATAACCTCTGGCATAACAAATCACCAGGGGGTCACATCCTGGAATCTGTCCAGACCCCCATGCCAGGAATCTGGAGGACAGATGGGAGAGGAGATAAAGAATGTGTACGTGACAGAAGGCATGTCTTTGTTCTATAAAAGTATCACCTATGTACCACAAAATCAGAAGTTTCTCTTGCACATTCTACGAATGTGTGGAGATAATTTCTCCCCAAGGAATTCGCGGACCTTGTGGTAACTTCTCTGGAGATTGAGAGACCATAGGACCCGATGTATGTGGACATCCTTCGACAATTGGATGGTGAGATACATTGAATCCTAATTATACAATTTTTTCCGCTAGCTGTATTTGTAAACGTGCCCTGTATAAATTATACTATTAATAGTTTTTCTTTTTCCTGTGTAGTAATACTCTGTTTTAAGTCTCTTGTCTGTTCAATTGGTGTCCCTTGAATAAATGCTTTATTCTATAATACACCGAATCAGCCATTATTAAAAGAACTTGCGAATGGAAGTAGGTTCTGGGGTGCAGGCGGTCTCAGTAAGTTACTATCTATTGCTATAGGCCTAAGCAGAAGTAGAAACTTATTTAAACCCCATAATATCCATTCATAACAATCTGCACATTGTCTACTGCCTTGTGTAACTTCTGTTCCATCAGTGTTGAGATACCAACTTACAATATCAAGTTTTTCAGCACAAATGTGGCTGCTTGTCCTCAAGTGAAGAGGAGAAAAAACAGGCAATAAATTCAGAACACCTGAATTGCAGCAACTGGCTCTAAAAATTACAGCACCACAAATACATTCAGTGTGACTTCTGGGTAATGGCAACATACAGAACAAAAATTATCTCACGGCTTTAAAAGGAAAATAGATACTTGCTGATGGGGCATATTTTAAAATAGTTCTTAGAAAGATCTCAACACAGGAGCATACTTGCAGAAACCAGAAAGGTAGAAGTAATCTGAGGAAGTGAACTCTATAAAGGAACCAAATAAATTATCCTAATACCCTTAACTATTCATGGGTTTAATCCTCCTTATTCAATATCAGACAGCCTATCAGTTTTCCCTTCCAAAGGGGAAATCAGGATTCCAGGAATGCTACAGGAATTTCCACGTGTTCTAACTCTCATCTCCCTCAGTAAGGGACCATCGTTTCTGAGTGAATGATTCATCTCTGAGCTTTCTATTCTGGCATCTCCTTATGGCTGCTGATATTTCATCTACAGCTCAACAAGGCAAAAACGGAAATCCTGACCTTCCCACCCAAGTTAACTCTTCTCCCAGTCATGCAAGGCAGTTCCTTGCTCCCTGTCACTCAAACCCATCACCTGCATGTCACTGCCAATTCTTTCCCTCCCATCCAGTGTCTGGCTAAGCCTTAGTTATTACTCCTGCTATCTTTCAGGCCAGACTTTCCTGTCCATCCATGCACCAAGGATTCGCAGCCACTATTCACATCACAATGCACCTATACCACTGCAATTTACTCAATGCAGTCCAGAGAAACTCCTCCTTGCTTCATATCATTGACCAGTCCTCCAGCTGCACTGAAAGCTCTGTTCATACTTTTCCTTCTTATTCACCACTATCTTAAAAGTAGTCTCTTTTAAAGAGGAAATCCTTTTTTTAAGTGCAAGTGTGTATGTTGCAAACACATGCTGCAGTCAAGGCACCGATGATCTTTACTGGTCCCTGCTGCTGTCAAGTCAATACTGTGTCACTGTTTTCACACACACAAAATAAATACTGCAGAATACCACTCAAAGATGAGGAAGTATCAGTAATTAAGACTAGTGGACAAACTTCATAAATCACCCACTAGAGCAGGCATGTGACAAAGAAAGGATGGGGATGGAGGGGGAAATGGCTACTCCAGAGCGGAAGGATGTCTGTAAGGAGCAAGGACATAAGGGCACGAATGAAAACAAGCAGTCCAAAAGAGCAAGTGCTTCTTATGAGATAAAAGGGAGGCAGTGAGCAAAGAAAACATAAGATAGTGGCTGCACAAAAAAAGTCAAGACAGGTGATGGTTCCACATTTGTTGTAAATCTCCCCTTTCATGGAATCTTCACAGGTAAGTGATTTTTTAGCCCAAACCCCATTAAACAGTGATGGGAGCAATAAAGTGGTTTGAAATTAAAACGTCCATCAGGGTGAAAGGATGCTCAAGTTAAAAATAAACTGCACAGAAGGACAAAATGACTGCCCTGATCTGTTCCAAAATCAACAGGAATCCTTTGAATAATTTTAGGTTACTGAATGAGGTTTTGGTTTGGAGGAAGGGACAGAAAGGGAGAAGAAATAAAATTAAAAGTGAAAATGAATTGGAAAGAAGGATCTATCCTAAAGGAAGCTGGAAAACTGGAAACACTGATTTTATCCATTCTTATTGCCAGTTTAAGGAACTTCTAAAGAACTTACCTTCTACAATTATATCTCCAGTCTTTCACCAATGTAAATAAAAGTAAATATGCACAGTGATTATATGAACAATGTCCATCATCATTGCCTTATTAAAATTAGTTTATTCAGCAAGTCTCTTCTTTCCACATAAAGCATGAGAGGACAAACAACCCACAGCTATAGAATTAAAACTTAAACCCATCTTCATACACCCTTTTAAGCTTAAGTATAAACCAAAATCCTAGAGGTAGTGATGCCTTGTTGGGACTACCTAAAAACAGAGGCTAGACAAAATTAAGAGAATAAAAAGCAGTTATATTTATTGAAGGGCCTTCAGGTACATTTAGGACAGTCAAAGCCCACCCAGGGGCTACACCCTAAAATGGACAACCGGTCATGGGTTTTTCATACTTTTATAAGTTTGGTCCATTTGCATATCGGGGGTTAATCCTCCATTTATAGCTTCAGGTAATGAAATCATTTACCCCAAGTTTGCTCCTCCCAATTCACTGTTGTTTACATATCTCAGGGCCTGAGACAGTGAGGTGTCCTTGAGTTTCCGGCCTCGAGAGGAATTGTTTTGTCTGACCAAATTAAGAGAACAGTATCTTAGCACTGTATATGGAGTCTAGAGTTACACACTAAAGAATTACACAATTGCAGATATATGAAAAATAAAGAAGCTAAAATCCTAAGGCATCAGTAGCCGAAAATACCTGCTCCATAGATAATAGTTATTATCACATTCAAGGAGTTCAATAAAAATTAAATACAAAAATTTTGAAGTAGGTCTATTTCTTATTTAAAATTACATCTGCTACATTCATCCTTTTCAAGCCTTGTTCAAAATTTTCTAGCCTTTGATAATTTTCTCCTCTAAAAATATCCCCAAATTCTTTTACAACAAATGCTAAATGAAATGCTGCACATCCCTTCTGAAGAAAGCTCTTACACAGTACAATTAAAAATGTCAATCTGAAAATGTCAAAATATCTCAAAAATAACCCTTTTGCAACTGCAGGAATCTAACTGTTTCAGCATGCTGATGGAAAGCTTTCTTTCAGGTCAACAGGAAACAGCACACTATCTGCAGTGAAGCTTTTTGGTTGGATACCTCTATCCTGTCCCATTAGAGCCACTCAGATTGTACTCCCTGGTACACAATTAGATGACCAACAGGTTATCAGCTACAATTTGGACACATTTAACTCCAGCACTCAGTGAGGGAACGTGGGGGAGGTAAGATGGAACTGAGCTACAGGCTGTGGGACACACCTGCAGCATACCATGGCCGCAGAGGGGAGCTTGTCTCCACCTCACCTTAAAAGGAAGAAATGCTACACCCAGTTGGCCCTACAAGGCAGCCTGCCGGAGGAGTGGACAGCGTGCCATCATCCCATATAAGGACGTTAAGAAGCGTGATCACCCTATAAAAGGGCATTAAGAAATGTGTTGCTGACGTAGCAATGTGTGATAAGTCGTTTCGTAAAAGCTACCATATAAGGATACACAGTGTCTTGTAAAATGGTATAAAAAGAGTTCCAGTTTCTCCGCCAGACTGGGACCATGCCTCAGCTATCACAAGAGAAGATGTGTCTCTCCAGTGCTCATGTGCAGAACAGAGCTGCAGTCTGAGCTGTCCGGGGATAGGGAAGATTGTGTTTCATGGAAGTGGTTTGAAACAGCACATTTTGAGACAGTTCAGCACAGCAAAACGTTATACTCTGTAACAACAGAGCAACAGTGAAGTTTTTCCTTCCATTTCCTTGACAGGCAAGTATCCAAATTTACTAGCAAGTGAACTCAAACAATTCATCCTAGTCTTATAAAATGCAGGTGTATTTGGATTTTAAGTAGTGAAGAGATGACTTAGGTTCAGATGCTCAAGTTTAAACATTACTTTTTTTCCAGACCTGACCCTGCAGATTTAGTTTTTCAGGCTTTTCATTCACGAAATCATCTTTATTTATTCCCCCTAGAAGTACCTCTAATAGCTGACTATTCATGTCTACAAATATTTCACAGAACCAATTAGACTGGAAAAGATTCCTGAGATCATCACGTGATTAGGAGATTTGTATTGCTTGGGCTGGAAGTGAGGAGATAACGTGAATCCCAGTCTGCATCAAGGAGGAGTGTTGCTCTTTTATGGCCTTTCTTTACTTGATGAAGAATTGAGCTAGTGAGGCTTCTGCTAATTTATTAGCTGTAGGAAATACCCACTAATCACCCATCAAAAATTACCATGTCCTACAGGACACTAAGCAGCATATTGTAAGAGAGAAATGAAAAGACCACATATCTCTTGTGACTTGCATTTTTTAGAGCCAGGTTGCTCCCAAGGTCTTGCATCTGTCACACACCCCTCACACTTCCGTTAACAAAATTTTCTAGAGGCCTGAGGTTTGTTGTTGTTGTTGCTTGGTTGGTTGTTTTTTGTGTTTTGGCTTTTTTTGTTTTATTTTATTAGGAGTTTTTTAACCATCTCATTATACACAGGAAGTTCTTTACAAGTTCAGGACAAGTTTGGTGTTTAACTTACGTACTTGCTTTCAGAGAAGACAACCAAACCAATCTGTTTCTGCAGCTTCTTGGAGAGAAAAAAACCAGAGGAAAAAGACTGGACACACTCTGCAACTGCCTCTGTCTACAAGAAAAGGTGGGATGGTGGTCTACCATCTTCTTCAGACTTGAGAAGTGGACAATGACTGGCCCAGAGCAATCTTGTTCCAATCATTTAATGACTGGCTTGAATTCTACTTTCAAGTAAGGGAGTCAGGAAATTCAGAGGTCTGACAATTTTTACATCCGAACACTAGAAAAACAAATAAAACCAGGAAGAGATTGACACATCAAAATTAACCATTATTATTTAACCTCTCATAACCTCCATTCATTGTCACTTAGTAGAAAGTTATTTGCAGCAGCAGTCTGCTCTAAAAAATATTGTTCAATATTCATCAGAGCTCAGAATATCTTAAGGAAAAATGTATCCATGTCTTCTGAATATCAGCAGATTAATGTAGACATATCAGGAACTTTAAAGAGGAGAATACTACTTAGGAAAAGTATCTGAATTTATAAACACTAGAATAACTCATTAATTAGAGACCACTGAGCTACTCCAACATTTTTACATGCCCTTTCTGAAGTTTAGCTCAAGGTTAGGACTACATCAGGTAGTGAATTTGTCACTTGCAGCACTGACACACTTAGCTGGACCTTTAGAACAGGATTCTTGAGCTTTCCCCTGGAAGTATACTGTTGAGAACACGCAAATTTCTTGACAGCGGACACAAGCGATCCTCATAAACACCTTAGTCTCAGTGGAGTTTATTTTGCTTGCAACACAGCTTGGTCACCTCTTGCCCTGTTATAAAAGGATAACTTCTCTGGACATGACAGATCAAGGCTGGGGAACAATTCCAGCTTATGCAGACCAGTGCACACACATGCATTCCCAACATGAACTGGAAGCTACTCATCCCTCACTGAGCTCCCAGAACCCAGCTTACAGACAATTTGTGAACAGAAAGGACAATGACTCAACTCCTTACACATGGCAAACTATCTGCTATTATGAATTACTCATTCAGACTCTAAACACCATATTTAAATGTGTGAATCTTCTCACTTTCTTGTTAATAGTGAAGGGCACAGTTGCATTTACATATCTCTTTGAAGGTTAGTAAAGTACTTTATGCCAGATCCTTGTGGAGGAGGAAACTGGTACACACTCCCAGTTTTGTTGTTTTGGTTTTTTTGAGTTACTGTTACTTACCAAATAGTTTTACGTCAGAACATATAAAAAAATCTCAATTCAGGGTCATGCCCGTACCAACAGGAAAATCACCCTGCTCTATACCAACAATTAGTTATTTCCCAGATAATAATTAATGTTCGGGCAATAAACTTCTAGGTGTGAATGGAGATGAAATTAATTCATAATCATCACAGCTAGAACAGTGAGATTAACCCACCCTGGCCAGACATCAGTTGCCCAAAGCCACTCTACCACTACACTCCTTAACTGAACAGGAGAGGCAAAATAGAACCAAAGGCTTGTGGGTCAAGATAAGGGCAGAGAGAGATCACTCAGCAATTACCATCACAGGCAAAATATACTCAACTTGGGCAAATTTGATTTTCAATATTTGTATTAACAATTAATACAATCTATGTTACCAAAACCAGAAGTGGCAAACAACATTCCACATCAAATACTGCACTTCTTATGCCCTCACATTATTAAGGCAGGGCTCACTTTCAGAATACACAATATATTCCTTTCTTATGTCCCCCGGAGGAAGAGGGCACACAAGTCAGCCTGATTTACTGGACCAAAAATAACACTACATAAAATACGCTTGTTATTAAATGGTCACGTTAATGAAGTTGATTTTCTCCACCAAGTGACATGCTTGACAGTTGACTAACACCTACAAAAAAAATGTACAACATCAAGAAAAATGCAATTAAATGCACAATGTCACCTTGGCTGGGTGAAGCATTTTAATGTTATTTGGCTCATTTTATTTATTACTAGTGCTTGTCTGATATTTTAGTCCATTTTCAAGATGTTTTTCAGAATATCCTTCTGTAGGCAAGTAGTAATAAGTCAAGCCATTATAGAAAGATATTCTACTCCAAGACCCATAACTTTGGGATAGGGGGAAGGGGTTGAGGGTTTTTTTTCTTATTTTAAAAACTTAATCATACATAGCACATCCAAATGACAAATCCATCTTGTTTCCACAAATGTTTCCCTCGCAGAAATAAGTAAAAAATCCTGTTATCATAAACTGAGATATGCACCTTCATTATCTCCTTTCTCTCCAATTTCTTGTCTTTGTAATTTTTTGATAGTTGTAATATCACATGTATAAAACACATAATGACACTGCAGCCAACAACTATTGAAAAAATGTAAGTAGTAAGTCAAAATAGATTATGAGACATATTCTAACCAGAAAAAATCTTGTCCATGATACTACATAAAATCTGAAAGATAGTTCCCAGAGTGAGGCAAAACAAGAATAATGTTGAAGCTTCATTTTCCTGATCTGGTGGGTACAGACACATTGGGAAGGGGGTAACAAATTACAGAAGTTCATCTCAGTTTTTAAACGAAACCATATGTACACAGAAGAAAATATCATAGCACTAATATGAACTGGGAGTCTCTAGTTATACACAATAAAGACTGTTGAGGAGGCAAAGCTTAAATTTTTCAAAGCATAATGAGAGAACTGTACAATCAGCAGAACTGAAGAAAATAAAAAGGAATGTTCTACCACAAAAACAGCAATTTCCATAACACTGCCAGTGTTACATGGTAACATTTTAAATTCATAATAGAAAAGGAAGACACAGTCAAAAACCTTTTTTCACCCTTTTCCATCCAAAATGCAGAACTGTATTTATGTGACAAGACCAGTTGTTCTGTTCCAAAACTAACCCTGGAAGATACTTAGAAGCCATTTCAGTCAGGACATCACTCGGCACACCAGATACCTGCACCCAAACCCAGACAAACAGGCTGATGTGGGAGCCAAAGAAACAGTAAGAAAGGTAATGATTTATGTTTTCAACTGAGTTATCACATAATTAATTATAGCACCTACTGCATATATGGAACTTGACAGTCTCAATGTACCCCATGGTAAAACATTTTGTTCTACTTGAGCTATATCCATAAGGGGCCAAGATATTTAAGCACCAGAAATAACACTTATATCCTACATCAGATATTTAGAGACTTGCAGAAGGTGTCTGCAATGATATGAATGAGCTTTTGACTAAGAGAGATGCCTCCAAAGTATGCAATGCTTAGGGTGGTGTATTCCCAAAAGCAGAAAATACAATTGGAAAACAGAAATCATTATACACACATGTTGCTGGCCCAAGTGCCTCCATCAGCTTTGCATTCCTTACTGCTTTCCTCAACATCTAGAAGACAAAACCAGGTATCTTCTGCCAAATAATCTGGGATGCCCACTAATATGGTTTCTTTCCTATAAAAGGTAGTGTATTTAGGGATGAAAATTATCTTGTTTTAATATGAATTAATGACTTGTTTCTATCATGCCTTGATATATTTTTTAATTGTTTTATAGAAACATCCTTATATGAAGCATGCAGTCAATAAAACCGTATGTAGAGCCATATTTCCTCCTTCACAAGCAACATCGTAATGAATATAAGTTTATTTCATTGACATTGGGACAAAAGATCACTGCTAAATCAATCACAGCTTGTGGTGAGGCCCTGGCACAGACTGCCCAAAGAAGTTGGGAATGCCCCATCCCTGAAAGTGTTCAACAGCAGGTTACTTTGGGCTTGGAGCAACCTGGTCGAGTGGAAGGTGTTCCTGTCCATGGCAGGGGGGTTCTAACTTGGTGATCTTTAAGGTCCCTTTCAATCCAAATCATTGCATGATTCTATGATATCCTATCTTTGTAAAATTTAGCTATAACACATTTTTATCACCCACAAGACTATAAATTGATGGCACCAGGCTTGAACTCAGTTTCAAAAACAAAAACAAAAAAAAAATCCAGAAACAACTGTGTTGTTGCATTTCTGATTCAGAAATTCAGAATAGAAACAACCTGATGATTTACCAAAGACACTGATATTACCTATGTGGCATGCCGAAAGGAGCCATCAGAAAGGTATATATTTGAGCTGTGTGGGAGAAGGGGGTCTGGTGTCACTTGTATAGTTTGAAATTCAAAAGCAGTTTAAAAAAAGAATTCAATTAGCTCATGCATCTACTGTGAGTAGGAGGTCTCATTGGGGTTGTCAGAGGAAATGTTATTTAATCAACATGATGTCAGTCAAGTACTTGTCAAAAATTGTACTACAATTTTTCAAAATCCAAAGCGTTTTAAACAATAATTGATGAAAAACTATATGTAGAGATCTGGCCACTTTCAAATAGATTACAGTATTTGAGTCTTTTGTAGAAGTTTCTGGCAGGAGAATTGTTACTATGCTTATTTTAAAAGCCTCCATTCCTACAGCATGGAAGAAATGTTTAATACTCATCTGCCCAAGTAGGATTTGGACCATCTACAAGAACATTTAATTACATAATTATGAAATTACATGAGACAGGCATTAATTTAACCTGTAGCACTTTCTCCCTGAGTTGCACTACAGCAAGTGTTTCTCAAGAGCGAACCACGGGATCATCCAGATCCGGGCTTCTGCCTGGAAGTGTGCTGGGGCAGGTTACTCCTGGGGAATAACCTGAAGTTATTCCTGCTGCTGCACCCACTTCAGGGGTTAACCAGCTTTACATTAGGCCATTTCAGTGGCACCGCCTGGTGCATAAAAGGATTAGTCCAGGGTTAAAGACTAGAGAAGACAACACAAGATGATACATTCTGAACAAGGTTCAGAAGAAGCTGCAAGAAGTCAGCTCAGGGCTAACACCCAAGTCAGAGCTATAGATAAGTCTCAAGGCCAACTGTTGACCTTGGCTTTGAAATTTGAGGTCAGCCTAGAAACCCCTGAATTCCTGCATGCTCTTGTGCTGCCCTCCCAGATGGCTGCATGGTGAAAATCCTGGAAAGGGCCAGAGCAAGCACCTTGAGACTTGTAGAGTTTCATCTTTCTGGAGGACTGGGAATCAGAAGCTCTGAAAATTTCTGGTACAACCTCCTATTAACAATTTACTACATCTATCCATATGTCCAGAAAATTTCTCTTGGGTAACAGAAAACTATTTTTTTTTATGAAGTGAGGGTCTAGGCAGCAAATGAGATCAACAGTATTCCTAACTACTGTCTGTTGGAAATACCATAGATTTGTATCATGCAGAGATATGGGTTAGACTGGGAGCAGTGTGGTGGGGCACCACAAGGTTGATGATATTAAGGAACTGTGAGGGCTTCTTCAGAGAAGTAAAAACTCTGCATCAGCTTTTCCCAACAAAAGCAAGTTCAGATAAATATCGGGTCACAGAACAAAGCACATTCCAGCTTATGCAGACATACATAAAAAAATATGATGGATGAAACAGCTTTATAAGCATTTGTGAGCTTCAGCAGGAGCTCTCAGCACAGATAAAGCTCTGCAAATTCAAAAGGAATTATTCATAAGAGGAACGGGTGTTCCTACAGCAGTAGATGAACAAACTATTAAACCCAAATCAAATGAAAGTGTTCATGTTTCTATGCTTGAAACTCTGGTTACCAGCCAACCCCTAACTGAGGAGGGTTTACCACAACTACACAAACTGCAGTAGGAGACAAGAGGTAAACAGGTTTAGATAAACTGAAACAGAAACAACTTAGAGTATTGGCAATACCACAGTGAGGTCCTACTCAAAGCAACAGGTAGTTTACTGAAAAACCTTAGTTTGATTGATACCTTTTTAAATTATTGTACCCACAAGAACTCTTTGCAGCCTTCCAGAAAGCTCAGGTTATAAAAGGTATGTTTCTGAGAAACGTAATTTCATTTTTCTTTCTTTGGAGGCTAACATTCTGGGGAAAGGCTTTTGAAATCACTCAGTTGTTTTGAAGCTACTGCCAGAATCAGCCAAGGAACAAAGACAGTCTCCTCTAATCATATTGAGCTATAAATTGCTATTAAGATAGCCAGTCCTTTCACAAAGCATGACTCAAAATATATACACTGTATTATACACATATATTTAAAAGAGAAATTCTAACAATGCATCTACACACGTCACACCACCTGGCAAAAATGCAGCTTTGTTATTTGGAAAGAAAACTGCACTTGACCACTCATTTGGCTCAGAGCCATCCCCAGTATTGATACAGACTGAGAGATACAGATCAAGAGCAGCCCTGCTCAGCAGGACTTGGGGATACTGGTGGACAAAAGAAAAACATTTGAATGGGGCAGTAATGCACACTTGCAGCACAGAAAGCCCATCTTAACCTGGGCTGCATAAAAGGAGTGGCCAGCAGGTCAAGGAGATGATTCTGCTCTACTCCACTCTCATGAGACCCTCCTAGAGTACTGTATCCAGCACTGGGGTCCCCGTACAAGACAGACCTTTGAGAGCAGCTGCAGAGTAGAGAGGAAACTATTAGAGGGCTGGAATGCCTCTCATATATGAAAAGACTGTTCTGGGGAATGTTCAGTCTGGAGAAAAGATGAAACCTGGAAGACCTTACTGCAGCTTTTCAATAAAAGAGGCTGGAGGGGGAAGGCAGGCTTGTAAGAAAAATGTAGAGGGGCATTTTACCAAGGTCTGTAGTGTCAGGACAAAGGGAAATAGTTTCAGACTCGATTATATCCAATTTAGATGCTTTTAAGTAAGGCGTTTTTGTGGGGTTTTGTTAACACACATGGTGAGGGTGGTGAAACACTGGCACAGGAACAGAACAACTGTGGCTGCCCCATCCCTGAAAGTGCTCCAGGCCAGGTTGGATGGGGCTTAGACCAACCTGGTCTGGTGGAAGGTGTCTCTGCCCATGGCAGGGGAGGGNGGGGGGGTCAAACTGGACTAGATGAGCTTTAAGGTCCTTTTCAATCCAAACCGATCTATGATTCCATGAACCATCCAACAGTTGACCAGGATAGCCCTAATTTTCAACCAAGAAACTAACACCATAGGTAGTTTTGTACTGGAGTATCGCTGTCCCTGGGGGGGTGTGGGGCGGGTAGAACTTCTGCGTTGACCAGGAGGGTCTTGGAGATTCCAAAAGGTCCTGCTGGCCAGTACTGCCGGGTACTGAGCAGATAATTCTGTCCTCTACCCCAGCCGGTGTTCTGGTGAGTATCCACCTCCCCCAGGTAAATGGCTAAAGCGTTACCAGGGTGAATCAGAGGGCTCAGTCGCATGGAGTTCCAGAGCACTTTATTCCTGAAAGGGTCCAGTGGCGAAAGAGGGTGAATGGCCTTGGGAGACCCTTTTTATAGGGTCTGGCCAGGGGACAATGGCACAGGGGAGGAGAGGGAGGCAGGGGGATACAGAGACAGCAAATGATAAGGTAGGGGGACAGGTTGCAATTAACATATCCAGGTAAGGTTACACAGGGAGAAACCACTTCGTTTTCCAGGGGGTGGTCTCACACAGCTGAGTTATCCCACCAACGTTCCGGGGTGGGCTGAACAACCCCGACACTGGAGGTTTTTTGTAGAGTTTCAGGGATATCTTTGGTTGTTGGTTTGGGGTTTCTTTTCCAAAATTCATTAAATCCAAGATATTTTAGACAAGCAGCAGAAATAGTTGTAGAAATGGATGTAGCATTTTATACCATATAACTGGACAACCAAACATGCTGAGCTTCACGCTCTCCATCATCACCAACAGAAGTATTTGAAAACTCAGAATACTGAAACTGCTCTAGTTGGTGTCTGTGAAGAAGTGGATCTCAAAGTGTTTATTATAATAACAACCTGACACCAGAGAACTGCTCTTATGTAGCAAATGCACTACAGATAGATGCATTTTAGTTAAAAGGATGAAAATTCTGAAGAATTGGGGGGATAAAATGGTGATTCAAAACTTAAATAGCACATTTAAATGCCTGCCTGTTGCCACAGCTAACCTCTGCATCTTCAAAACTGATCTAAACAACCCAGTCAGATTCCCACCTCCGCTAAGAGTCATGAATTAAATGGACTTCTGTTCCACAGTGTCACAAACTCTGTAGTCCATTCCACAAACATGGGATTACAGTTTTATTTGAAGATCTTTTTCTTATTGTCAGGTTTACCCTATATCGTTAGAAAGAATGAATGTTTAAATTGGCAATCACCCAAGTTATGCTTTTGCTTCTTTATGGTTGTTTGTCACTGTGTTTCAAAAAGGCTCAAATGCAATTTTCAGAATTTATTACAACCTATTTTAAGTAGTGCAGAAGGTCCAATGACTTTTTTTTTTGTTTGTTTTACTGTTTGGTATAAGATGGGCATTCACATTTAATCATATCCAATGATTAACTCAATGAATACAAATGTGTTACATTATCTTTAAATAAATGAATGTCAATATGTTCCAGGGTAACAGAAGTAATTGCATATTGATAACAGTCATTATCATAAGTCATGGTTGATGGCAGAAAACCCACTTGTATTTTTTAATAAGGTGCAATATTATGGTCTATTTTGAGATGATAGCTATTTCTCCATACATAATACAGTATCACTTCAATATAGCTGGCAGATGCTGGAAATAGATAAAAATTCAGAATGCAAACCTGCAAACTGTAAGATTTCACAGTCTTTTGAAACTAGTCTGGATAGTCCAAGTACCTCAGAAAAAGTGATATGAGGGAATCATTATCCGTGCCAGGCTGATGTACCTTCTGTTCCACTCACCACAGCAGATAATAGTAACCAGCACATTATCCCAAATTGATACAACCAGATATTTCAGACTTTGCACTCTAGCTCATTGCAGTCTGCAAAGTAATCTGTAAGACACTTGAGAAAGGGACATGTCCTCCTGGTTTTTAAGGGGCACAAAACTTTAAAGCTAACTCCGATATTCTGTCTGCATCTGTCACAGGAGAGCAAGGAAGTTCTAACATCCAGTGTCAGGACTGGAGGCTCTTGTTCTGCACTACTTTATTGCTTTAAAGCATCAGAAAGGCAGAACTTGATAAAATAAGCAGACAACTGCAGAGTCCTGCAGCGTGAACAGATTATCTCCTGGAAACTGTTCAGGCTAGAGATGACTGTGTAGCAGGCTTTGCAAAAAAAGGCTTCTGAGGGGTCTTACCTGGGCAAGGATTTTAACATGGGTTAGTAGTGTGTGGATCAGCAAGATCACAGCAAGGTCAAAGCTGTGGCTCCCCATTACTTGGCAGCTGTGAGACCACACCTGCAATGCTTTGCCTAGTTTTGAATTCTACACACAAAAACTACCAACAATTAGCGCTCAGGGGAGCCAAAAATAAGAGTGCACCTTTAACTTTCCAGTGAAGCAGAGGCTTTAGTTCATGAAGTGTAGAAAGAGACAGAAGGAACAAGTTTTATTCATCCTGGAGAACAGGAAGCTTGTAAGAGGTGGGTGTTGCTACGGCTCTCAGCAGCCTAAAGCATGGCTGTGGAAAAGACATGGCTCCTACTCCTCCCCATTACAATCAGTGAAAGGACAAGCAACAAATACTGCCTGCAGCACTGGAAACTCCCATTGCACCCAAAAAAAATATTGGTATTTCACAGTGAGAGTGGATAGACCCTGGCAAAGTGGTTAGACCTGCTCAGAGAGGATCCACCACCTGTGGAGATTTCCAGAACCCAAACAGCTGAGCCTGCCTAGAGCAGAGTTAATTTCCTTCACAGCAGCTCATACGGTGCTGTAGGAGAGTTCTGGTAATATAGTGATGTTGTCGCTCTTGCTGAGCAGCGTTGAGGCCTTTTCTTTGTCCCTCTGCCTCACCAGTGACCAGACTGGAGAAGGGTGTGCAGTAGGCTGGAAGGGGACACAACCAGGCAGGTGACACTAGCCAGATATTCCATATCATATAACATTGTGCTCAGCAGTAAGAAGAAAACAAGCTGTTTTGGGGGGTTTGCCATCTTTTGCTCAGAAACCTGCGTGCACCAGCCTGCACACAGCAGGTGGTGAGTGAGGGCCACTGAATCACTTTACAGAATCACAGCATCATTAGTGCTGAGAGGGACCTCTGGAGATAACCCAGTTCAATCCACCTGCCAAGGCAGGGTCACCTGGAGCAAGTGACACAGGTGGTTTGGAATGTCACCAGAGAGGGAGACTCTACACCCTCCCTGGGCAGACTGTTCCAGTGCTCTGCCACATAATGTCAAGAAGCTCTTCCTCAAGGTGCAACGTCTGGTGGTTTGGTTCATGGCCAGTGCTCCTTGTCCTGTTATTGGGCACCACTGAAAAGAGCCCAGCAACATCCTCTTAACACTCGCCTTTGAGATATTTATATGCATTAATTATCTTGCTTTATTTTTCCTGTTGTGAAACAAGTTTATTCCTTTCACTCTTGACACCACCATCTGAGTCAGCCCCCTAACACTCACAGAAGGGTATATGTGAGGAATTCAGAAGAAATATAGGTGATCAGCCCCACCAGAGCACTGTGCCATCTCTTGGGAATGCACTGCCACCCCAAGCCCCACCACCTCCCAAGGAACACCCAAACCAGCACTGCAGGGAGAGCCTCAATTGTAATTACTCTTAACTTCACAAGATAAATACATACTAAACAGTAGCACAGCTCTGTCATTTCATTGCAGTCTGCTGCAGGAAAAAGGAAACTTTTCTAACTTTTTTTAGTGGTGAGCAGAGAAATAAAATGCTCAGGCAGCCACAGAACACAGTCATCAGGAAAGCTTTTTCCTCAAGTGAGGAGTGAAGTCTCAGGGGAGCAAACAAGCCCTGAGTGTTCACCTGAACTCCTCTGTGAGGAGGCGTAATTAAATCTTCATTTGTTTCTATGCAACTATTCCATCAAAGTCTCAAGCCCGAAGCTTTCTATTCAGCAGCCAAAGCCCACAACTTTTAAACCGCCAAACATTTTGAAGTGTTAACACATAAACGCCTCAAAGGCATGCCCTGAAAGCAGCTCGCACCACCCCAAGCCCTCACGCAGGTGGGCACGGCCACCACAGGCAGCGCACTAGCTCTCGAGACACTCACCAAACCTGTGGTTTGATGTTTTTTTCTGGGGTTTTTATTGGGTGTAGGTTTTTTGTTTTGGTTTTTAAGTTATCGCCAGCCCAGGCGCAGCTCAGTTGGTGCCGCCGGTTGCCTGACAACCCCGATCCGCCCAGAAACCGCGGCAGGCCGCAGCAGCCAATGCTTAACTTCTCCAATTAATTCTTCTTAATTACCCTGCTAACCAACTTTTTTTAATTCATCATAAATAGTGTGATTTTTCCACTATGGCCAGCATGTAGCAAAGGTTTTTCCACAAGCTGCTATTGTTAGAAGACGGTTTGGGAAAATTATGGAAACTAAGTTTTGCTAAACCAACCTTGGTATGTGTCAAGGCACAAAACCTGGGGGAGAGATGTATTGCCGAGAACTGGACACAAAGAAGGCAGAATTTATGGACTACAAAGACGTTTTGCAGAAACCAGAGATAAAGAAGAAACTAACAAAGACAATTCAGCAATTGCACTGAAACACTATGTGAGAAAAAAATAATAAAAAGACCACAAATGTGGGCTATTTAACAAGAGAACGGAGAAATCAATTAAAGATAGAATACTAATTAATGAAGAGAATTATGCAATTTATAGCCAATCAGCATTAATTTCTTTCTTTGCTAAAAACATATAATTATTGAGAAGTTTTCAAAGTGAGTGTGCTCATTTGGGGAGCAACCACACACACACCAACCGCTGTGAATAAAGTAATACCTGCCTTCGAATATCAATGGTCGTTTATCTCAACATTTTTGGTGACAACAGGGCACCACCACAAATTGAGAACAACAGCAACATACATACACATTCGTCGAGGTTGAGCTGCTGGTCTTCCCTCAGGGAGGAAAGTGATGCTCCTGCATTCTCCGTCCCTGCTCCTGGAGCAGCCAGCCCTAACCCAGGCTAGGAGCAGCCCCAGGTGTGCAGAATAGACCCCACCTTCCTTTGGAGTAGCGGTTATATTAGCAGAGTTAATTGGTGCCAGCTGTGGCACTGCAGCCGCACCTGAAAGTTATCATTGTTAATTGAGTGCAGTCAAGCCAGGGCATGTGTTGGGAGAACTTGGTGGACCTCAGCCTCAATTTGGGGTGTGCCCAAGGCGTCACATGTGCAATTGGGGCTTGCCTAAATGTTCAGCAGCCTTGGAAAGCATGCCAGGTGTTAGGGCTTCAGAAATTGTCCTGGATTGGGATGATATGAAGCAAAGTCACCCCTTCCCCTGTGCCTTTCTTGTCCTTCACAGAAACGACGTGCTTCCTGAGAGCACCAGGAGCTTTACAAAGCCTGCAGGATTCACCACAGACCCAAATTGTTCCCAACCCCACATGTCAGATGTTGAAAATATTTCTCTATCTCTGACATCCACAGCTTCTACCAGGGAAGAAAGGTCAACAAAAATATGTCCTTCAGTAACCGGTTGTGACTGAGCACATGCACTTAAAAAAAACCCCTCACTATTTGCATACTACGTATTTTTAATGGTAGAGATCTGGCAATGTTGGTAATTAGTGCAAGTGTACTATAAAGTAAATTTGAAAGTAGGCATGCAGAAAATACTGAATTTGTAATATTTTACTGCCTCATGCAAGTCATCTAATATGGACATTGAACATTTTTGCAGTGAGTAAGCATTTCTATGAATTTCAATACATATAGTTTCCCACAGAGTGAAATTTTTATGGAAAGTTACACAATTCTGAGCTGCAAATACTGTGTGTGCTTAGTTAGCAGTTTCATGAGCAGCCAAGTTGTGGTTGCTATCAGGTATCTTTTTTTGCTGTGTGCTCTTCTTCAACTTCACAGCAAGTATAAAGGTTGTTCTTAGGAGAAAATCACCTTTCCACTGAGAATTAATCTTTTTTGGTATGCTCTCTATTTCTGGCTTTCACTATTCTGCTGCTGTCAAAATCCAAGTTCTCTACAAGGTTACTGACACGTTGAGTACCCCTTCCTTCCCTCAATTTTAATAATAAAGGATCTACAGACAATGATTTGTTTATGCTTTTGTGCATATTCTGTTGAAGGAATTTTTCCTATTGTATGACTAGTCTGCTCCAATTTAAGACTGAAATAGAGCCACACTGTTAAAACTATCCGATGGAGACCAAAGAAGTCAATACCTGTCCAGTCTCTGCAGTCTTTTTCCTACCATTTTCAGGGTCCTCAAGACTTAAAAGGATTCTCAATTAACAATAGTAACCCTGAAACTGGACAACATTGTCATGGATAGTTCAGTGAAGGTCTCTGCTCTACTGAAAGCAAAATGGGGAATGAGACTAATATTGATGGTATTTATAATGCACTTAGGTACAGGGGCAAAGATGTCCTTAATATTGATCAGTATAGGAGAAGTTATGTGACAAAAGGGGATTAAAGCAGAAAAGGTTATCATTTCAAAGGAAACTTTGAAGATGAGGTTGTTACATAAGGCAATATTTTAAAAATAACAATATTTCAATTATTTCCATGCATCTCATAATAATACAGATTTGGCCTCTGTCTCTGTATTTATTCATAGAAACTATATTATAATGTGAGTTATCCAAATAAAATACAGTAATTGGGGAGGGTATGGTACAAATAGCAATTATAACGGATTTCCTGTGTGGAGGGCTGGTAACTGTTACTGAGTGATGTAAATGAGATCAGAATTTAGTCCAAGGTTCTGTTCTCCATTTCTAAACCGGTTACCTCCCACTATGGCAGATGTGAGTACATATGGGAGAAAGAACAGAACAGATCAGATCCATGTAGTGGGAGGACAGGAACAATGTACATATTGATCTATTCCGTGTAACCACAAATCAAAGTTAGAATTTTCACATGGAAAAGGAACATATGTATTTGTTTCATATATGGCATACTTGCATTTTTAATAAGCATTACATTTAAAATCATGTAAAGTAATATCACATAAAGATATGATAAATGAACACCAGAAGTTATGTCACCAACTATTCTTTAGATCAACACATTCTAGTTTATTAGCTTTATAGCTAATGTTAAATTCAGTATTTTTCTATGTTTGAGCTTGGAGTCCTTTAGATATACCTAATAGGAACTGAAATATTTCTAATAAGAAAAACAGCAGGGTAGAACTTTTTATTTCTAATTCTTCATCTGTGTCCTGTCTGTATTCTCACTCTTAACGCCATTAGTATTAGTTATTTTTTACAGTGGCTGATTTCCTGAAATGCATTTTCCAAGATGAGTTCATGGTAACTATTTCTTGTGGTAGGATCTTGTTGATGTTCCTGTCACATAGTAAAAAGTTACCTTTACAACAAAAGAGCTGAAGTCATGATGGAAAATCATCCAGAAAGTTTCTGAATTATAAAAATGTGTAAATTACGTAAAACTAAATGTTGCCTGAAGGGTGAGAGACAGGAAGCCTTTAAGTTGACACAATTTGTGAAGTGACAGACAGGCCTTGTTCTTGTGCAGTTTTTAAAATGGTAGGAAATTCAAAGAAAAAGACCTATAGTTAAACTGAAAATCACACATCTCCACAAATCTAAAGTAAACATTTCCTGGGATGATTAATTTTCTGGTGTGAATGTCCAGCAGCTTGGCACACAAGAGTCAGCCCTGTCTGATCAAAAGTTTAATAGGACATGGGTTTCATTAATATTTCCACCAATTTTTCCAATATGTTTCTATACATACTAAGCAGAAACAGTAATTAAGCTGCTGAATTGTTTCCTCTCTCTCTTTGTTGTATTTTACTGCAGATGTCCTAGGAAAGGATTTGCTGCTGCCATAAAAAAACTGCTGTTGATAATGAAAAATGCATTAGATCAAATTATTCCTTCAAAATGGGCACAGCCTTTCAGAAAAGGATGAAGATGTCACATGAAAGTGGAGAATGTAGTTCTTGATGCCCCTGGTGTTTGGAGTTGATCCTAGCAGCGAGATGCACCCATTCACCTGCCAGCTGTGTTCTGTACCAGTTTTATTCCTGTTCCTGTTAGCAGGAGGAACTGGCTGGAAATAAGAGAGAAGTGGCAGAGCTCTCCAAAGATGGTGAAACTTCTCATCACCATGACAAGAAAACAGGAGAAGAAGGGAGAGGTTAAAACCCTCTTACAGCTGTCCTCTCTCTAGAAAATGTCTGCTTAGGCCAATGTGCTGTTTTACACAATTTCCAAGGACTGAAGTATAATCAGTGCTGAAAACTGTTTAACATTCACCTGAAAACTGTTATTTGCATGCAGGTTGATGTAGGAGCTTTAGATCTTGACCACTGTGCTTGGGAGTATATAAAGAAACACCAAAAAGGTGATTACTGTCCTGTAGGGGAAAATAAACACTTAAACCTACTGAGTTTCAACTATTCTATTTTGCATTATAACTGTATTCCTAGAATTTAAAAAATTGGTTCAAGGGGGAGTAAATCTGATTTCCTGTGAGTCCATCCTTGTAAAGCTTAATAAATCCTGTATTCATTTCATTTTCTGAGTCGCTGTGCTGGTTTTGTAGCATATTTGCCACAAAGCAGAAGTTCAGAAGAGTGCTGCAACCTGTCACAAGAAAAAAAGGAGAAAATTGGAAAGGGGGGGGGAAGTAAATACTTTAAGTATATATATAATATGTATTCTTCATATATACTTCAAATTTATATACACACACACACACACACACACACATACAAAGTGTAAGTCCTAAGGGCTGTACCTGCAAACAAAATCCCTTCAGTTAAACAGCAAGTATAGAACTGCTAGCTGCCGTTCTGACACACTATGGAAAAGTTGGCCCCTTTTGCTGTACATTTTATTAGAAGAAAGAAGGGAAATCTGCACTCTGGATGGTAGTTGGACAGTTTCCAGGGCTACAGTAAACCATGCTACCTCAAAACAACCCAGAGGACAAGAGTTTATATTTCCTGAAAAAGCTCAAATATAGTCTAAACCTAGTGGTGACTTACAAAAAGAGAGGAAGCAAAAAAAAGGAAAAACAAATACAAAATGTAACTAAATCTAGAGCATCTCAGCTCTATAGAAATTATATTTTTTTAGATTCTTTCAGTCCCTCAAGCACATGGTAATTATTTATTAATATAACCTGGTACAAAAATTATGTGAAGCAAAAAAAGACAAAATTAAGGCCACGGTAATCAATTATCCAATGTTCACTATCTAGATTTTCAGTGGATTTTTTTTTTATAGTATTAAGTGCCTAGAAATGGTTGGGTTCAATCATCTCTACTTAGGACTAATTTATTTGTCAAGACACAGCATAATAAATACTTAGCAGTCCTGGATTAAATGTCCATATGTCAAATTGCTGTTCTGTTTGCAATCAGCTGATCTTTATTTGTTAAGAAGCCTGTCAATATTCTTCAGAGCTGCTATTATCACCTAAATTTAAATTCGTAACAGCTGTACATTATTTATGCTGTTTAGGGGAAAAGATGTAGGATCTTCAAAGGACTCTTCATAGCAAGAACTTAGTTTAGCATTGTGAACTGTCTACTGCAATGTCCTCTCCCTATCCGTCATATGATAAACTGAGGGGAAACATTGTTCTAACTTAGATATTTGAGTTAGTTGCCAAATGGCAAAAAGGATAAATATGCTCATTTCTCCACTTTTTAAATACTTCCCTCAGGATCTCATTTGATCATGGGGGTAATTTACTATTTTAAAAGTAGCAGGATTAAGCCTTTAGCTAAAAACGAAAGCAAAGTTACAGAGAGAAAGATTATGAGAAGGAATA
This sequence comes from Orthonyx spaldingii, assembly GCA_013397795.1. NCBI lineage: Eukaryota > Metazoa > Chordata > Aves > Passeriformes > Orthonychidae > Orthonyx > Orthonyx spaldingii. Next base: position 386,631 of record VZTJ01000480.1, on the reverse strand, counting down.
ATACATTAACATGGCAAATAATGTAGCCATTTTTCTGTTTGCATTTTAACCACTTCTTTATAGCTAATTAAATCAGAACATTTGATTTTACTTTTTATCAAGATACTGGGTTTTTTTAATCTACCCTCTCTGAAATTATCAATTTGAAAGATTAGACTGTGTCGCTAGCCGCTTGACCGCCCGGCTGGTCAACGGGCAACAGTAGCCTCGTGTGCCCGGACAACGGCTCTCACGCTGTGCAAGCGTGTGCAGCGGCAAGGCGACGCCTTTAGCCTTCTCGGGGCAACTCAGAGGCTGGTTGTAAATCCCAAAGCCCAGGCTGGGGCTGGCAGCAGCTGTTGGCTCAAATGCGACGCAGAGGCAGCAAAGGAATAAAGGAGGACTCGCTTGTGGTGTAAATCCAAGCGTTTATTCCCTGCCCTGGAGGGGACAGGAGAACTCACTGCAAGGACGGGAGCCACAAAACGAGCCCCGAAATGACCGTTGCACCAGGTTTTAAAGGGGGGGGGAAAGGGGAGGAACAAGGGACAGGACAAATGGGGTACATGAAAGGAGGTGACAGTAACCAATAAACAGCACACGTAGGAGGGGCATATTTACATAAACCAATGGGGAGAACAGAACTTTAGAACATTCTAGCTATGCATGAACATTAAACCAACTATATGAATATCTAAATCATCTATGAGGAGAGAGGGGAGGGGACGGTACCTAGATGGACAGCAGCCCATGGCGGGAGACTGCCTCAACCTGCCTACCTCTCAGGGCTCACTGTCCCAAGAGGTGTCATATACCCAATCCGCTTGATCGTCAATCCCCACTGAAAAGGCAGGTTGAGCCGCAGCCTCGAACGCCATCGGAGCCACCGGCTGGGTGACCGCCACAAGACTGTAAAAAAAAAACCTATGTATTTCATCCTGAAATGATCTTCAAGTTAATATAGGAGTCAGTGATTTTAACCAATCCACTTTAAAGATACCAATTTATGCCTTTTTAATTCACCTGGTTAAAAAAAAAAAAAAACAAAAAAAAACCTATTTTAACTTACTTGTTTCAGAGGAAAAGTGATGGTTTGGTTCTCGCCATTTCTGAGATTCAGAAATTTCTAAATCTCACCTTAGGTCTCTTCCAGACCGTTTCTTCATTATTTCTTGCAGCTTTTCCAGTTTCTAATTTTCCACACAAAATTGTATTTTCATTAATAGATATGACATAAAGTGAAGGTTTAAATAAAGTAACTGTAGATAGCAAGAACAAATTTTTAACAGTAAGGGTAATTGACCAGTCAAGCCAGCTCAAATTAACTGTGGAGTATTCATATCTGTATTTTCAAAGCAATACTGGGAGAGGTGTGTTATGACAATAGTGACTATTAAAAAAGAACATAAATTAGGCTGTCCAACCTCAGTTAGGGTGTTTGATATTTCTAACACAGAGGTATCAGGGTAAACATGGAAGCTTGTGCTTTACTAAAACATAGACAAGATGATCTATACCAGCAGACTCATGACTGGTGCCAGGGATGGTGGCAAGCATCAGCACTTTATTATCTCATAGTACAAGCTTTTATACTTTTTCTCCACGTCACGTGAATAACATGAGCTCTTTTACCTTTTTCTAATTGGTCACAAATCTCTCTGTTTCTTGTTGTAAAATGTCAACACACAGTCCGCATTCTACGGTTTTACTTTCTCAAGGCTGCTTATCTGTTTTGTTTCAAGGCCATAGCTGCTGAGGCTGTCCACAGCTATTTTTGTCTTCCCACAGATTTATATGTCTTTTTCATCTCTATAGATACTTGATATTTTAAAATCATCAAAGCAAATGCTTCAGTCATAGCAAACTGGTGAACATTAAAATTTGAAATGTGAGATCCAGCACTGCCTTCTACATCAGCAAATTACATACATTATTTAAATGCATGTATATTTTTACATAAGTGTTGCCCAAGCTACTGCTCCGTGGATTTAACCTCATGTTTGCAAATCATATGGCTGGCAGAGTTCATAATCCCAAAATCACCAAGGACCCTAAAGCCTTACAGCAGGCTAACAGGGCAAGACACCACTATATAAATAAATAAATATATATATAATAAACCATGCAGAAGAATTTAAAACTTGAACTGTATATATATTTGAACTTTTCTAAGGCTTAGAGCCAACTGAGCAGAATGTTAGCTGGCATGAATCCAGATGGTGCCCCAATTTCCTTAAGGAGATGCCAGTGTCTAGTCTGGTGTATCCATTATTATAAGAATTAAAAGAGGACAAATATTAAGCCCTATTAAAGTAACCCATATGGACCCCTGAAGTGATAAAGTGAAACAGCACACAGTGTTCCTTCCATGTGCTAATTTGCAGCAGAAATTTCTGTTCACTCCCCTCTTTTCTAACGAGAACAACTTCTCTTCATGACTGAGGGGAGTGCAGAAAGCAGTATAGTTCTAGAAATAGCAATTTCACCTTTTGCTGATTCAACAACAATTTAGCTAAACAAGTGGAGTCTGCAAATGCACTTATCTCTGAGGAAAAATTTTTCTCTTAAACACTTATTGAAAGGTCAGGGAAAACCATATGTATTCTTACCATGGAAATCCCCCCTCACTTACATTAAGTGCTCCTTGCTCATCTCTGCAAAGATGACATTTGCTTTGGACTAGAGGCTGATAAGATCTTTTTCATAAGAGATATTTTAATTACTTTACCAGATATAACATGTATAACATTTATATTTTAAAATGTTAGTTCCATTATATTTTTGTAAAACATTTATTGCAATTACATTTGTAATAGAGCTCAAGAGAAAGTAGGAAGCAGAAAGAAACACAAGGGACCAAAGGAAAGGGAGAAGCTTGAAATCCATCTGATAGCAGTAAATCTGAGAAGAATAAAGGTTAATTTAGATAGCTGATATCTGGCCCAGAAATGTGTAAATCAGGAGAGCAAAACTCCTTTTATAAAGGCACAAGGTTGTTTCTTTAGACATGAATAGCTCAGTGTGCAAAACAGTGGTTAACAGGGCATATAATTTAAAAATCCTGCTTCCACAACAGATGGCTTTATTTACCCTGTTTAGAAACTTGACATGGGGGAATCTTCCACTGGAAGCGCAGTTGTGTGTGCTGCAAAATAATCAGATCTGGGTCAAAAATCAGACTGCCCTAATACTTGGTGCCAGTGTTTATGTAAGATTGTCACAATCTGTCCAAAGCAGGAAAAGATCCAAATAATTAAATGTATTTAGTGTGTAATGTTTTCCCTCCTAAAATAATTGTGACTAAGTCTCAAGTGAAACATCCATAAGGGAACAGGTTTCCAGTGCTGCTTTTTTCCATTTGGTACAGTGCTTGCAGTGTGACTTTTGCAACATCCTTTCTTGCCATCAGCCTTCTGATAAGTTCTGGGAAATATGAAGCCATATAAAAATTATGGTATGCTGAAGAGTGAAGAGTAGCTTATGGATGGAAACACTTAAGAGCAGCTCTAGGAGACACTAGAAGGAAATGCGGGAAAACACTGCTCGATCCTCTTCAAATTTCCTTCATAGTGAATGTCTTATACCTAAGAAAGTGCCAAGTGTTTTTCCTGCTCCTTGTTTTTCTGCTGACCAGTCTGACCAGAGGAAAAATAAAAGGTGCTGTAGCACAAGGACACCCGAACAAGTAATCAAAGGAGAGCCTGGAAAACAGGAGGCAGGATATATCAGTACTCTGTGTTGGGTGATGGGAGATAATGTTTTGTTTGGAGGAGAAAGTGGCCTAAATTAAAATGGAGATGTTTCTCCAGAGTTCATGGGCATCCTCCATGCATGACAGAGCTGCTAGGAGATTATAGCCCTTTAAAAAATCCTTCTGAACTAAATTCAGTATCTATCCATCCTGTTCATACAGTAAAGGATAAAAAACAACAACAAAAAAAAGTGTGGTTACTTTATGGATCCTGGGGGTTTAGTTTTGGGTGTTTTTTTTTAAATCTGCCTAAAACCAGAAGCAGCTCCTAATGAAATTAAGGTCGTTGACCAGTTCCAGTGTGATTTGCTATTAGCAGCAGTAGGACCAAATTCCCATAGTGGTTCAATCATAAGCATAACCTAGACTATATTCTTCTGTTTGCTTCAGAGGAAGGTCATTAGCACAAGAAAACTACACTGGTCTGACTGAACTTCTCACGGATCTTCTTTCAAACTGAGGAGCCAGAACAGAGAGAACAACAGAACTGGTAAATTAATGTACAGAATTGGGATGATGTTCAATGTTACTAATTTCTAAACTATCGTTAACCTAGAACTGTTACTAATTTTAAGTAGGAATGAACAAAACAAGAGTTTTATCAGTTCACTAACAACAAATTTTTTAAGAGAAGTAAAAAGAAAAGTGATATCAGCACTCATCTACAGCTTCATTTTTACTGTACAAGAAACTGAAAAAGGGTGGCTCAATGGCAAGCTAGCAAAACTGTTGGTTTTATACAGACATTTGCTGAACAGGATAATCAGCATCTTGAGGGTCTTCAGAAAAAGAAATGAGGACAATTTTAAATGCAGTTCTTTAAAAGTAAGTGTGTATTGCAAGGGCTGCCTAGCTGATTAATGTTACCTTGGGGTTTATGGCTTGATTAGCTATAAATTCTGCAGAGCTACTGCAACATCAGCAACACAAAGTCGTTAAGTGGGGGTTTTTTTTTAATTGTGGCATTAATTTCTCTGTTTGATTCTCTCATTTTTCTCATACTGGAAGTTTGTTGACTCACGGATTTTCACACTGTTGGCTGTCCTAGCTGTGCCTGGCTCAACCGACCAAGCCTGGTATCTTGGCTCCATTAAACCGTGTGGCAAGCTGGCTGCAGAGGAAAGGGTTTCATGTGTTCACAACAGATGTTCTAAATTGCCTCGAGGACATTCTCACTTCAAAAACAGGAGAACGTGACAAAGTCTACAGTTTCTAACACATATACCAAGCAGCTGGAAGCTTCTCAAACTTGCCATGTGCCGTGGAGGTATTTTACAACATATCAATGTCAGAAGTTGCTACTTCAACACTTTCCATAATGATTTCTGAGGAAAGAGCTCTAGAAGTCAGGGAAATGCATGGGTTAAGTGCTGTGCAAATTGTGTGTTGTTTGACACAAGCCAACTCCTTTGAAGTGTTAATTTGGAGAATTTGTCTTCTTACTGCCTAAGTTTAAAAGGAAGCTAAAGCACTCCAGTAGTGACAGATTTTTGAGATAAGATAATGGATAACAAGGCTATAAGAAAATAGTCCTTTTCTTCTTTAATTTTGGGTATGGCATAAATTTCTTTTTAGAAAGCCTTGGAGGCTACTAACAAAAAATATTTTTCTTTGGAGGAAATTTAATTTTTAAAAAAGCAGACAAATCAACAATGGATATTGTAGACAAAATACTTTGTATTCACCTCCATAAAAACAGTGGATGAAATTGGATGGGGCAGGAGAGAACAAGGGGAAAGAAAGGTAAGAAGGAGACACCATTTTTTCACATCTCTAAAAATATCATGTATTTTACTTTTTTTCCTGATCGCAGTATTGTCTCCTCAAGGAAGCAAACTTACTTAAATTGCTCCTGTATGTGTTTTTTCTATTAATACCACTTGCAAGCAGCCTTCCTGCAGAGTTTGATTCTGTGTCTTTCCTTGGCCACATCTGCCGACTGTGTGAAAGCATACGTGTGAGATCAGTGACATTGAGGAAAGGCAGAACACTGACATTAATTCTCCTTGGCCAGGCTCTGTGGATGGTGTACGATGGGGGAGTGACCCTTCTCTGGGCAGTTATCCCTTGGAAGGGCAGGTACCAGGCAGGGAGAGCTTGTCACAGCACCTGTACAGTCTGAAGGCACCTCTGCACATCTCGGTCTGCAATAATAGACTGCAATTTCTGCTTTATGGGCAGAAAATGTGTTTTGTTGAAAAAATTAATCAATGTGATTGTGAAAGTGGTCACAGAAATGACTGTATTCTGAGGCTCATGAAACCATTTGGGTTTGCTCTGAACAATAATTCCCATCGTATACCATTGCTACAGTGACAGCAAATTTACACTGTCTTACAACAGAAAGTGTGGTTGTTTTCATGAGCTCTATATCAAAACCAAACATCTGTGCTTGATTACATGGGTCTTTTCTGTATAATGATAAACAATAAATAAGAACTTCAGTGTTATCTCATTATCTCGTTAATAGCTTTTTTCAAAAGCACAGATTTTGTTAGACTTTAGCATTATGTCCATGCACATAAAAATTCAGAAGACAATTCATTGACTTAAAATCAGTAACCTAACATCTGAAAGAGCCCTGTGGAAGGTGTTTGATGGTTTGAGATGTGCTTATAGTGATGGATAACTACTTCAGGCACCAGGCCTTGCAGGGTGAGTTATCACCCTCAGAAGTCAGGGTTTGTGGAAGGTGAGGGTGGAAAGTCAGGTCCCTGTGAATGAGTTCATCCCTCCTCGTTGAACATACTGTCCTACCTGCTGGGACTTTCCTCCAAAGAGCAGCACTCTGCCTTGCCGTGACCTGACTCTGATCAGTTATGTAGACATCAAAACAGGCAGATATTTTCAGGCTGATACAGTCAATCCTACCAGCAATGTGGTCCTGAGGCAAAACACCTGAGCTGTCTGTGCTGAAGGGATGTGACACAGAACACATCTGCCTGTAACTAGGGAGGCATAGAGACCCACAGGTGTAGGGTTGTTTAGTTTAACACATCATTAACAAGAAAAAAAACTTTGATTTGAAAGAGAGAAGACAAACATTAGAATTGTTTTCAATCATTTAAGTTACATAGTTCTCACTTGAGAAGCTTTGATCGTGTATAATTCTTGCAATCAGCCTCATACATTATGTTGCAATGCTGCAGCACTGGTGCATGACAGGACTTTATTTTCCATTAATTCATTCTTTACTCGAAATATAAACACTCTATATGCTTAATAGCCCAAAAAATGAATATTATTGCTTTTTAAAATTGCCTGTTAATGAGAATTTTGCTTGCTATTAAAGAAATCTGAGTGCCTGAGGACCATCTTTCAAATGCTGACACCTATTTTCAACACCAACAGTGCTGAACAATCAAAACAAATCATCCCAGACACTTCTTTTAGTAAAAGCAACCATGTTTTTTAACTAATCAAAATAGATGTTTACAGCATCTGTGAACACAACTGATTTTAAAGCAGCTTTTCACTAAACTTATGGACACTTTCATATCTACTACAGTGCAGCAGTGATGGCTGTGCAAAAACATCTATGGAACAGGCAGCTATTTTCGAAGGAAAAAGCCTGTTGTTCTAAGAAGGTGCTTAAAAAAAAAAAAAAAAAAAAAAAAAAAGAGGAAACATNAAAAAAAAAAAAAAAAACAAGTAGGAAAATCTGCATTGAGCTGAGTCATAAAATGCATGCAAATACAGGGCCAGGCAGAGCTGTTGGCACTTGTAGGAAGAGCCATTTCCCCAGGCAGGAGGGGGCTGAGCACACACTGTAGGTGTGTAGGAAAGGCTCCTACAAATCCCAGTTACACCCAGTGTACCTGGCTCTGCCAGCAAAGAGGAGATATTTGTAAGAGCTTCTGTGTACTAACAAATCACCTAATCAGGAATAACTGAAAGCACAAATGCACTCTGAAGAAAGAATGGAATTTATACTGTTATCAGTTTTACAGAATATTAACTAAATCTGGATTATCCTACCTGCAGTTTTTCATGTAGACTGTAAGAGCAAGAGTTTCATGCAGTCAGAATCTGAAAGGAAATAGTTACCCAGAGTTGTTGATACAAATCTTGTGTTTCAGGATTAAAAACCCTTCCTCACAGGTTTGCAAACTTAAAGCATTACAGGAGAAACAGAACAATTTCTTATCTTACTTTCGCAGGTAAGTAAGGACTTCTGATAGCTTCTGGTGATTGATATTATATACCTGTGGAAGCTGGATTTAAAGCTTAGTGCAGTTTGAATATTTGGATTTTTTTCTTCCTATTTTCTACTTCCTTTTTCCTGTGCTGGGATGCAGGAGGGGGGATTCCCTTCAACTTATTCTAGATATAAATGTTAAACATCAGGCTATTTTGTAAAACTTTAAACATATATAGAATGTGGCATTGATGAAGGAAATAGCTGAATAGCCTGTTGAAAAATGTTAGGATTATTTCTGTGTAGCAACAGTGCAAGAGGAGACATTTCCCCAAACTTCTACGTCTACTGTCTGCTTTTTGTAGCTGCGTGGCAGGACATTCCCTTCTACCACAGAAAGCTTATCTGCTCTGTCCCTCAGCTGGTGCATAACTTCGGACATTCTGCCCCGTCACATGAATTGGTGAGATAACGCAGACAGACAGATGTCCAGCAGTGAGTTATCTCTGGAGTCAGGAAGGTGAGATCCCCAGATTATGTTATTGTCATAAACATCTCCTTGGGAACGAGATGTATAGAGAGATAAGCCAGGAATTCTCGACTGAGAGAGACTGCTTTACACTCTAAAAGCTACACAAATTTTCACAGAGGCAGAAGCCTCCTACACACTCTCTGGAAAAGTGTAGGACTTCTCCCTGAAGAAGCTTGGATGCATCTTCGTGGTTACTTTTCCAGAAATTGAGTGGAAGGATCCTCTGTGTGCCCCATCAGCAATTGGATGGTAAAATACATTGAACCCTAATCAATACTGTTTCCTCGCTAGCTGTAATATAGGTACCTCATGTGTGAACTGGGTTGTTTATCTACTAGTAGTGTTTCTTTTATTTATCCTGTGTAATCTCTTAAAGTCTTATGTCTGTTAAATTTGTGTCTATTAAATAAATAATTCATTTTGTAATAGACTTAATTGGCCATTATTAAGAACCTGCTAACAAGAGTGATCTGGGGTGCAGGCCGCCCCAAACAGAGCCACTGCCAGGAATCTGAGTCAAAGACAGGACTTGCTTAAGCTCTCCTCTCCATTCATAACAAGCTGCTTATAGATCTGTGATAAATTCTTTGGCTTACTCTTAAATCTTAATCCTATCTGTGGTTGTGTGTAATTTTTGGCTGGCACAAATAATGTAAGAAACATTTCCCTGCCCATAGCAGGGGATTTGGAACTAGATGGTTTTTAAGATTCCTTCCAACCCAAATAATTGTGTGATTGTAATGTAAAAAAAAGGTTTACAAAATTAATGGTTCTGTGTTTTCCATCATAGTGGGGAAAGAGATCATATGAACAGGGGCATACTCGAACATAAAATATGGATAAATAATCTCAATCAGAAATCATATTTTCATTATATTCTAGTAGGATACAGAAATACCACATCCAAAATATTTCATTTTGTCCTTCTGATGTCCCATAATGGTGTTCTGAGAGGGAGCTAGAGAGCTACAGGCAGTCATGGGTGTATTTATGACTGTTCCTTTCTAATTTATGTTGACATGGAAAAATAAAAGCAGGACAGAAATTAAGTTTAGGGAGGAAAAAAAAATTACCTCCACTCACTTTTAAGTAGAGATATATTGACACCACAAAACCTTCTTTGCTGGCAGCAGGTGTAGTCACTGATGGAAAGGTGTCTTTATGGGAGAGCTGGGAAGGGAAGCCATGGACTGAGTGGTCTGACTAATGATGTGAGAGGACACACTTCCAAAGGGATCTCTCCTGTTTCCAGCTGAAGCATCTTAACAGGCAGGTACCTCCTACTGCCCTGGTCCATGCAGTGTTACATTTTGTCTCCAGGGCTGTCCAGCTGCCATGCCTCCTATGTACTTCATTGTGATGAAGGGCATGGGGAGAGGGTGAGATAAAAAACCCTCTGCATTTATCACTTGATAATGCACTTTAACCTTTTGGCAGCATATCAGGATACTTTTTTTTCCTAGCCACTTGCATTTATTTTGTAACAAAGCTTTCTTTTCTTAAATCAATACTGAGCTAAAGAAGAAAACACTTTTTGAAATTCACCTGTCTTAAATGAAAAAATAATCAGTCTGAAAAATAAATATTTTGCAGGCAAATGTATAATTTACTTTCCTTCTACCAAAGCCTGCTGAAGGTATTGCACATAACTAATCAGTGCTCACAAGAAAGGAGAACTTCTTGATTTTATTTATTTACTCCTGTTCCCATGATGCTGACTTAGTTGTTTGAGAGAGGAAGCTAACAAAACAAAAGTGATATTAAAGGAAACCATGCTTTCTATATTATTATTTATACTGAAAAGAAATTGAAAGTAATGCAACATAAAATTATGTGGCTTTTCAAAAAAGAGTTCACTGATGATGCATTTGTAATGATATGTCCTGGGTTTTTGCACAGCCAGTGAAATTTTATATCAAACACCTAATAATGTACCTATTGGAGAGGCCAAGTATAATTTAGGAAACCCTACATATTCCCAGCACACTGCTGAGAACAGTGTAAAGAAATACTTTCTTTCCTGGTTTATATTTTATATTTCCAGCATATTGGTTTGTAGGAGCTGTGCACTACTTCATTATGTATAAATACATTATTTTTCCCTACAGGCAATCACCACATAACACATACAGGCTGCAAACCTTAACTATACATAAATAAAGAGTCCCATAAGGACTTTCTACAGAGACTGTATTTTCCAATATTCAAAAACACATTCTCGTGCTCTTTTGTTACATCTCTAATTTCATTTTCACCTGAAAATACAGGACAAGGAACCAAGCCAGATCCTCACACATTAGGGAACCCATACACACCCACAGTACATGGAATTATTGGCTCTGAAAGGCACTAGAAAGGTGTCCAGCCACTGACTTTTCATTTGTTATATCAGGATTTGGTGCTAATCCATATGTATCAGTCATGAATTGTAACTTCAGAGTAACCTTCTTTACTGCACTGCTTGATATTTTGTCCTCAATACCACAAGGTTAGTTCATACGCTGAACCAAAAAAAAAAAAAAAAAAATCAGTTCAGGGTTGGACAAAATGCAAATTTGAAGAACCAAGTCATGAATTTTATTTTATTTCAATGGAAAAATTGTTGTTTTGCACATTATACAACTATGGCCACAAAAGGATGCATGATACAAACTACAGACATCAAGGAGGGAAGACAAGCCCTGCATGAAAAGAGTTTACAATTACTTTGCTTGTCTGCTATGCTGGTGTCTGGAATAAAGATGAAGTACCAATTATAAAAGACTTAAAAGTCTTGAAAGAATGAGGAAGAATAGTTCTCCCTGGTACCTGGAGCCCTCTTTCTAAGTGTAAGGAAACTGAAATCTGTCTGCTGAGTTCTGTCCTCGTAACCTGGTTGCCCAATAGCATCCTGTAGCACTGTGAAGTGGTACAGATGGTAATAATCTGGAACCTCAGATTAAAAATATGTACAATATGAGGAGAGACTATACAAATGAAATTCCATCATTTTAAGATTATTTGAGGAGGAAGGCAGTGGTGTAATTAAAGTACTTACATTTTGTAATAGGATAAATGAGGTCAACTCAAGTTGCTATGTGCACTGCAAAAAAACAAAGACATGAATTTGTTAGTTAAATAAAAAATAAAATTGCAGCCGGTGTTTCTAACTACTTTTTCATGTAGAGAGTTGTGGCAGGATGATTCCCCCTCCTTCCTCCCACTGAGGTGCATAGATAAGATAACCTCTGGCATAACAAATCACCAGGGGGTCACAGCCTGGCACCAAGAGTCTGCCAGACCCCATGCCAGGAATCTGGAGGACAGATGGGAGAAGAGATAAAAAAAACGTGTACGTGACAGAAGGCATGTCTTTTGTTCTATAAAAGTATCACCTATGTACCACAAAATCAGAAGTTTCTCTTACACATTCTACGAATGTGTGGAGATAATTTCTCCCCAAGGAATTCGCGAACCTTGTGGTAACTTCTCTGGAGATTGAGAGATGTAGGACCTGATGTATGTGAGCATCCTTCGATAATTGGATGGTAAGATACACTGAATCCTAATTATACTATTTTTTCCGCTAGCTGTATTTGTAAACGTGCACTGTATAAGTTATACTATTAATAGTTTTTTTCCTGTGTAGTAATATTCTGTTTTAAGTCTCTTGTCTGTTCAATTGGTGTCTATTGAATAAATGATTTATTCTATAATACACCGAATCAGCCATTATTAAAAGAACTTGCGAATGGAAGTGGGTTCTGGGGTGCAGGCTGCCTCAGTAAGTTACTATCTATTGCTATAGGCCTAAGCAGAGGTAGAAACTTATTTAAACCCCATAATATCCATTCATAACAAGAGTTATAGTGAAATAGTATCAATATCAAACATAGGAAAAATTAGCTCATTCAACAAAGAACTAAAAAGAAAAGACACAAGCAATAGACTATAGAAGGAATCTGGAAGTATTATATTTAGATGTCTGAATTAAAGCCATTAAAAAATTTCTTTTTCCAGCTCTCACTCTGCCTTTAATTTCCATAAATTAATAATGCACATTCTGGCAGAAATAAAATTATGTTGCACACTTGCCTCTGAAAACAGAGGTGAAACACATCTTCTGAGCCACACAAATAAGTACAGGTTCTCAACATCCTGACTATAGTAACAGTCTGTGAAAGCAGGTGTTTGTTTCAAGTATTCCTGTTTATTTTACACTAAAGTCATATAATGCCTTTAATGCCCACTTACAAAGATTTAAAAGACTAGATACAATCTTCTCCAGAAGTGATGGCAGTTTTCATGGGAACAGTGTAATTTCCAGAAGAAAGAACAAATCAGTGCTTTAATGACGGAGAAGATACTGAGATTAAATGCAGTAGGTCAGCAAAGCCTGCCTGGATTTCAAAAGAACAGCTCACCAACTAAGATTTTAAGAGTAGAGTCAACTTCCCTTGACTTCTCCACTGTCCCTGCACAACACAGCAGGAAATGTTCCCTTTGGCTCACATACCTCACTTTGTACATCTACTACCAAACAGATACACTAAACAACAAGTTCAGCAAATACAAAACAACATCAAACACTGTTCAGCAACTGTTTTCCAGTTTTACCTAACCATAAGTCAGCCTTTTCCATGCAGTTAGGTCATGTAAGAATGGAAGCAATGCCAACAGCGCTGTTTCATGTAACTCCCTTCAGCTCTTTCCCAAGGTGAAGAATTTTGCCAGTCATACTTCACAGAATGGATGGTGATGCTTCTTCCAGGAGTTTGAGCCCTGTGGTCACAGACACCCATGTTGTAGCATTGCCTCTGTCATTGCTGGCCTTCCATATCATACCCAGCACTGCAGAAACACAGAGACCTTTCAAATGACAACTCCCTAGAGTCCTTTTCTGAAGGACTCCTCTTTCCCAAGATTAGTGATGATGCTCTGACATGCAGAGCACTTGGCATATATGTAGTGCATATATTAATATATAGGCCAAAAGAAAAATTCAAACTATTCATTTGAAAATTAAGAACTTAAACTTTCCAGTTTTCCCTCAGAGGGGCAAGTCAAGATGTTCTGTTGCCTGAAGGAGACCAAGAGCATCACTGTGATTTCTTTGTTTTATTCCTCTAAACAATTCCTATCTGACATATCTTAAAAGTAATTTCAAACAAAACCTGAATACCCAGAGGCACAGCTGAACTTCTGTGGCAGAGAGCTCTGCTCAGGCCATGCCCTCACACAGTACTAACTATATTTCTCAGGCAGCTCCTGTGTCACCAAAAAGCAAGTATTTCTTCAGTGTATGATTGATACCTGGCTCAGAACATTTCACCCCAGCATAACTGCTGTCACGTCTCCATCCTTGGAGATACTTACAAGTCATCTGGAGATGATTGGAGGAGACAACCGTCAGAGGTACCTTCAGCTTCAACTGTTCTGCCATCAGCAAGGGCTCACAGTATAACTGTTAAAGGCTTAATAGGCTTTAACAGGCTACATGAAGCACTTTATACTGGATTTCCAACCATAGATTATATGTTTCTTCATTTATCAGACCCTTAACTTGTGTCTTTCTTCTCCATTTGAATCTTCAGTATTGCACCTGGGCTGTCTGCAAGGCACATCTGGGTTGTATCAAGCACATAGAGACCATCTCAAGTTTAAGATTCCCCATATGGAGCTAGGTACCGCGACTCTTTGAGTGATAATTTTCAAGTCATTATTCTGATGGATATTATTCTTCAGGTTTCTTTGTGAGAATTTTTTTATGTGCAAGGGATATCCCCTTTAATTACTAATTTTATTTTAAGCTGCTAAGAGCAGCAGGAAGCCAAACAAGAAGGCTCAGTGGTACCTTTGCCTACATTTGGACAAGCTGATTATGTGCCATCTGAGGACCTTTTTCTAGCTCTCCAGAAGAATAAAAAAATCTTCCCTTTGCCTACCAAAACAACTCTGTGAACAAGGATTTCACCTTAAACCTTAAAGATCATCTCATTTCAACTCCCCTGCCTTGGGAAGGAACTCCTTTCACTAGACCAGGTTGCTTAGAGCTGCATCCAGCCTGGCCTTGAACACTTCCAGGGATGAGTGCAGTGTGCTGCAGATGTGAGCCACTCACTTTTGGCTGCCCCCCTCGTGTTGTGTTTCGGGGATGCAGAGCAATGTCACCTCTCTGGTACAGGTTGGCAGAGCAGCCAGTCGGTCAGCACACCCCCAGCAGGCAGGTTTTGAATACAGGAAAGTGAAGGTGAGAGCCAAAGGAAAGCCACGGACTAGCAGGGATTCTTTTGTAGACTCCAAAATGTTCCTGTTCAGATGAAAATGGTAACTTTGGCATCGTTTTCTTGCCCAGAAATAGCTGAGTTCATCTAAATGTTTCAGAGTCCCAGAGGAATTGGAAGGGTGAGGGCAAGAGGAAACTTTAAAAAGGAAAGATTTTATATTTTCAGGGTAGAGTTTATCACTTTGTTCTGCACCATTAATTATACATATCATTCATCTGATCTGACAGTTTTATATGCTTTGCACCTTAGGTGAATCTTTTCCCTGGGAGGGACGAAAGAGAAATTAAAAACTTGCCAGGGTTAAGACTCAGGAGGAGAATCCCCTTGTCAGGATATTATTATTTTTTTTTAAGTCTATACAGTTGTTGAACACAATTTTCAAAGCAAAAATTTGTGTCTAAAACTTGGATTCTTAAACTCACACTACAGAAACTTAAATAAGAAGCTTGAAATGCCGAGCAGCCAGTAATCCCAGGAATGTCAGAGAACTGCTGAATGCTGTGCAAGCTGAAAAATCAAGCCAGCAAACTGCAGATACTATATTTTCATATTTTCATGAAGATACAGTTGTCAAAAATTCCCTGATTAGTTGGAAAATAGAGCTGTGGTTATCTTACAGAAAGAAAAGGAAAATGGATAATTTAGATATAGATGCTGAAATTGAGGTCTAGGAAAACTTGCTTCTTGCCTAACTCTCAATCTAAGTTTTAAAACTTCACCTGTTAAGTGGCCATATCATTTTTTCCTGCCATTTCTGCTAAGCTCAGAAGGTCTCTAAGGGCCCAATTCCCTTACTGTGTTTATGGAATGTATATGCCCAGACAGTGCTTAGGTGTACACCAGAATAATATCACACCAGGCTAGGGAACACAGATAAGAGCTAAATACATATTTCTTAAAAATCAGACTGTATTATTAGAAGAAAAGCCCATCTTAGTTGGTCACATCCTCAGCCCCCCTCTCCCCATACCTGCACCCAGTCTTTGTTGGGTGCCCATCCCTCACAACCAGGCCTGTTGGTGCCCTAGGCAGGCTCTTATGTTTTACTGCCTGTTTCCACCCACATAACCACCAGTGGAATAATGTGGCTCCATGATTTTGGTGAAAGGGTGGCTGTGAACTTGGGATCCTTTGCTTGGTTTTGAACCTTAAAACAGAGGAGAATTTCACATTAAGACTTGGCTGAGCACCTTTTTAGCACATCACAGAATGGCTCTGTCTCAGCCAGTTTCGAGCTCATTAATTTATGGGAGAGATTTCAGGCTTCCCAAATGTATCATCTATTAATAAGCAGCCTGATGATCAGCAGGCTCCTGCCCTGAAACTTTGATTTAAGTACATTTCCCTCACCAGAGAGGAAGAACAGCGTGGGAATCTGCCCAGCACCGTACCCCAGCTCCTGCTTTGCTGAGCTCATGGCTTCGCACGGGCAGCAGTCACTGCTCATAAAAGTTTGCACTTCTTCCCTGTGCCCTGAAGCCTTGTTTTTGGAACATCGAATGTCAGCCTTCTGAGGCTGGCCCTCGCTGTATTTAACAAGTATCTTTTGTTTCAGCAGCTTCTCTGCTAATCTCACACTAGGGTGCGATCGCTGCTGACGAGGTGAGCCCCTTCGTGGAGCTGCTGCTGCAGAGGCCTCAGCTTAAATGGAAGTGGCAGCACTTCAGCAGGGCCTAACATACATTCTTTGACAGAATATAGATTCCCAAAGAGAAGTAATTCTTGCTGCTGTCATAAAACAGTGCCTTTTTCAAACATAAGCACCATATGGCACTGCCATCAATAGAGCAACTGCTACCACCATCTGCTGGCAAGCGCATGGAAGGGAAAGAATAGAGGGTGGGTATTGCCTTCAAGTGGGTCTCAGCAGGAAAAAAAAAGCCAAGAAATACAGTATATGATCATCTTTCATATGTCATCAGCCAGCGCCGCACTAGTGACAGCTTTCCTGTTGCACTGGTGGGGAAGAGCCCCAGGAATGAGCTCCAAGGTAAAGCAAATTTGTTCCCTGCAGCTCTCTGCACTGCTTTTACTGGGAAAACATCACTAGGATGTGGTGCCACAGGAGAGCAGTGAGGGCATCACATCCGAGTGCTCGAAACACAGAGTCCTGACACAACATTTGTGTATCCGAGCAGAATTCGGGATAGACCGAGCTGTGTCAGCATTACAGAGTAACCAGGAATTATAAAAGAGTTAAAAAAAAAGAAAAGACTGTGCTGTAGTACAATGATTCACTGTGAATCTGATTCAAATATTATCAAATAAGAACACCCACTTTTACACCACTGGGAATTAAAGCAAGCACTAGACAAAATGTACTGATGGAGAATGTTGATACTTTATAACAACCTTTCTGATTTAACTGTAAAACTGTCTTTCCTTAGAGGGATGATGGTATAGTTGACTTAGAGATATTAAGCACAGATTCCTGGGGTTTTTTTCAACTTGAGTCTAAATGAACATACAGGCAAATAACATCTTAGTTTAAGAAATCACAGTGTATTTCCCCATTTTTCACTGACACTGATTGAAAGATAATTGAGGGTCTTGGATTAGGTTCTAACATGAGGCAAATAAATTAATCCTGTTGTATTCAATCAATTTTGGTTGTGTTCTCTGCATAAATCAAATCCAGAAGAGGTCTTACCTAAGACATTTAATTCCAGTTCTTTCACCTGAAAATAAAAACAGAGCCAGATCGAGATGATTTTATGGTCATTTATAGACTATCATAAGGGATTATAAAGAAATGAACCAACATCTCTGTCAGAATCAGATATTCAGACTCATAACCAGACAAATCAGGACATGCTGAAGTCCCAAAGCCCTTGCCCCACATTTCTTCCTGAGCAGTGCATGGGTTAGCTCTGCTCTAACCTACAGGACAAATGACAGCCCAAATCTTGTCTGCCTAGATGTGAAGACATCTGACAAACTGTTACTCTCTTGAAGAGACTATCCCATTTGAGGCAGTGGTCAGCAACTTTCAAGCTTCCAGACAGTGATGCTGATTCATCATAATTTAACCTTGACAATCTCCTGCCATCCTTTACCAGATAGAGGGCACAAACTACAGCTGAATGCCAAGGAGTAAGACCTGGTGTGAACATGATGTATAACACGGTGAAGTCCTGAGCCAAGATCTGATGGACCAGCCAAATTGCATCCCAGTGAACCACTTGAAATGATGAAACCATCAGTTCTTATGAGCAGTACTCTGCATCAGTGTCCAACACCAAATACTGCCAAGAAGTCTTACTATATTTCACTTTAAGTAACCCAAGCACTTGGAAGATTACTCAGGCTCCAGATCCATTCTGCCTGTTTCCATCAGCTGAGAACTCAACTGTGCTCCCACAATTCACTGCATTCCTTGAGAGACTGATACACTGCAGAAATTTTACCCAAAAAGTGGTGACCCGGTCCAAGTTCTGCACAGTCTCAAGAAACAGCCCCTTGAATTGTCATTCTGCTTCATTCAGGAGACAATTCCCCTTTTCTTCCCTGAAGTGATATGTTTCCTCAACAAACCCACCCTCAGGGGAGAGTTTTGACAGTTGCTGCTTTATGACTTGGGATGAAATGACCACTCAGATCTAGGATCATAAAACTTCCCATCCTCTGTGTTATGTGCCAAGGACATCTCTGTGCTGTTGTCCTAAAAGATATACGGAGCCCTAACTGCTGAGATCCAAATGCCAGCGAGACCCAGACTTAAATTTGGAGAGTTCACAGTAAAACAATCTAAATTGCTGCAGAGCTCGTGTTGTGAAGTGTCTGCTGCCTCTGCCTTGCCTGCTCTGCTCCACCAGCCCCTCCTGGATTGCTGGTGGCTCTTGAACCTCATCCAGACAGCTCTGTAACCAGCTTGTGTTTGATCTGTGCTCCCACACCTATGTGCAACAACCTTGCTCCACGTTTGCCTATTGATCCTTTCCCTCACTCCTTTTCCACTTCACCAAATATCAGCAGTCCCCTCTTCTTTTCCAGGCTCCCTTCCCTGGCATCCACTGGGGGCACGGCCACTGAGGCTTATGGATGAATTTTCATTTAAAATAAAATCTTTAAACTTCCTTTGATATAAGCACATACAACTGACCTGTTTCTTCACATGCCAGAAGGCAAAATACCAACCTCATGACAGTTTGAACAGTTCTTCAAGCCCTCCAGAAGTATCCGAGAAGTAAGAAAACAAAAGAAAGACAAATGGTTTGTCCAAGCCTCTCTGCACCAAAATAATCCAATTTCTCTGTTGTTTTGTAATTTATTTTGGAATTAAGATTAGAAAAAATAACTCTGGCTTTTTCTCCTTTTTTTCACTTCCATTTTACAATACTGTTGCAAATAGTATTATCTCTTTAGAATACCTGTTACTTTTACTTCAATCTTTTTGGCTTTTCACATGGTCAGGCATCCAAGGGATGTTGTTTCTCTGCATGAAAAAGCCTAGATAGCCCAAATGTTATGTTTTGTTACTTCACTTATCCTTAAAAGCTAATTGGTTTCTTGTTTTCCTCCAAGTCCTACCCTGGATTTTAGTAATCTGTGACTGCAGGAAGGTAGTTTTGTGGTAAAAGCATAGTATAGCCTTGATTGTCTGTCATAATTACATGACTTTGTTTATGTCCTATTTCAGGGCCTAATTCTGACCTTAGAAATCCTGTAAGATGTTGCAGGTACACAGTATCTCCATTTTCTCCATTTCCTACTGATTATTTTATGAAGACACTCAGCTCAACATAGATTTGAGCTTTGCTGGTGCCAACAGCTCCCAGCTGGGTGAGAGAAGAGAACTGATCTCTCTGTGCTTGTATCTTATTCAGTTAAGAAAATTGGGAGGCATTGAAAGCGCGTAAATACTTACAAATTCATCAAAATTTAGGTGTTGAAGTCTCCTTTTCTCAGGTGAGTTGGTCACTAGATGCCCAGTCACTACACAATGTGTAAGTCTGTAGGGCTCACACATCCCTGAAAATTTTATGCAGCAACTGTTTCTTCTGTTGCAGCAGTGCAGCAATGTTTATTAATTGCTCCAAGAGCCTCGGATGAAAGGACTTACAAATTTAGAACACACTATTCACTCTCATTAATTCATTTCATAAACTACCTCAATGTCCTCCTTAAGCTGCTGCTGCTGCATCTGGAACTGTTTCCAGTTACAGTTGGGATTAGCGTTAGGCAAAATGCAAATTTGAATAACCTGGCTGTGAAAGGAAAAGAACAGGCTGTTCACACCATTTTTATTTGCAATATTATGTATTTTTATATATCCTGAACACATTAATGAACAAGTAAATGTTGACTTCTTTCTGATTAATGCATTTCCTCATAATAAGCTATGATCCTCTAAATTTCCCTTCAAACCCTGTTCCCTGAACTATTCATTAATATTCCAACTAAAAAAATTCTTTAGTTAAACTCTTATGCATCTTTATTGCTTCTTTAAGTATTCAAAGAGTGCTGGACTTGTACCAAAGAAACTTGCAGAAATAAGAAATCTCTATTTATTTGCTATGAAGCTGAATAGGTTGTTTAAAATTATCTGAAGAAGTAAACCCAACAAAAATAGAGCCATAGGATTCAAGTGTGATTGACTGGTTGTAGCTGCCTTAAAATACACAATCTTCTTTAAAATGTGTCTTTTTCTTCAAGATAAAAACCCCAAATCTTTAGGGTAAGATTATCCCTTATTTGATGTAAAAGAAAATAGTTCACTGTAATCAGCTTTCTTCATCTCACTAATGAAGAAGTCAAATTCATTTCAGGAACAGATTAGTCTTTCTCATGATGTAACATACCCTGGGATGCTATTAATGCTTTGTGCTGCACACACAGTGTTCGTTTTGAACTACCTATACACTGTTCACAGCACTTTAAACGATTACATAGTAGGTGTGTGTTTATATATAGTATGTAATCATCTCAAATGCTGGGTTTGCAATGTGAATAGGTAATAAGCAATAAACTCTACTTTTGATTACTTAGGCCTGTGATCAATTGTTTGAACTTTGGTAAATGAAAAAGACTTAATTAATTAAAAAAAAAAAAAATCAAAACCAGCAACTCCTGAAAATGGGCTGTTATTATTTAAGGTTAATATATATGTTATGGGGTTTATATGCCGAGTATAGCACTTTTTGGGGGTTTGTTTCATTTTTTATTCAATTGGTTTATTACTTTATTCATTGATTTCCCATAATAATGCTTGTGCTTATATACTACCTTTCACTTGGGCTCATAAAGTACTTTACAAACATTAATATATTTTTCTTACCCCTTTTATTTACATTCCCCTTCTAATGAAACTATCATAGACTAGCTGTATATAAATTACACTGAGAGAGCAAGAGAAGCAGAAGGCAGAACATGTACCAGATGGAAAAAAAAAAATTACAATTACTGGAACAAAAGTCCAAAATGCCATATCCCATGTGGCTGTTCCACCTTCTGGTCTGCCCTGGACAAGGAGAAGAAGGATTGTGGCTGCTTTGGGGTTGAGCCAGCTATACAGAGGTCACTCAGACATTGGGTTAAACTGTTCTCAAACATTTACTATTACAGAAATTGTCTGTGGAGAGCACAAACTCTGTTCTCACCCTGAACTACCCGTGCGGTTGGAAACTTTTTCCTAATGTCTGCTCTAATCAGTTGCTTCAGGTTTAGCTTATTATTCCATGTCTTATTCACTGGGACACTGAGAAAAATTGCTCCCTACCTTTGCAGCAGTCTCTTCTCAGTTTAAAGGCAATTATCGTGCAGCACCTGTGTCTTCTTTCCTCTTTAGATGAAATAACAGCAGTTCATTAAATCTTCACTACTAGTCATTCTCATTGCTTTGCATTTGCTGGTCTCCGGTGTTATCTTCCATGAAGCCTAGTGTTGGAAATGGGCATCAGATTTCACCAGAGCACCTTCACTTACCCTGCAGGGCTTGTTTCTTCTTATAGAATTTTCTGAGTTGGAACAGATCCACAAGGATCATCCAGTCCAACTTCTGACCCTGCACAGACACCCCAACAATCCCAGCCTGTGCCTGAGAGTGTTGTCCAAACACTCCTTGGGCTGTGTCAACCCTGGGGCCATGACCATTCCCTGGGGAGCCCGTTCAGTGCCTGACCACCCTCTGGGGGAAGAACTTTTTTCCAATATCCAACCTGAAGCTCCCCTGGCACAGCTTCAGCCGTTCCCTCGGGTGCTGTCGCTGGTCACCAGAGAGAAGAGACCATTGCCTGACCTTGCATACGCAGTGAGTGCTTGTGTTTTACACAACTGCTTGACAGTGGTTTTTTCCACTAGTGATGCCCAGTAATAGCCCAGACCTTCCCCTGCAGGTCCAGCACCCAGTGTATTCCGAACTGGCACAGCTGGCTATCCTCATACAGTTGTATTGCTGGTCAGCATTGTACAGTTCATATTTGTCCTTAATTCAACTCTATTTTTCAGACCATTTCTCTAAATTATAAAGTTATTGGAAAAAATTTTCTTATTTTACCAACGTGCCTGAACATGCCTACAATCTGCATATTTCCTAGGCATAACCTTTCCTTCATCATCCGATGGGTTATTGATGAAGAAGTTACTGCTGCACCCAGAGTGCAAGGGATCCTGCTTGTGAGTTTGGCAGTGAGTGATTGATAACCTCTCTGCAAAGGAGACTTTCCAGACAGTCCTGTACCAACCTTAGGGCAGTTTAATTACAGACACACTTTTCCCAGTCTGCTTTGGAAGCTGCCATGTTATGTTTACAAAGCTCAAAGTACCCCACAGTGGCCAGTTCCAGTATAGCCACTCTATTCTTTCATCAAAAAAAAATGCAGGTTCGCAACTTGGATAATTTGCATTTGACAGATCTTTGTTGTTTCACACTTCCTTGGCTTCATTTTGTTCTGTGTTGTGTTTGGGTTTTTTTCTTTACAAATGATTTGTTTCTGCAATATTTTTTTCTGGAAAGGCTGGCTGACCTGTAATTCTTCTGATCTTTCTTTTCCCTCTTAAGGAAAGGACCCTCTTAAAGATAAGGACTGCATTACTCTTTTCCAGGATCTAGAACTTCATAAATCCTTCATACTTTCTCAAAGATAACTTTGATGCCTCTATTTGATTCTCCTTATTCATAGCTCCCAGTGAAGAGAGACCAAGTCCACCCAATTTCACAAGTCGAACGTTGCTCAACTCCCTGTGATGATTTCTTCTCCTGCTGTAGCCCCAAATTCTGCTTCTCTGCTGCTGTTCATGTGCTGCTGATCTTCCTACTGAGAGCTGAACTCTGATTCATAGGAAAAGAAGTGGTATGAAGCATGTTAGCTTTTTCAGTGGTACCTATCAGGAAAATTCCTGTCTAAAACAGTATCCCAGCACTCTGCATCACTGATAATCTCTTTATTCTTTTCTGGAGTGTCATATTCTGTGCCCTAATGAAAAGGCTGACTACTGCAATAACTGGAATAACTCCTGCAGAATCCTACTTGATACATCCTTCTCGTTGCATCTTATATTGTACAATATATCAGTATTAAACCAGTCTTATCAGTATAAAGGGCTGTTTGGGCATCTTCATTCTCCTTCCACTTCTCCTACAAGATTATTTCAGAAGTACAGATTTAACAGGAGACTTGAGCAGTGTCCACGAAAGGCACTCACCATTTTCATTTTCCTTGGCATTTAACAGATTTCACTTACGTGGTTGCATAATATATGGCACTGGCATAACACTTGCCATCAGAAGAGTTCAAAGCACTTTCTACATGAAACATTTTAATAAGGCAAAAGTAAGTAAAGTGACTTTCCAGAGGTTGCCCAGCAAGTTACGAGCTGAGCCAAGAACACAGTCCAGACCTCCCAAATCCCAGGCCAGTGCTCCATCATTATGTCATCCAGCCTCCCATATTATTAATGCTCAGCCTAAATATATTCTTGTAGCAATTGATTTAATGCCATTAGTTTCAGACAGCTAATCCAAAGCTCCTTTAGCTATCCAGCCTCCAGGGATTTACTGGAACAAAGAATTTCGAGAGTGATCCAGAAAATAACATAGCTTTCACAGGAATTCTAGCTAGAGTTTCTTAGTGGTAAAGTTATCTTGAAGGAAAATGATCACCTGTAATTCTAAATCCACTGAAAATCAAATGGAAAGATTACATTTAACTAAGTGTATTTGCGAGCAGGCCCGCAATGGTTTTCTGCTTTTCCTTTTCATATGTTAACGTTCAATCAAGATGTACTGCAGCAATTAATAGCATGAAGTCAAGATAATGATCATGATACATGAAAAGAGAATTAAGTAAAAAATCCGTAGGGTCTTAAAGAGATAATAGGGTGGGTGGAATTGGGGGCTGCAGAAAAATTATATCCATTCACCATCTCTTGGGCACAAGAGGAGATAAAGGTTCTGTGTGAATTATAGAAACAGACCAGATTAAACAACCAAAGAGAGATGAAGTATCTTCATATATGGTCATGAAAAGGACTTTGGAGTCCTAAGTCCTTTGGCAGTGCCCAGAAGGGTGCAGTTCAAAATCCTCAGAAGATGGCAGGGAAGTTGGAGAACCCACCTGTTCATGAAGTGTGTGAGAGAACACAGGCAGTCAGGACAGCGAGACAAATACACACCAAGAGAAAGATCAGGGAGAGATGCAGGAATCTTCATATCAAATAAGCCACACAGTTTTCTATGCTTTTGGCTTTCATAATCCATCTTACTGCACTAGGAGGGAGAGGTGAGGGTCAATACACTTTTCAGTCTAGTATCTCAGATCCATATCTATATTTTCTCACTCACCTGGATTCCTCCATGGTGTAGTTTCAAATTACTGAAGCTTTCAGAAAGTTCTGCTTATGTGTGTTCTCCAGGACTGTATATCAAATAATGGAATATTATCTTCTTTCCCTGTATGTTGTGTGTTTCCTGTACAGGACATTTGTTTTTCTCATCCAGCCAACCTTTGGATCAGACCTTATTCTTTATAGTGCTTTTTAAGTGCCATTATATAACAATGCCAATTACTAGATTTTATGTCAATGAAATCTACCATATCTTTTACAATTTAGAATAACTTATTTTTATTACTTCTGCTTCAATATGGATATCAATGTTCTTAACAGCAAATCTAGTAACAGCTTCTGTTTTCTACATCTGAGTACATTAGTAGAATGCCTCATGCTTCAAATACTCTATTGTTTACACAGATAAAATATAAAATAAAAATATAAAATACAGAATCAATTATTTAAAGAGAAAATTTAAGAATTGTAGTAACATAGAAAAATAAGAGTTTCTCAATTCTAAGCAGGAACAGCCCTGAACAAAAAGAAAAACTAATTTTCATCCTACCACATTTTCAGCTCACTGATGCCACAATTTTACATGGATAGAAAGACTAAATTTCTGATTTTCCTTTACATTCAGATTCAGCATCCACCAAGCCTGATGCATTATACTGTCTGAGTACATCCCAGCCTCAGAAGAACAACTGGTATTTAAAATGGTACATCTTAGGGATGGAATATTTGAAGAAACAGCAGACTTAAGGAAAAAAATTCTCAGTATGTTTTCTACCAGAAAGAACACTGTAGTTACCTATGTACCCAAACTGAGATTTAAATATATTTTTAATGTACATAAGCATATATAAAGCATACACAAATATGTTTTTCATAAAGTATATACAAGTATGTTTTAAATATACTTTTCATGGCAAAGCAGAAAAGAAAAGCCTGACTCACATTTATGGTGCGGAGCAGGTTTACATGCAATCCTCTCAACTCACTCAGAGGAGATGTTTATCTGTAGGCAGAAAGCAAACACCCCTCAATATTAATCTCATGTGATGGATGTCTCAATGTCAGAACTCAAGCTCTGAATCTTCAATAAATTGCTCAACCTCCATATAAAATGCTACTGTATCTCTGTCTGCCATGAACCCTGTTTGAATCCAGCACTGCTCGTTTTATGTCAGGCTGTTTATCACCATCCTGGGCTCAAAGCACGGGAACAGTCAAACATCTGCCTCCTGCACTCAACTGCCAGGTCTGAACTTGGAGTACTTGAAGAAAACCATTATAAATCTCACACCCAGTAATTTGCAGCATTTTATCAGCCTCCACTAGTCACTGATCAGACTGCAGCAGCCCGCAGTCCTCCAAGCCTTAATCCTTGTGAATTCTGCTGGCAGCCCCTCAGCAGCCTGACCTGCATGGCCACCTGCCTCAGCAATATGTGGCTGCGTAGGCATTGCTTATGGCCTGTCCAAGGAGAGATAAATGTGTTAAGAAGCCTACTTTTTCCTTCCTAAAGCTATACAGTGTCTCCCAATTTTGTCCATGTTTCCTAGTTCTCTGCAGTTGTCTTTTCTGAATCAGATTCCAGTACAAGTGTTAAATGAATCGGTTGTATCAGTCATGACTGTACGATTTCTAACAACTTGTTCTGTTTGCCTTGTCATTTTTCACCTTCAGTAATAAGCACAAGCTAGGGAATGTAACTTTTATTGCCTGTTTGGACACTGGTAGTTCAGGAATGGAGACTAAAACTAAGAAGAACAGCTACAGTTCCTTGCACACTGAAGTATATTGCCTTTGTTAAATTTTGATTACAGAGGGGTGTGTTCTCTTGCACTGGTTCTACTTGTGCTGAGTTTTCACCTGCCCTTAGCCAAGCACAAACCTTATGGGTTTAACAGTTTTCAGAGAATTTCCTTTTGCCTTTCACTTGAATAAAACCCAAGCGTGCTTTCACCCTTCAGAACTGACAAAAACCCATGCAATGTATATGGTATCATGAGCTGAAAAAGAGAGGGCCATAAAGCAGCAGCAGCTTTCTGTGGCATTGGTGTGTTTGGCCATTTTCCCTTTGTGCTGGCCTTGCCTTTCCCATGTGCTAAATGACCTGCAAAAAGTTGATCAAGAGTTTCTTCAACTGTTCTGCGCTAATGGAAAAGTTATACCATGTCAGGCTGATGTTTCCCTCCTAAGTTGAGCTGAGTCTGGTGCTTGTAGAGGAAAAAGCATAAAAACATCCTGGAAGTATTTCGTTTCTTTTGGGAAATTTTTCTTTGGGTCAAATTTAAGAAGTGGTCCTGAGACAATTCCGTGTATCTCCTGAATACTTTCTTCCAAATATCCTTTCAAAGAGCAAGTCATCACATACCTATATGTGTCTGCACTTTCTACAGCAAGGACTGTGCTGAATGAACACAAATTGTTTATTTCTACTAAGCTGAAATTTGGTAACAGCAGCATTTTGAATTCTGTTTGTGAAAGGAAAAACATAACGACAAAATCTTTTTAAGGAAGTATCTAAAGAGCCACTGGAAAGAAAGAAAAAAAAACCTGAAGCTACCTTTCTCTTTGGAAAGAGGCATTTCTAAATGCCATATATCTTTTCAGCAATTGAAAATACAATGATAGTAGAAAGTTTCCTTTATGAATTACCACAGTATTTTTTCTTCTACTGGAACAATTTTATCAGGTAAAGCTGCAGAAAAACATTATCCTAGTTGACAGATCTTTACCATCTTCCCAAAACAACCATAACTCCTAGCCTACCATAATAATCATCTTTGGCCAAACACAGTGGAGAGACACATACGTGTCAGAAGGACAAGGTGGTGGCATTGGGTGATATTTCAGATACACTTGCTGTGACAGCCAGCTGGGTGGGGTTTGTCTCTTTAGGTGAGTTTTTGCCAAACATACAATTTCCAATACTGTCTAGAGCCTCTAATTCTATGAGAGAAATCTTAAGGCATATACACTTTCTTAAAAAAAATAAACTTGAAAATTGCATATTATTGCTACCCTAGGCAGCTTCTGATAGCCCAAGAGAAACCTTACTGACCAGAAGAGATTTGTTCATAAAATCCAGGACAGCCTCACACTGCTGATGAAGCAGCTGATGATTATTCTAGTACATACCAAAGTTTTACATGGGGTATCATGAACAGTTTGAGTTCACTGAGGTAGAAGAGAACAGAAGAGAACAAAAACATCAAAACTTAGATAAATTGAATCAGGTTCTCTCATGTATCAATAGAGGCAACTTCCTGAGGACTTTGAAATCTGTTTCACAGCATTATCACTTCTTAAGTGGTCTTAGAATTCTTTGTTTCCACTTCACTTCAAAATGTATTCCTGCTGGAGCATCTCCTCAGGTAAACATTATCCTGATTTCATCAGTGAAACACGCCAGCCAAAAAATGTCTTTAAACTAATCTTTTCCATTGGCAGCTGAACAATTTCTGTTATGTTGGGAGGACGAATATTTTACCATGGCAGGTATTTTTAAAGCTAAATTGAGACCTGACCTTGGTATCCACAAATGTAATACATATTTGTAAACTGAATTTTGAAAGCAAAATTCACCATCTGCATCTCTATGTGCCCAATTCACACTTTGATATTTAGAAACAAACCAAGATTTATAAAGACAAACACAAAAGTGTGGGCAAAACACTTGCTCACATGAAGAAAGTAATTATTCTTCTGAATATCTACTCCTTGCCTGACATGTCAGTCCAAGGATTTAACGGCTGAACAACATTCTATCTTATGCATGATTGCTAACATTAACGCCTCTGTTAATGCCAATACCTAATTTTGTGGTAGATTTAATGTCTTCATATATTCATCCCTTTTTGTTTAAACAATAGACTGGGGCTCGCAAGGTTCTGACATTTGTTATTTTTGGCAAAACACAAAAGTTTATAGAGGTTTGTTATGTGTAGTGAATTAAAATGCAAATCTCCTTAGTATAATGAAGGCATTTTGTACTCAGGGCTGAAAATTTACCCAAAGTACAAAAATAATTGAAAAAATGGTTGCGTTCCTAACTATTCACTGAGTTCTGCTCTTCTAATTTATTTTCCTCATCCACACTATTAGTAGAGGAGTTGTTTATTGAAAGCTCATTTCATTGTTAAGCCCAAAACTATTAGGAAAGGAAGCAATTCCTTCCACCACTTTGAAAGACAACAGTTTGAGGTGCTGTGTATCCTGCCTGAATTTAAAGCTATTTAGTTTCTCTTTCAAAGGAAGGTCGTGACAAAACTGTCTCAACATAACCCATCTTTTAATCACAAGTTATAGTAATCATGAGATAGGATATTTCTGGCCTCTTACACCTGACTGTATTTAACAGAAAATGCATCACTCAGCCATGTCGGAAAAATGAAACTCCAGCTCCCCTCTTCCTGCAATATCAAACTATCTGGTAATGCAGATAAAAACACAGCACATCACAGTCGCCAGCTCCAGCTTTGGGTTGGGTTGCAGAATAATGGTATGAAATAATAGCTGGCATATTTAAGTTTAGGAGAGTTCCAGAAATAGCTGGTGCTGCATACTGTAAAGAAACATTAATAGAACAGGCCACTTACAGATCAGAGACCCTGTGATTTTATCACTGCAATTTGGCATTATATACTTGCATAACAATGAAATATGTCATCTGAGACATCATTCTATTTTCTCATATGCAAAGAGCCTTTTACAGTTAATTTAAACTTCAGTTCAGCTCTGAATGGGGTCACAGTAAAAACTGCTTACCTTTCCACGATTTATTTCTATGTCCAGGTATAGCTGATTTTCACACTGTGAAATCTCTTCTTTTTCCCTCTTCACCCAATTTTACTCTTTCAACAAGGACAGAACCAGTAGACCAAAGAGCTTTTGTGCAGGTTACTTGTTACCAGAGCCATCCAACCTGTTCACTGTGATCAGAATAATTGTATCATTGTCCGTGTTGGTTCATTAACAATGAATGATGCAAAAGGAGAGAACTGAGCTGGGCTCTCAGCCCTCCATTTGAATTTCCATCAAGGAAACAAACAATTCCATGGCCAGTAAAACTCCTAAAACCATGTTCCTGTGGATTTATGTCCTGTGTTTCAACTACCAGTTGCCCAAAAGTGCAAATTCTCATTCCTCAGTGATAAGAGAGTAATTCTGTGGGGATGATCTGCTGTCTACATGATTTCCCAGTAATTAATGATAAGACTGATGTAATAACTCACGTTTTTTAAGCA
The DNA here is from genome assembly GCA_013397795.1 of Orthonyx spaldingii. Lineage (NCBI taxonomy): Eukaryota > Metazoa > Chordata > Aves > Passeriformes > Orthonychidae > Orthonyx > Orthonyx spaldingii. Next base: position 356,942 of record VZTJ01000480.1, on the reverse strand, counting down.
ATTATGCTTAAGCTACAGGAATATGAAGCTTCTGTAATGAAATGTAAGAGCTCATAACCAATCATCTTTCACAGAAAGGTGGAAAACATCTCTACTTTAAGAATAAATTTTTACAGAGGTAAAAAAAAAATCAGGTAGTGCAAGCCCTCACAGAAAGCTGAATATATATATATAATTTCAGCACAAAAAAATTACATCAATCATTCAGACAAATAAATAGAATTTCTTCATAATTTGAAATACAAAATCGCAAGGCAGACATCAAAAAGCTGGTGATCTGGAGATAACTGTCTCTAAATTAACTTCGGATCATTTTAGACATTTTGGATTGTGAAACCAGCACAAAAGCATTCTCCAACAGCTACTCAGAAAAAAATGCCTCAGTGGACTTATTCCTAAAAGGTGCCTCTGAGAGGGAGACTTACTCTCTCCATCACTTACTACAGTATCTTGTGGATTGTAATGATGTGATAGGAGCTTTTGTTGATTATTTCATTTCCAATCTGTTGTCGCTGTCGGCAGAATGGAACCAATTTTCCACTGAAGTCATCTTAGATCCTCCTGTTGCCTTCCTTAAAAATAACTAGGTAATATTTTATCTGTTTGAAGTAGCATTTCTCTCATTTATGTTATTTTATAACAATATTAAATTAAAATTTCAAATAATACAAATATGCCAGGGTACGTGTATGCATATTTTTGTGTATAAAATTGACACACAAGGGTGAATGACTGGCAATGACATACATCCTCATACACGTATATAGACCTCAGACAAATAGGCAGAGTTTTCCTCTACAACTAGAACACTGAAATGCAATAAACCCATTTGTAATCATCCTCCAAGCACATGAAAAGTTTCCCATAAATGTTGTCATTTGACCTTTTCAGAAAAGGTCACCAAAAGGCCATTGATCTCTCATTGGATTTCGATTACACACACTTTGAACCAAGGATCTTTACATTTACTGCTCTCATTTATCACAGAATGCTGATTACAGGAAACATCCAAATTCTGACATTTCAAAGGTCAGTTTGCAATTTTTAAAGATTCCCCTCCATTATTCATTTTATTGCCTGCTCTGCTCCACAAGTAATTCATTAGAAACACAAATTTACTTCTTGATCTAAACAATTTGTATCAGAAGCTCAGATCTGAGTGAAATTAAAAACCACTAAAATGAAAGACAAATTATTATGCTGGTTATTCAGCAGAGGAAAACATTTTTTCTCAAGATAAACATCTTTAAGTTTATATAGCTGTAGAGGTGGTTGATTGGTTTTTTGGAAAAGAGGGGGTTGCTGTTGGTTTTCCTAATCATACTTTAGACAGAAGGTGAGACACCAAACTTGAAAACAAGTGGTGTGTATAGTTTTGATTTCTGAGTTACCACATTGCCAGGTATAATGTCAGTAGCATTACCACTCTCCAAATTCCCTAAGTTCTTCAAGGTCATGCCTAGGCAACGTGGCAGACATGTCTAATCAGCTCCTACATTCTGCTTCAACATTTCCATGAAACACATTCTCTTTTTGAATGCTCATAAAATAAATGTCTTCTCAAATACATTTTAGTCTGGGATTACTTGTCATTATACATAAATAAGTAATTTATCTAAAAATCTTAATTTAGTGTTCTGTTGCAGCAATAAAGTGAAATAAATGTTCATAGTTCTGAGCATTAACATGATGCTCAGTTTATTATGGAAGGGGAACACTTATCTGTGATTTTTTTTTTTTCATCAGGTACTTGCATTTTTTGCCAATAGCAGTTCTGGAGACTTGGTAGGAAGGTGTTTCTAACAGCTTGAAAATCCCACAGATGTACATCTCCATATAAGCACAGCTGCTGTGATGCCCTGTAAAAGGATATTAGAACATGAGTGGCTTTTTCTATTCTCTGTCAACTATTAGATATATGCAAATACCATTAAGTGCATTTGCAACATCACCCCCAGGTCTTCCTTCCTCTGCTCCCTGCTGTCCCACCTGCCGCAGGGTTTTGCCACAAAATTATATAATAATTAATTAATATTTAATTAATTTTTGATATTTAACTTCAAGAGAAGGACTGGCAAGCCCTGCAGTGGTAGACCCCTTGGTCTATAACTGCTTCCCAAGGTGAGCCCTTGTCAGAGACTGAAAGAGTTCATGCCTCAAACATTGATATAAAGTTTTGCTCATTATATCAAAAATTGTATAAAGAGCCTACAGCCAAAGAAGCCTCCTTGAAGATGCCTGACTGGAACTTTGGACTGTAAGTCAAACAACTGAGATTAGATAAAGGGAAAACCCATTGTTCAATCACCTGAAACAAACAAGGCTGGGGGAAAGGAATGCACCCAGAAAAGGATCAAACCCAGCATCTGTGCTGAGAGTCATCCCTGGCTGAGTTTGGGGTGGGGGGAGAGCACAGCTCACAGAAGCCAGCTTTACACAGACTCCCCCCAGCCGAGGTGGGGAAGGAGGTTTCGGGTGCGTGGCGTAACCTCTGGTCAGAGGCACTGAACACCCATCCTCCCTTACACAAACTGGCCCAGCTGTGGAACCCCAGCCCCACAGCCACATCCACGGGACACTCACATGAGAAGCAGCTGAGGGGGAGTCATAGTCCATCAAAGATCCCCCCAAAGTGCTCCCCAGAGACACTGCATGACAGACTGCACGTGATGCAACAGAGCCAGAGTTGTAAGACAGTGCCCCCCTCCCCCAGGGGAACATGCCTGTATATGCCACCCGTTTCGAGGGTGTATTAACCCATCAGATTTTTATGCTTCTTGCAGGGATCTTCACTACCAAGAAGATCAGCTGGAGAGGATAACAGAACATCGTTGGGATCCACGGAGTGGTGGTATTTTCCTTATTCTGTCTCTGTTACTCTCTTTCTGCCCCCCCCCCCCCCTCCATTTTCTCTCCCTTCTCTCTCCNNCCCCCCCCATCTATTTTCTACTGCTTTCTCTTCTTTGCCTCTCTTTCTCTCTCTCTCTCATATTCACTATCAAATAAAACCCATACTATTGACTGGCATGTGGTCTCGTTTGCACTTTAATTTGGGCAAAGGTATTTCTAAGAACCTTAATAATCGGATCATGACAGCTCTGTGCTGCTGCTGGCCTTGGTGGCCCTGGTTGTAAAGTGCCCTGTCACAGAAGTGACCCAGGCCAAACCTGAGCTCCACTGACTGGCATGAGCCAGGTATTTATATGCCCCTGTCAGCAGGAAAGCTATGGCATGGGGGTAGGAATACACCATTAAACTTCATGAATAACAAGGTGTGAAACTCAAAAAGCTGTCTCACAAAATTGTGTTCAGGACCCCCAAGGCTTTTTTGGAGTGCACCTTTTCACAGGTTGTGTTGACCTGTGGTGTTACATCTTTATTTTTAGCACTATACACTGAGGGATATTTTGATATGAGATATGGGATATTGGGGCTTTGCAGAGCAACGATATACTTAATCCAGAGTAGCTGAATAAATACCAGACAAACACAATTTGACAACCAAAGTAAATCTTATACCTCTGGCATTGCCACAGGACTGCAATAACATATGCCCTTTTCCTCTGGGATATTTGGTCTGTGCACTTCAAAATGCATAATGTGGATAGGCTCAGGAGGGGTGTTATGACTTTTTGTGGGGGAACAGTTTTCTACATCACCATTTCGTACTGGCTGCCTGTTGAGGCCCAGAATCACTGAAATGTCTGTTCTAATACCATAGAAGATGGCAAAAAACATGAAGTGCCATGACCAAAAAGTGAATAAACTATTCCTGCTGAACACAGGGACTCAAAGATGCAGAATCAGCCCTTGGATGTGCCCACAGAACTCATCTACTATGGAGCATGGAAGAAATCTCCCTGCATTAGTAAGGTCCTACAGGTTAAAGATCAAAATGAGACAAAAGAGGGGAAAAAACACACGCACTTTTTATTCCCACAGCCCAGACTTTTTTGACTTGCATTTCCTGGGGAGCTACAGCATGTCAGATGGCTGCTCTTGTTTAACCCAAGAGCTGAATCCCTCAGGTCCTTCACATTTGAAAAATGAAACAAAACACTTCTAAATTGCTTCATTCTCCACCACTTCCATGCCCTGCTCTGATTATGGGATTTCCTGTTTCTAATTCAAATGAAAGAAGAATTCTAAGCTACAGCTGGCAGGATATCATGCTCCATTTCATTAGTCTTTTTAATAGAGATTAATAATATTCTCTCCTGTTTTAATGGGATATCACACTTCCTTATGTACCATAAGAAGCACTTTTGCTAGACTAAATGCTAACTAGTGCCATATGATCTTTTAGGAAAAGTTTTTAGGAGGTTTTCTATTTCTCTGCTGTGTACAAAAAAAGAAAAGGAAAGAAAAAAAGAAAAAAAATTGAAAGAAGCTGTATTTTCCACTTGCAGATAACATTTTATCCACACAGATTATCCAGGGTGTACTTTACAGATGATGTTTTCTCAGTCTTCATTCAGAAATATATGGGATTTTTTTAGTGTTTGCAATGTTGCTTACATTGCTGTTAATCTCAACCATATAAACAAAGTCAGGCAAACACTAATGAGTTATACCTTTATTGCAGTATACATTTGAGTAATGGATTTATTCAGAGCATTACTGCTCTTCATTACGCACTAGATTGAGTAGTTTGGATTTACTAGCAGCACTTTGATACTCTATGAGAAGTTAACTTTAGAATTGAATGCCTGATATTACTTGCCACGTTAAATGTAACTGAGCAAAAGGAACATCTCACAATCTAAGGAGGATTACAAAAGCAAACTACCTGAAAGGGTTGTTCCAAACTCACTGCAGCAGCACAATGCATTTCTTTTTATGTTCCTGAACTTAGTCCAGTTCATAAAATGCATTAATTTGTGCTGTAGATACATCAACCAGCTTGCATTGCATTCTACATGAAAACTATTGTTGGCTGAGAGATTTTTTCTTTTATGTACTGGACTGGTTTTGAGGTGTTTTCATTACCACATTTGATAGGTCCTGGCTTTGATCTCTACATCAGGAGGAGTTCTTTGGCACACCTCGCCTCAGAAGATGTATTACAAACTAAAGCAGAGCAGACACCTATGTGCCAGCTCTGAAGGAGAGAAAGGAAACCATGCAGTGCTATAAAAAGGATGAAGTGATCCCAAATTGCCATGCTCTCTGAGCTATCTGATCACCTTGCTTTGTTTCATAAAGTCCCATTTCACCATTATTGCAATTAAGTGAATTAGGACAATTGTAATGCCATGAGGTACTTCCAAGACACACGGCTGTAAGATAAAACCAACTACAGATGGGGCAAAAATAGGCAAAAAATGGTTTCCAAATAGACACAGTGAAGGTCTCAGCTGAAGTACAAGGAACTACTGGCTGTATAAAGCCCAAATCTCAGCTCAACTGAATAGTGCAATATCTGGAACTGAACCTAATTTGTGAAAGTCAATATTTACCTCTATTTCTTCTACTACAGAATCAGGCAGTGAAACTCGCTACACTGAACACTGACTGTAAGAGAAGACTTAAATTGTTATTCAGTGGGGTGTCCACCATTTATCCAGTCAGAACAGAACTTCTGGTGACTTACGAAAACCATATTTTATGTAAGAAACTAAGGACCACTGAGATAATATCGTCAAGAGGGAGGAACGAGCTAGACCTTCAGGAACATAATTTATTTTCACTGTTTTAAAAATCATTACTGGTCTAATAAAATCCCTGTGCTTTAACATATATATAAATGTAGACATTTTAGTAAGGTTCTTTACAATCCATGATGGGCCAAATCTCTTAGGAAACCTTCAGTCTGATACAAGAAGATAATTTGGACTGGTTTTATCACAAAGAGGAATTCACCATGAACTATTAGGTGCTGTCAAAACTGCTGACAGTTTATAACCAAATCCCATATACTGTAATTGCAGGGTTGTTTTGTTTTGACCAAAGGCCTGAGTCCTTATAACCATTCTAATGATTGCATTCTTTTCACAATGGCATTTACATAAAATAGCACAACAAAATATGCCCTGTTAGAGAAGGAAAAAGATTCTCACTCCTTTTTACCATGAATGAAGTCCTCGTAAGAACTTTCTGATAAGGACTCATATGTTTAAAATGCATTCTTTCCAGCCAGAAGGCAAGATACAATTTCTAATTGCATTTAGGCACTGCTTCAGGACATGGCAGGTATTGTATTCAGCAGAACTCCTGCATGCTGGTTGAGTTCAGCTCAAGAATTTTTGTTATTGTTGCTGTTAATTTGAGGATAGAAGCTTTTTGGGCTGATTCAATATTTCTGGTGTAACTAATAATTTTTCAGGCAAGTACACCCCCTCAGCCATCCTCCCCCACTGCTCTATGTACTGTAAAGGACCCACATATGTAAGAGGACTTGCCAACTATCACTTTAGCCAAGATATCTCCACTCTTTGTACAAGTGAACTCGCAGAGCCAGCATTAAAGTACTTAAGAGATTATTGTGGAGGAGAGACTTTCACAATGCCAAAAGTGGACAAAAACAGAACATGTCTTTCAGACTCAGCCACTGTGTGACTTAGGCTTTACCCATCATACACTCTCCTTATGCATTGTCTTTTACAGCTCCTCAGCAGACAGAAAAAGTTTGATGGAAAAATTATATATATAATCAAGCTGAGGCCAAAGGTGGATGAGTTTTGAAAGATGAGGAGATTTTGGTTCCACTAGGGAAATTCCAAAATTGTCTCTAATTGATCTGTTTCATAATTTAAGTACCTAAGACATTGGGGACACCCATGGACTTCATCTGAACTTCAGTGTGGGGTTTGAATCTGTGCTGGAAACTTTTTTGATAACAGAACCTATCTTCCCTCCTACATCTGCTTAAATGAAAAACATTGTAACTATTGCTTTATTTAGTGATCCCTAGGAAACTAGTCCATCAATAAAATTTTAAGTTCTTAGGCACTAGGAGCCCAAGGGTTATTTCCGTGACTACTGCCCACTGGGTGAGCCGATTTCAGCATCTATCCAGGAGAATCACAATTGTTCTGTCACTGAGAAAGGGTTTACTCAGGGTTTACTTCTGAAAGGCCAGCAAGAGTTTCATATCCAACATAGCCAGTTTCAGAAGACTACAAAGAGAAAAATCAGATTGTGCATCAAGACAAGCTTTGTAAGCTTTTTGCCTTTGTCAGGTGAGACGACAAGAGAAAGGGACTCCAGCACAGAAAATTACATGATCATGCAACACCATCGTAGGCTCACAGACTTGCAGGTTGCAACAGGACCTGTGCTTCATACCTGCCCCTTGATACTGGTATCAGTTTTTAACAAGAGCTGTGAAAGATGGCTTAGTAGCAGGTTAATCTCCTGTACTCTTATGCAGCCTGCTATTGTAAAGGAATAGCAGCAGGCCTGAAATCAGAAGGGTGAGTTAAATTACCTGCTTTTTTTGTATTTTGTATAAATTATTTCTGGCTGGAGACTATGGTATTTCTTGTGGTTCAGCCTGGTTACTCCCTTCGTTGAACACTGAATTCTATATCCAGATACCCCACAAACAAGGCACACTCTGCACTTCCATCACAAGGCCATCTTCCCTACACAGTGTCTCTATATGCTTTGGCTCTCAATTCTTTGAAGCTGATAATAAACATCCCTCTCTAACAGCCCCTCATAGCAGGAAGAAAGTGCCTGAGCTCAGCAGAGCAGTTTCCAGGAGCTGGTGTGCGCCCTCCAGCCAGCGGAGCTGAGCGCAGCGGCGTCTGCTGCCTGTGCAGCTCTTGACCATTCCAGGGGTACTCGGTGGCTGCAGCACCACTGTGTTCCATTTTCACTGAACTAATTGACACAATAATAGATTCACGTCATGCCACTTGCTGTTCTCACAGCCTATGTCTGAAAAATCAAGCCTCAAGTACAGTATCTCATTTGCCAGGAAATTGGTAGAAAGACAGCGAACTTTTCAGATTTTACCATATTCTGCAGCGTGATCCTCGTCAGTTGTGCAGGGTTGGGGTTTTTTTAAGGCTACAAGGAGAGAAGAAGCAGTAATCAGAAGGAAATAAAGATATCACAGCACCTTGCACATGAATGTATTACAGCAGTCACAAGCACAAAGATTGCTCTGGTAGACAGTGGGGGGAAAATGAACCACAGTATTTCTTCCATGTCTGAAAATTTCCTCCCTCGTCAGCATCTTTAGGGATAGTATCTTCACCAAAATAAAAACCATTCTGCTATTAAGAAATCTCACTCTAAAACCATAGTTGACATTCAATGCTTAGTCTTTACGTGCTGCAAAACCAAGATAGGAATGTAGTCCTTCAACTTTCTGAATCACTAGTATAATAAGGACCAGGGTGCAATTAGCTAACATTCAAAATCAATAGCTGGTATATTTTTGAGCCATTTGTGCTATACTAATTAAAGAAAAAAATAACTAAAATTTACTCAGATTTATACTCTGACTGAACCAAATTGTTGAAGAGCAGTGACTTGTGAGTTGTTCATGGACCAAGACCAGACAGGCAAACTTTAACATAAATACATGAGAGGCATTCATTCGTTCAGAATGGGGATTTAGAATGGAAAGAAGAACAAGGCCTAAGAACATTGGCACTGTAGCTAGTAGAACTCAGTATAGCACTGAGGGGATCAAATTCTACCAGGGCACACTTCAGCATTGGCCAAAATTAAAACCTCCGTAGGATGGTGGGACTAGCCACAGGAGTCACGCACTTGCATTTTAATTACACTGCAGGAATTGTTGCTGACTTGCATGAAGTACTTGCTCTTGTGGACTGCAAGGGTGGAAGAGCAAGAAACTGGCAAAAATTCTGTTGCCCCATTTTATCCAAAAGACCCATCAGGGTCTCTAAGACACACTGACAGTATAAAGTTGCCATTTTACAGGAGCAGATGTAAAAACTGTACACCAGCTTACCTGAAATGCACACTACTGACTGCATCTGCCTTCACCTCTCCTTACTCATTTCTCTTGCTTGCTTGTCTCTTACTGTAGATATTTTTGTTTCTTCCTTCACTGGTGCTCAGAATAGTTAAGAATGTATTGCAGCCTCCAAATATTTGCTTTCAAAATAACCTTGAGGAGGAAAAAAAACCCACTGACATTTTGTGGACAAAGAGACTTTTAAAACTTTTTACAACAGTTTGCATTGAGCTTACTGAATCCACTCTCTCTCATGTGATTGACTCATTATTTTCCACCAGTTCCATCAGTGAAAATGATTTCCAATATTTTTCAGAAAAAAAATACAATGTCAGTAGGGCACAGTCAAACACAATGGCTGTGAGTAGCTCAATAGACTGAATTACTCTTGCACAATTCTCCTTGCCCTGCAAAGAGACATTTTGCAGCATCAATTAGGTTCAGCAAACATTTAGTTTAAAGTCAAGAGCTGGAAGAATAATGAATTTCTTTGAAGTCTGATGACAGCCTAGGCAACAGCACAAGTAGAAAGAGAAACAGTCTGGAAAACTCATTTACATAAGAAATCGTACCAGGTGACCTTTTATTAGATCTGATCTTGTGAAAGACATCACTATATGAATTCATCATTCTCACAAGCAATTCCTCATTTAATAAGGGCTATTTCCAGCAAATTATGGCACTGGGCTCAGTGACTCCCTAGGAAGGGTCAGTGAGAACTGAAATGATGAATGTAATGTACAAGTGTGAAGTACTCAGATCCAGTCAATTTCACACCCCATCTATATTTAATGTTAATTTGCAAAAGGAAATATTTGTTTGCTACCAGGAAATATCTGAACATCAACAAATTTGCCAAAATCTCTCTGTGTATGTTCACTAGTTTTTGGGTTTTGACTTTACACAAAAATACCCAAAACATTAGTAAATTGATCTATAGATATATAGTCACTTATTTCTGGTTCTTACAGGTGCCACAGGACTCTCAAACAATGATTTTTATTAGGGGCATTGATGTACAGCTTTCCAAGGAAATTTAAGTAGAGAAGATGCCAAGGATGGTAACACATATGTATGTGGAAGGTTGGCACTGGCACTCTTCAGCAATAGGAAGGAATAGCAGAGATACAGAAAGAAACAAACGTGGGTAAAATGGGAAGGAAATTTAGGGGAAATCTGAAGAGAGAAAGCATGGGAGTGACAAAGAATAATTTGACTCAATGATACAAAATAGGTGTCTTGAAGTTACTGGGGAACAAAAGCACCTGATAACAGTGAAACAGAAACACTTTATCTCCAAGATTGTCAAAATATACCTTTTGCAGCCATTTCCTTGTGGGTTTTTAGCATGTTACATTATAACGTGAGCAGATATTTCTTCTGTGATTTCACTGCAGCTTTCAGTAACCTTACAATGAAATTATTTTTTCATTGCATAGCATATAGCATCATTCAGTGACTGTGCCAACAACTTCAGCTGAAAACAGTTCTCCAGACACTGCCAAATCCAAAATGCCTTTGTCAATAAAGGATGAAACCAACTAGCACTGATTTGTTTCTCCAAGAAACATCAAAGGGCTTCCTAATAAACATGCCAACTCTTGAGAAAAATAAATTTCCATTGTTCAAAACAAATGCATGTTGTAAACTTATCTTTTCCTCAATCTGTTTATATTATGTTGACAATGAAACATAGTCATTGAGTATTTCTCAAACAAAAAAGAAAATTAAAGCTTTGAGTATGTGTTTACAATATAGCACATACAGACATATAAATAGAAATAATATTTGCTCTTCTTTTTAGTTTTCAGATTACAGAGCATTTGGTTATAGAAAACATTATTCGTTTTGGATGAGGACCTTCGTGCTTTGCAGCTCTGGGAGACTGTGTGTAAAACTTTTTTTTCTTGCGCTTTTTTTGAAGGGAAGGAGAGAGTGACGTAATGTTAGAGGCATTTTTCTACCACGCTTCCAGCATGGAATAATCATAAGTAAGATGAATCCTAGTGTTTTGGAGGTGCAGCATTTATTTCCTATGTACTACTCAATCTTCTTTCTAAACATAATGATGGTATTTGCCCTTAATCCCCAGCTGTACTGTATAAACTACATCATATCACTAATGGTCGTCTAACCCATCGCGTGATTTTCTACATACAATAAAGCAGTCTGTTTTGACTTTATTAAAAGCACCTGCAAATCCACATATTATTTTTGTTAAGTTAAATAATAATAATAATATTTTAATATTTTTTTAATATTTAAGAAGACGAATAACAAGTTTATAAGAGCATTTCCATATATTTCATATTCACACTTTGCTATGTGTCTTTTCCAGCATTCAAATGGAAGTGGCAGATCAGTTACCCTGCAAACTCACCCAGACCAGTTTTCACTTCAGCAGCAGCCAATTATTTGCCACAACCAACTTGGTTTTGAGACTAAACAGATGAGAAATAAATAATAAAGTCATTAAATAATAAGAGTGGTCAAAAATGCTCCAGGCCCTAAAGCTGAGGTTCTGGAAAAACATCATAGAAAAATCTGTTTCTACAGAAAACCAAACACTCACCTGAAAGCCTGAAACTCCAGATGGTTTGTTTTCTTGAACAGCTATCACAAATGATTTTTAGGATTCCCAGGAAAAGTTAGGAAAGTTTGGGTTAATATTCAAATCTGCCTTCCAATAAAAGAGGTGATAAACTGGCAACCTAGATACATACACACACATCTGTGTATAGGTACATGTGTGTATATCTTACAGCTTCTTCAACCAAAAGGCAGAGAGCTGAATCCTACAATCATAAGGACCAGCACTGTCACTCCAGCCAGTGCAGTCGCAGGCATAAGGCCACTCTTTGACTACAGTTTCCATTAATAAAACTGTTCCCACTGCAGATGCCAGAGTGAACAGCATGCTCAGAGCTGTTAATAAATACACTGAATTAGAAAGTGTCTCTATACGAACAATGCATCTGAGCTGGACAGATTAGAGGATTAAGTTTCCCACTGCAGCAGTTCATATTATGGCGACACAGAAATGTCAAGGATAACAGAAGTTACTGCTGAAGCACTTCAAAAACTGAATATAAAAACCATGACTTTAAAGCAAAAAAAAAAAAAAAAAAGAAATAGTCACAAATCAAATTAAGCAAGACACTGAAGAAGTAAATAAATTCTGAGTAGGACTTATTCAACTGTATTGATAAAACTCATTACAAGGTCAGGTCTCAGACCATTCTGTATGACACACCAAAACCAGGGGATCCATTTCCTAACCTGCTGAAAGAGGCATTTAGGATAAATTTAATCAATTTATCTCTTAGCAATTCAAAGCTTTCTGGAAGTATGCTTGAATCTAGTAAAAGCTGCAGAATGTGTGAGAAATCTAGTCATTCATCTTGCTTTCATAGAATTGGAGGTGAGGTGGGGGGTGTCCCTTTAGATACTCATGCAAAGCAAACTAAATTCTCCAAACACAGAAACATCCTGTTTTAAAAACCTTATCTCAATTCCTAAAATTATTTTCCTGTTTGTTTTCGTTGTCTTTACCGTAAAATTAGTATTTGTTCCATCTTGCAATTATTTTTAGTAATAATTAACTATAAAATAAATTTTACATCAAATAACCACATTGGAAGTAAAGAAGCCTCCTGTTTTCCCAGTATCACTTATGTAATGGAATAATGGAGCAATCCTGCATGGATTATTCTTCTTGTTGGTTATTGCACCCGTGGGGCTGGAGAAACACTTGTGACCTTAAGGACACTAAAGATACTGGACATCAAACCCAGAGAAAAGGTAAATTTGCTGCTGATGTGGAAAAGTGGATGAAAAATTGCAGTTAATGGAGTCGGTCCCCTCTGAATCGGTCGCTTTGCACTTGCGAATGTTTTTCTGTCAGGTAAAAGAATGAACTTCAGTCTACAATAAATCACAAGATGCCTGTACCTTCTTGAGGGTCAAGTGTTTCTTTTCTGCTTGTATGGGCAAGTTGGAAAGAAGTTTTAATTTTAAATACATCATGCATCTCTCTAGCCCCTCATCTGCACCACCAGCACGAGGGCTCGGTGCTCGCCTTGCCAACCAAAGGTATCAGCACTGTCTCTCAGGAGCCCCCTCCAAAATTCAGAGCCCAGCTCAAAAACTGAGGTTTTGCTACCAATATTTTACATTACTCTGAGGAGTTACATCCCTCAAGAAAATAAAATATCAATATAGCCTTTATAAGCTTCTGCAGTAACATCAAATGATAAAAATACTTCCTTACCATGCTTTTCACACACATAAATAAACTAACAGCTGTTTCCAGTTCTCCTTCGACACAGGCAGTGCCTGAAACTCACCAGCTGTAACTCTGCCAGACCTCTGAACTGTGCCTTCCTCTGGCTTGGTGAGTCAGCACCTGCTATTAAAGGTAAAGAATCACACAAGGGGTTGTTTTCTTAACAGTCTGAAAAGCAGAAGGAGGAGTGAGGGGGTAGCTGTGAATTTTGGGTTTGTGTGTGGGTTTTTTTTAATTTTGCTTATGTTTAGTTTGGTGTGGTTTTGTTTGCTTGCTTTTCAGGGGGTTGTTGTTAGAGTTTTTTCCACATAATACAAAAAAATTAATGTTTTTCCCTTGGGCTGATGTCTCTGGGCTCCCTGGTCTTTTTGTTTATTTATCTTTGATTAAAGAGTATGTGCAGCATCAGATAAGAAAGGGGAGAAGGGAACTGAAAAAAACTGAAACTTTTCCAAGAAAATCCAATAAACAGAGATTTAGAATGCAGACACTTCTGAGCCACCCTGCTGAGCACCATTAAATTCACCCTTATGCTACAAATCCACCATACCAAACCAACTGAGACGTGCCAGCAAACTGAACCACAAAGGAGTTGCTGTCATACCCAAGCCTCTGAAACCTGGCCTAGTAACTGTTATTTATATTTTAAATCTTTGGCAGGCATAAACCAAACTTACTTGATGCAATATATGTAAATGTGCTATCAAATACTGATGCCTTTTAGATTTCAAAGCACTTATTTTCCTGTGGTGTTTTCCATATAATCTAGCCTCAAATAAAGACATCAGTAATTGTGACTTGATTACACTATAATTATTTAAATATCTTTAATTTCATACACTGGACTAATTACCATATCTGTTGTTATCATTAAAAGAGACTGTTATAGATAATGTATCTCATGTTTTCCCTCTAATTGAAAAATGCAGTTCTTGAACAATAACAGTTGTGACTACAACAGCAATTCTGTTTAAAGGCTACCCTGGCAGTACAGCTGGAATTATTGCAAACAAACTACAGTGAGCCACTACAATTAACAGCAGAACTGAGGGACAAGTGCTGACAGTTAACTTGATCCTTTTACCAAATTTCTTTTTCTTCACCATGATCCAAGAGATAACATTGGGACTTTGCAGGAAGCTCCCAATTCTTATTATTTATAAAAGCCTATAATATCCTGGTTATATCCCAAGTAAATTCAGTGTAGTTGTCTTGCACTGAGGACTCTCCAGATCCAGAAACCATGAAGAGAGGGGCAGGATCACTTCCGCTGACCTGCTGGCAATGCTCCTCTCCCTAAAGCAATGTAATCACCTTCCCTATTAAAAGGTGTGTTTTCTCCAAATGGCCTTTTCCTGGTGGCAGATTCTTGCTGGATATGGAAAGTGAAGAGGGATAGAACAATTTGCCAGAAAAAGTGCCTTAGGACAAATGAAGGCAGGAGTTGTTTGTTCACAGATCTCCCCCAAAATTGCCAAGAGAACTGAGAGGGAAAATGTCAGACAAAAAAGCATCCATGGAAAATATGAGAGAATTGTGACAAAGGTTTAAAAATGGAGACTGAGACAATACAAGAAATTGCAGAAAAGGAGAAAAGGAATTAAGGGGACGGGAATGTTAAGTGTGAGAAAAGGAATCACTGAGGAGAGGAAAACCAAACGATAGTCAGACATAAGAGTGCAGATGCATGAATTTCATATTTGCCAAACACCAACACAGTTCTGAAGAAGAAGTTCAGGTGCTATGTACCAGAATAAAAGAGGATGGAAATACCAGATGAAATGATGAACACTGTGAATACAGAGTGGCATTAAGACTGAAAGCTCTTCAGGGGAAAGATTGCCTTTTTATTGTGTGCAGAATTCAGAAGGATTTTTAGCAGAACTCTTTTCTCCAAGTGCTACTTCAGTACAAATAATTAATAACAATAACAGTCAAAATAATTCATAAGGCTAATGACTTCACAAATGAGCTTGTGCAGTTCTCAAGGGTAAGCACTCCTTTTCCTCAGCTCATTCCCCAAAACTCACCAGTGAATGTAGCTGCTTCCCTTGACAGCTCATCTTATCTCTTTTCCTTATTTCAGCTTGAATTATGGACCAAGTAATACACTTTCTACCTTATAAGTGGAGCCACAGTCAGCTCTGTGCTGAAGCTGACTGCATGTTGCGTTGAATTTGTAATGAACACCCTTCTGTTGGCACTCAGCACTGCTTTTTCAAAGCCAAGCATTTTGGATAGGTAAATAACAAATGCTGGATTTGTCAGATCTCTGGAACATTGGCATTCTACCATGGATATTGCAGTGTCTGATTACCACACTACGCTGTTAATATCTCTTAAATGTATGCTCTCAAGAAAATGAGTTTCCCTATGATCACATTTGATCATTAAGTTGTACTTACAAGAATGGACCAGGTCCAGCACAGCCTACTCACTCTTCTTTCATGCTGATGTCCTTCTTTTCCAACACATACATTGGGCTGATTTCTTAAGCAGGAACAAAACAGCAGAGAAAGAGATCCCAGAGTGTTACCTGGTCTGAACTGCAGACTTGAGCCATGGTCTGAGCTGTGGGGATGCAAATCCACGCTGGCCTGGAAGGATGGATCCATGGCTTTCAGCATTTGTCAACAGTCCTACTTCCACCAGACCCACCAGTGTCTGCAGAGTGTGCCAAGGTCAACCCAGGAGCACTCCTTCTCTGGCAGTCAGATGTCAGTGGAACAAGGAAATGATCCAACACATCTGCTATCCACAGCGTTTGCCCATGTTTTACCTATCTCATGCTGTGAGAAAAGGGAAAATTGGAGAACCTTATTCAACTGGAATGTTGGAAGTCTTTTGTTATCCTTCTGCAAGCTCCTTTTATATTCCTGCTATCTTGATTTCTAAGTGAAAACACTCTTCTGGTGCAATTTCTCAATAGAAAAAAAAACAAACCACCAAACACCAGAGTATATCATCCCCTTCCCTTGCATCCCTTTTGAAGTAAAATAAGTGGAATAGCAAGGATTTCTCTTTCTTTACAGTAGTCATGCCCTTATTGTGCATGTGAATGAGTGTCTTCCCAAAAGGCAGTTGTTCAGAGAGCACTGTTGTACTTCATCAGTGCAATTTTCATTTCTGTAGATGAAGTTATTGTAATTGAAATAGAATCCATTCGGATTAAAAGGCAGCCAGACTGATCTTCTCCAGAATCCTTCTTCATAGTTCTCTCCATCCTCCTCCTTTGTTATTTATTAAGATGTAAGATTCAAGTGAAAAATGGAAATCTGTATTTCTAAAAATTAGGTTTTTTGTTTGCTTTTGCATTTTCTAACATTGTAGCCTCTCAATTCTTGAAAAACAAGTGGACACATTTGAAGAGAATCAGGGAAGAGAAACTAATTCATGTCACTTTTGTACTGGTTTGCTGCTATTTCACCTCTCTGCTGACTGTGACACCAGCACATAGATATTGTAGAGGGTTTCAGGTGTTTTTGGCAGAGGTAGAAAAGGGTCTGATATTTCACCAACTGTATTTATCAGCAGAAGCAAAAACAATAGATGGGACATCCATCTGTAGACAGAGCTTCCTTAACAGAAGTGACTTGAAGAGATTTAAGGAATGTCACCGTGCTGAAGTTCTGTTGCCACCTCCGCTGTTCTGGGGCCACTGCCACCAAAAGTGGGTTTTGGAATTTAATGCACACACTTTTAAGTCACAGATTCCTTGTTTCTAAGTAAAACCTCACCACTATCTCTAATGAATGCGTTTTTGTGCTAGCAGCAGCTTCACTGCAATACTACTGACTTTTACTTGTGTGTAAACTGATCCTGTCTCAGCGTATCTGAATGAGCAAGGCTCCCCTGTAACTGCAGTTTTGTTATAAATCTAATAAATAATAATGCAGGATGAAATTACCTTTGCTCTTTATGCTGCCATATCACATCAAATTCATATGGAATGATTTGTCTGCTCTCAAACAAAAGGACCCACTCATCAAGCTGCTCTCCAGTTTTTCCCTTCTGTGCTTCTAAGTAGTATTCCCTAATACTGTTGGGAGAGCTAAAAATGGGGTTGGGGGGGAAGTGCGTTGCCTAGGAGGCAAAATATCTTCAGTGTTCATAAATTAGTGAAAACAACAAATCTGCATCAACTTTCTTTAAATAACAGCAGGGTGCCAAGGCAGGTATCAGTGCTCAGAGACAGCTGGGCCTTGTTGGAAAGGGAGGGGAGAGAGACAAACACCAAAATCAGCACCCTTGAGCACTGATACAGTTCGTTTTGCACATTGTAAATATCTCTAAACAGGTCCTACAGTGCAGGACACCGTTTTAGACCATCCTATGACAGAAAAACATTTCCTACACCAAGAGAAACATGAGCTGGTAACACTTCTACCTGTCAGGTAACTACAGCTGAGATGGGCTGACATGCAAGGGGGACCTTTCAGCAACAGGGAGGAATGCATCTGTTTGAGGAATATTCTCAACACTGGATCTGCTTCCTCACTTCCAAAACCACCTTCTGATGCAAACCTCCAACACATGATTGATCTGACACCAAGTCCCAGCTGTCCCTGACAGCCTCCCACATGTACTGGAGGCAGTGAGCAGCCCGTGTCTGCTCTTCAGAGGCTTGGCAATTAGCAATTCATTTGATCGTGTAATATTACCAGCTGCAATAACAAAAGTAACCCCGGCAGCTGCAACATGAATGACAACAAAGGAAACAAAACCAAACTGCAACAATCGGAAAACAATTCAAAGGAGCTGGTTTCTTCAGAAAAGCACAAGCTGGTTACCCATGGAAGGATATAGGGATAAAGAAGTCGAGAGGCTGGACCCAGAAGAGCTGCCTCCCCACATCAGTTCTGGGCTGAGAAGGTGAAACTGGTTTGACTTCCCTGGCAATGTTCAAAGTCATGTGAATGAGGCCCTTGGAGACACGGTTTAGCAGTGGCCTTGACAGTGTTGGGTTAATAGTTGGATTCAATGATCTCAGAGGGCTTTTCCAGCTTTATTGTTTCTATGTTATTCTGTTCTATGACCCCTGAGCAAAATATCACAAGAAGGGACTGAATGCACCACAGTTGGTCATAAATGCTTCACTTACCCCCTAGGTTTCTATTGCAACTGCATTCACATTTTGCTTTCTGACTTTTGCAAAGGTTTTAATAAACTACTGATCAGGCAGAATGTTTTTGGTACTTATCCCTTCAGGCTGAAACAGCCAGAGGCCTGGACAGAGAAAGAAGAGGTTGACTGTCCTCCAAACCAACAAATGCTGGAAACAGGTGAGATCAACACCTCAGTTAACAGGAGACACAGATACAAGGGGGTTCTTTTTACATATAGGACCACTGCAGGTACAGAAGTGCCCTTTTCCAGAATACAGACGTCCAGTTCCCTCGGCCCACTGCAGAACTCTGCAGGCATTCTCAACTTGCTTCACATCCTGAAATACTGGAAATTATCCATGCAGGTCAAACTGAACACAAATGATCTGCATTGCAGATAAAGGAGGTGAAAGGCATGTTTGAAAAGAAAAAGTTTTAACTGGTTGGCTAAATTACTTGACTTAAATACTTGTCTTCAAAGATTCTATGCTTAATCCTGTTGATATTTGCATGGTGATAGCTGGCTTTTCAGATTTAATCTGTCTGAAAGAAAGTGAATAAATTGGGTGATAAATCTTTAAAAGTTGAGCTGCAACTCCTATCTCACTGATTTTATATTTTCTTTGGGACTTGATGCTGTCTTGATTAGATACTTGCCCTTTTCTCTTTATTCCATATTATGCTAAATTCATTATGATGATTGCTATAATCTGTGTAGCCCTAACTCTAAAGGCCTCCTCAATAAACGTTTTCTGCTTTGCTTCTGCCGGGTTCTGTCGTGGCATCAGGACACACAGGAGGGGACAGTCTCAAGCAAGACACAGCCTGTGAGATCACTTTGCCCATCCCATCCCTGTTCCAGTTCTGGTGGAGTCGAGCAGCCACACTATTACCTGTGGTGAAGACCATGCAAATGACAGCAAGGAAAAGGCCCTGAGCCAAGGGAGTAACAACCACCAAGGTGAAAAACCTACAGAGATCTTACAGCTTATTGCTTTAAAATATATGGGGAATGCCAGTTTCCTGTTGCCTGGGAAAAAGGAAAAAGGGAGGAGGACTTTGAGAATACAGTAGATATTTCATTTGGAATAAATCAGATATATAAAAATACACAGAATTTCAGAAAGGGAAATCTTACAATATTTCCCCTGAAAAAGTTCGTTCAGATTTATTTAAGTAAAAGAGACAGAAGGGGTCCTACTGAGTCCTGCAGCACTGCTGCTTAGCCAAAGCATTGAAAATTCAAATCAGACCATTAAAAGCAAAAAGATAAAGAATAATGCACAGCAATGACTTTTGTTCACTGCTTCAGCTTTGCTCTACAGATTTAAAATATACTTAAAACTCTGGTATTTCATTATCTCTTAAGTTACTTCTTTTTGTATAGTGAATATGCTCTCCTAACCAAAACTGTGATGTGGTAGAAAGTTGAGCTTGAGTGACAATGACAGGCGTATAACTACAAACATAAGATGCTGTGTATACAACCAGTGCATGCATTTTATCAGGAAACAGTGGGCTGCATGCACCTCTCTCTCTCCTTTTCTCAACAGATACGTCAGCTGTGCTGTTCCTAAACAGGAGAATCAAACAGGTAAATAATCTGTTTAATTTAGTAATGCCTGATGCTTTGATATGTGAGATTAAAAGATTTGATTTCTGAGTATTAGGAGAGTACTGAATAAGTGGCACATCTCTGCAAGCCTCTGATTAGGTTTTACTCTTCCTAACTTTAATCAACCCCTGCAGTCACTGACCTGTGTTTGCTGCACTGTGGGTAAAACAGCAAGTGCCTTTTGCCTCGCTCAAAGTATGGGAAAAAGAGCCTGTGAAATAGGGGAGTCCATAAACATCCAGTGGGTTTAAAAAGCAGGAATGCCTGCTGCAACCTGGCTGAATGAGTTGAAAAGCAGGGGTCTGCAAACTGATGGGTCTGTGCTGACTGCCCCAAACACAGTGTGCTCAAATTCCCAGGAGGAGCATGAAATGAAGCAATTCTCTGAATGAGGAATCCTGAACACCTGCAGCAACTTCACTTCAGTCACGCAGGCACAGTGCTGGCCCAGAGGAGAAATATGGGGACTGCCAGCCACGGGGCCAAATGGCAAAGGCAGACAGGACTTGTCTCCCAAGGAGCAAGCAAGGAATGAGGGCAGGCTCATTCAGACACCAAGCACCCCATTTAGGTACACACCCTTGGGTGCTCTGAATGCCAAGTGAGCCATCACCTTTTTATTCCTTATTAACTTATGCAGGGCAAGAGGAAGGTGGGGTTTTTTAAGTATTTTCATAGTTTTTTAAAATTCCAGGATTAGGGACTGATGCCTCTTGGCCACAACTGTGGAAAAGCGTATCCTGAAAGTCCACCAGAACCTCAACATATCCATTCTAAAAGTCATTCAGCTGTATTCTAGTAGCACTCTGTCTCTCCCCAGAGATGACACTCTGTCTCTCCCCAAAGATGATTAGTTTAAACCAAGCTCTGTGCCAAAGCAACTACAGAGTTTCCAGTTTAGACCAGTTCTGTGCCCGAAGGCTTAAAATGCAAGCATAACAACCTGAAAAAACAGGTCTTAAAGGTTCTGCACATGTAAATTAGTCATAAGTACAAAAAAAACCTCAGCTAAGGAGGACTAATTTTTCTTTTGCCTTCATATATTTTATTAATCAGAGCCAGTTTAGCAGGGAAGCGCTTTCAGAAAGCACATCAGTCAGCAAATCTGACACTGCCACTCAGTGAAAGGCCAATTGATGTTATGTTGCAAAATAACCCCTTGTAGCACAAGCAAGAAGCTCTCTCACTCAAAAGTGGTCACAGAATTAAGCGCTGTTGAACAGTTCAAAACCCAGGGACATCACACACTCTGTACCAGCCCACAAGACGAGACAGGTGTCCTACTCTGCTCCCTCACAAGGTCTGTGCCACAAAGAGACTTTCCAGGTAAGGCACATCACACTGCGTGACTTGTCACTCAACCAGGAGTTGCATCAGTGCCAGCTAAACTTAAAAATATTGGTAAAACAACAACTGCTCAATTTCCTCCTCCAAGAACTAGGCTCACTGCTTCTTCCATGCTTCCAGCCCACAACACCCTAAAAGAAGTTAGTGTTTGAAATCGGGATGTGAACTTGGATTCCAGTGCTCATATTTGCTGAAATAAACACTAAGTGGCCCATGGCTGATTTACCACCAAAATCCAGCAGCAGCAGGCACAAGAATGTGGGTAGGTTGGTATTAAATTGAATTTGATTGCATTTTCCTGGGTTTCCCAGAAGCATTTCACTCACATTAATGCTGCTTTCAGGAGTGCGTGAAAGGGAGAGTTAGAAACACAATTTTAAGAGATTTTAAATATTTATAGACTCCGGTTTCATGGTTACAATAAAACCCATTGCACTTTTGGGGCTTCTCCATTGTTCAGGTCTTCACGTTCTATGAGGACTTTTCCATTATTAACAGGAGGTTGGCAAGTAATTTAATGGTTTTTTTAAACACTATGAGCAAATTGTTGAAGAAGCCCATATAACCCTGGAAGGAATTTGTGTGTGCTCTTCTAGATACAGTTTGAATGTTGTCTCCAAAGATGACATGATTTTCTCCTTACTCATTGCTTCTGGCTCTAAAGCTAATTTTGTGTAGCTTACTCAGAAATGGAATAAAAGAGAACATAGGAGCAGCATCTGCTGCAAAGGATTCAAGTCTCTGCAGGGCTGTACAACTTCTCTCCCTTCCTCAGCATGCTTTTTTCAACATCACAGCCTCCCAGCGGCTTTGACAAATTGGTGGGCACATTTTTTAAGAGGATCAGGGAAGGAAAACTAATTTGTATCACCTTTTGAGTGCTCTCTTAGTAATGTTTTTTGTTACTGTGATTTCTGCTAATTGTGACCCCAACACATACAGATATATACACACACATTTGTAGGGATGATTTGTTTGATTGACTGGGGGTTTTGCCTAAAAGTTGTAAAGGGGATGTAATCAACTGCTCTTGTACCCCGAAGTGGTATCTCAGCCTGCAGCATTTCAGCCTGAAATTTCCAGCACCCAATGAACCCTTTGATTTTGTATGAGACAGGCAGCACCAAGAACAAATAGACTGTTTACCTATCTTTCCAAAAAGCAGCTTCTAATTAATCATAATTAATCATTATTAAATGGAAATATAGAGATGTCTGATTATTAATATCAGGAAATGACTGGGGTAGAAAGTATCTGGTTTTAAACTGCAGACAAACTTCACTAAGAACTAACTTGCCTCTTACAGACACAGCATTAAGCAACTCCTGTTTCTCACAGGAGGCAAAGGTGCTGAACCCACTGTGCCAGATGCTGTGAGAGCCTTGAGTGACAAAGACTGCACCTCTCCATGAACAGGGATTAAGCAAAGTCATGGCTTCCCTGAAAAAACTACTGTTTTCAGAAGTGCTTATAAGGACAGTGGAGGTATTTCAGCAACGTGTATCAAATGCAACTGCTTTCTTCAACAAAAATACATATTACCTCTACAATTATTTTTAAAATTCCATTTCTTAAAATGTTAGCTTCTGATCAGAGCATATAAAATTACTCGACTTAATTTAAACCCAAAGGAAACCTCAAGATCTCAGCATTCCTGTAGCCAAAAGCAACACCACGGCACCATCTTCTGGGCACTTTATAAAGCAAGTTCTTGAAAAGTCAACACTGCCCACAGGTACAGGCTGCTTGTTCCATCCCTGAGCTCAGGCGGAAGCACTGTGTCAAAAAAGGTTTTAAAATCTGAAATTCTTAAAATCCAGCTGTTTAGGAAATGAATTTTGCAAGTTCAACAGCAGGTTTAGGAGAATTTATATGAATTTTTAGTACCAAAAAATCCTAAAACAAAAAACAACCCCCACACCAAAAAACAAAAACCTAAATAAAAAGCAATCTTCAAACACTGCAGGTAACGTGAATCTCCACAGAATTCTCAATGTGAATCCTAAATGGGACATATGGATATACATCCTGCCTGCAGGAGTAAAACCAATACTGTCATGAAGGTATTTTTTGTTTTAGCAGAAAAAAATTCATCTGATTTCTAGCTGGTTTCAACCACAAAACCATATGTGGCTTGAAACTCCAAGTCCTGACACAGTGACACACTATACCAATCTATCCAAAATACCAAAAATCTTGTTTTTACAAGGTCAGCAGAAGAAAGGGAAGAGGAGTAGGATACTTTTACATTCAAATTGGTCTGGCTCTTCCATTTGGGTTAGCAGTTCCTTTCAGGTACAACTTTTCAGCTGACAGAAGGAACAATTGCACTTTGAATGCCATAAAATCTTGCCTGTTATCTTCTTGTTCATTTTGTGTCTTTCCTATCCCTGATTGCTTTGTCAGCAAGTCTGCAAAGACATGAAGAAAGTAATTTCTATATTCACAGGTTTTACATTTAAATTTGGACATTTGAGGAGCAGTTTAAGAGTTAACACAATTACTGAGGATGAGGAGCAGAAAAATCTGCTTAAGAACTCCTGAAGACCACACCATAAAGACTGAATTTCCCTGTAAAATAATTTAGGCATCACAGCAGTTGATGCTACAGATGAAGCAGCAATGGTTGGCATACCTGGAATTTCATGCAACATTTCTTCCTTGTATTTGTCTGTCTCGTCCCTAAGCCAGAGGTCAGGGACTCAGATGAAGTCAGTTCTGCTCTAGTACCCTGGTATTCCCCTTCTGGGCTGTGGGGAAGTCTCTATTGGATCAAAGCCACAGGTATAAAACTCTCACAGTGCTGGTCGAACAAATGAATGAACAGTGTTAAGGGGCATCTCACACCATTTTTCAATGACAATAGACCTGAAAACTACATTTCATTTGCTCTTGGTGAGAAGGGCTCTGAACAGACAGAAAAGCATCCTGCCTGGCAATTCCAGGCTATTGTAGCAGATGTCACTGAAAATAATTTCTTACAGCCCTGCATTCACCTGCAGTTCTGCTGACACTGTCGCCCTGGATTCCTCCTTCTTATTAGAGATTAAAATGGGTGAAGTCAAACATGAAATACCACACTACTGCAAAAATCTGTTTGGGAATTCAAAACCCAGGGACAACTGGATTTTGCAATAGCTCTGATGTCTTACTGACACTTTAACATCCTTTCCTCCCTCCAGTCTCAGCAGTAAAACCAGCTTTAGTACATTTCTGTGTTGTTATTGTAGTTGACTGATTTCTGCTGAGTGTCTTTGCCCTCTCCTCCCCTCCTCCTTCAGTTGTAGCAAGTTCACAGGCAGAGAAAGAGAGTTGAAACAAGAAGTATTGAGGAGAAAACTGAAATCCTAGCTCACCCTGCCTCATGTAGGCAAGGCAGGCATGAAAATCATCTTGAAAATTCAAGTCTCCACAATCTTTCAAGTGCCTCCTTGAGAAACTCTCCAGTGATCAAATTGTTCCTAGACCTGCTGGAGCTTATTAAGAAACACCTCTGCAAGCAGAAACAAGACCTCTCTGCCAACTCTTTTATCTCAGTGGAGAATTTGTCGGGTATGGATCCTAATTGGCTTCTTCATAATTTAGTCCTGACACTGGCAGCATACATGGAGAGGTCTCCAGGGGCTGAGCCCCTACTACTGTTGCAAGCACAAGACAGCTTCCAGGGTTTACAAGACTGAGGGCACTCAGAAGGGATTTAAACATCCATCTAAAATTGTACAGCGATGAGTCAGCAGTCACTCAGAGCAGGACCTCTAGGAAATAAACTGAATAGAAATACGAGTGATTACCATCTCAGGCACCTTCTATCCTGCCATCTCTTACATGTATATCAGAACATACAGGTACAGATCAACACGAACATGATGCACATTGAAATCATAGCCAGAAAGAATAAAATACAAAGTGGTTTTGGCTGCTCTGAGTTGACAAAGCATCACTTTGGGCTTATTAATTAAGTACTCAGCTGGGGGGCTGGAGAACAGGGCTCACCGTTCCTGTGCCTGACATCATGCTCTAAAACAAAACTATTAAGTATTGTAAACATTATATCTCATTAGAAGAGACATCATCATGGACATGGGTGTCCCTTGACTCTCAGCATGCAGCACTGCTGCTGGGAGACAAATTTAGAGTAAAGGATAATGGGGAAATAGACAGAATTACAGCTCCACTGCATGTAAGCACATCCCTAAGTGCCCAGGAGAGACCCAGGTACTAAACACTGCCCAGCTCGCTGGAAAAAAAAAGATCCTCGTTTTCTCACACATTTGCTCTGGCTGCTTGCCAAGAGTTTGGAAGCAATTTCTTCATGGATTTCCAGACTTTCTAGACTTCTTATGTTCATATATATGCATATACAATCTCAGAGCACTCACTAAGGTTTTAGGAGTACGATCAGCACAGACTGGGAGGGAAGCCAGCTCCCAGAGGCCGCAATACATGCCAAGCAGACCCATTTAAATACAGACTTCATTCTTCATCTACTTAAGATGGGGCTACATTTAGCTGTATTTCTCTATTGGACCTTAACCTATACACAAAGATGTATGATACATACATCAAACAGATATGTTTTTGTGACAGCACAGATTCCTTCTCACAAGAAAATTTTCATTTCTGTAACGAGGTTTGTAAACACAAGATAAGTTGTTCAGAGCTGCTTTGGGAACAGGCGGGCGAACGCCTGTGGCCAATCAGCCCCGGGGGGTGGACGGCTGTGGCTAATCCCAGCGAGCACTCATTTTGTATATAAAAGCTGCATTTAAATAAATAATACTCTTTCTTGGCATCTCATCATCGTGTACCCCTTTGTTTCGACATCAGCTCAACAGCGACATGGTTTTAAACACAGAGCTGATATTCTCAGCAGCAGAAAAGATGCTGCCCATCAACTAAATTCTTCCAAAGGAAAAAGTATTATACTCAAAGGCATGCAAAGGCTATTGAAACAATGACAGAAACCTCAAAGTGGTTTCAAAAGGAGATGTACCAAGTGCTGGGTTCCTGTGAGTGAACACAGATTTGGACCCTGTTTCATTACCAGGGCATGTGTGCATTACCACACTCTTGGCAGACTGAGCTGCCTTGAGTGGCACAGATGAAATTCTCAAGTTTCACCTCCTCTGCTTTCCTATTATACTTTAGAGTATGTTATATCGACACTATAACAGTATACTATTCACTTCAACATGCATAAAATTGTCTTTCACAAAGTTATTTTGATCCTCTTGTACCAAGGCAGAAAATTAACTCCTCTAGGAAGCTGCAGTGCTCTGTAACTTTTTCAAGCCTACAATACCTAGAAGTTTGTTCCTTTCACATCTAAGAGCAAGAAGCTTAGGAACTCCATAACCAGTTTACGACTGTTACTGCCATACAGAAGAGGGACCCAAACTCCAGCCTGAGGGAATAGTTCTGAAAGGTCATTCCCAACAAATACATCTCAAAACAAAAAAGAAGTGCCCTGGACTAGGAGACAGAATCATGTATTTATTCATCTCAGAATTCACCTTCCTCCCACACTCTGCCAAAGGATAGCAACGTCTCAAACTGCTACAGCTGCTCACTGGGTGAGCATGAGCCCCAAGTCTTTACACTGGATCTCAAGGATTAGTCCAGCTTTACCACTACATTGTCCAAGACAGGTTAATTCACCCCTTTACATCTTTGCCCTCCACCCCATCCCTTCTGTACCTGTACCCTTCTGTATCATGCATTTTGATAACTAAAAATTTAGAGTTTAATACCCTCTTAGCCATTGCTCTATTACCAAACATGAATCATATCTACTTGTTGTACTTGCAGGGAGAAAAACTGGTCAAAGAATAACCTATGTATGAATTTCTGCTCTTTTACATGCAGCTGAGTCCCTGAGTGCAATAGAGAAACAGCTAAGAGTGATATTCAACCACTACTCCATTATTTCATGGAGTTACATGCACCCAATTCCTTTGCAGTTACAAAAATTTATATTTTATTTTAACTGAAAGGGCAACAAAATTCAGAACAGCATCCTTAAAATACCACCATGGGGATTTGTTCACTGAATCAGGAATGAGAGAGGGGTAGTAGAGTGAGCTATTCCTTTTGATCCAGGCAACAGACTGTATTTCTTTTTTTTTTTTTAAACACACAGAACAAAAAATAAATGGCCCCACTGGCCAGTAATTTTCCTCTTTTCTAAAGAACTTGGAGACTAATATGTCACTTTCAGACAAAAGAGACTGGCTGCAACCTTGTTCAACACACAGAAAATTACTCTTGTTTCTGGGACTCTGTTAAGACGGCAGCCTGTCTCTGTTCATTTCTCTCTTCATTTTGCTGTTTCCAAACACACAAACGAGCAAACAATTAGCTCAATGGGCTACTACTGATTACAGTCTCTTTGGAAAGAATGAAATATGACCTCTCCAGTTGGAGAGTGGCAGATCTGAAACCTCCAATAAATACCAAAAGGGACAAGGGAATGCTGTTTCACCATCATCAGCCCTCTCCTGAGGTCCTTGTCTAGCTCATGCCTCTCCCTCAAAATGCTGATAAACACAGAATCCTGGTGGCAAGTCTTCCCTTCACAAAAGCCTATTTCTAAACACAATGAAGCTAAACAGCACAATGCCTTTTAGCCTGCACCATCATGCCCACCACCCAGTACTTCTCGTGCAAGCAAAAAGGTTTTCCAAGCTTATATTTTAATTTTAGCTTTCTTAAGACTCCATCACTGTTATTGGAAAAATTCCTTTTGCCCAGTCACTGTGCTGCTTCAGGGCTCTCCTCTCCAGTTTGACAGAGGCCTGAGGCTACAGACTGGTTAGTTTTCCAGTGGTGCCACAGATGTGGGCAGTGCCATACTCCCTCTGAATGCTCTTTGGAAAAAAAGGGTCTCAGCACAGAGGTTTCATCCACTTTCTTTTAGTTCAGTGTTCAGCATCAACCTACAGATCCAGTGGTGAAGAGCATTTTCATACGACAGCAAGTATGAAACACATTACAGCATGTCATGGAGAAGAGTCATAGATGAAATAGGTGCAGATCCCTGACCTAGCAACATATAAAAAAATAAAAAGACTGAAAAGCCTTCAGGCTGCCCAAAAAACAAGTAACCCTCAAGTTCTTATTTATCTAATTAGAAAGAAGAAAAGTAAACTTAGAGAAAAAAGTAAACTTAACTGTTAGATTTGGGCTTTATGGTTCTTAAAAATTTAGAGATTGTTATACTGTGAAAAAGAAACTCTGACAACCCAAAGTGTAAAACTGAGGAAGATTCCACCTTCTTCAAGGTGAGTTTATGCTTTCAAGTTTCGAAACCAGAACACCAGGTTTTGCCATAGATTATTACAGTGAAAAATTGTGAGGGAAAGATTCCTGGCATCAGTGCTTTAATCTCTTTCACAAGCTGCTGTCCCTACACATGTCTAACACCCTCCCAGTTCCCACAGAGACTGCTGGGAGAGTGTGCATGGAAAGGAGTTCACCTGGCACTACACAGAGTCCTCACTAAGCAAATTAACACCGCAGACAATCTGGCCAATCTGCTAAAGGCTCCAGATGAAAAAGAATGAGCCCAGTAAATCTACTTGGTGACAATCATGTCAGATTCCACTGCAAGAACAGCAAGAGTATTTTAGACTTAGATTAAGAGGCTTTCATAGCCTCCGTATTTGCAGAATAGAACACAGGGTAAATTGATTAATCTTCATCAAACAGTAGGTGGAACAGCGAATAAAAGACTAGATAACCTCAATTTTAAAGCTGATTGTTTTTCCTGTCCTTGTTATAAACTAGCTACTCCTAACCCAAGGAAAATAATGAAATCATCTGCTGTCAAGCTTTAATGAGAATGCCTTATAATACTCATTTATTTAAAACTTTAATAAAGTTTAATTAGATTTTGTTTTCTGCACCCATGTGTCTGCAGAGCAAGCATCTGGATTTGTGTTCACATGCATGAAATGGGAAAATAAGCTTTGGAAAGAACAGCTATGGGATTGCGTCTACCACCAGTCCACATGAATTCCAAGTTTGTAGGTGGAATTTGTTTTCCTCCAGATAAACTGGACAGAAACTACACAGCATGAGTTGCACCTTGGTTGTGAAAAACATCTATACAGCTCTTGTTAACCCTTGGTGTTTCCTGACACAAGAAAAGCTGAAGTGGCTATTTATATGTACCATATTCTCTGTTCTTTACTAATGATCCAAGAGAAAGTTAAAATGGATACACTGAGCAGCTCTGTTTTGGCTCACATTGCAACAAAATGAGAATTTCACTCTGTAAGCAATAGTCACACCAGTACAACTTTTTACTCCTCCCTATTTAGTACCTCATAATTCCTGACATCTGTCACTGCAAGATTTTGGTCTTCCCAAAAGCATCCTGAAGGTCACTATTACTACATTACTGAAGTTCAAGTATTCTATCCTTGGCAAACACAGCAGCTAAACAGCAATCACAGTGCAGTGCAGTGATCAGCAACATTCATAAGAACCCAGCTAAATCTTTAATTCTTTCTCAAACAAAAGGAGGAAGGAGGTTTAGGATTCACAACACAAGCTGAAGAACTCTTTGAAAACTCTCAAAAGGTGATACAGACACAGTCTTCATGCAGGGGGTGAGTTTTATCAGCACTTCTAAAGTTTCTCTGAATTTTACAGAACCAGATCCTAACCCAAAGTCCTAAAGCAAAACTTGCTTTAGGGGGACTTGTTCCCTCCTTTGGGAATAAATCCATTTGTTCACTGGGCCCCTGCAGACAGGCTGCAACCAGCTGCCTTTAGTGGATATTTCTGATTTCCACAGTTCTCCCTTACAGCTTTACTGACAAGCACGTCACATTTTCAAGAAGTACCTCAAAGGGAAACCATAATTATTGAGAGTTACCATAATTTCATCCAGTGCTATAGATCTGCCTTGAGTGGCACAGATTAAATCCTCCAGTTTCATCCACTCTGCTTTCCTATCATACTTTAGACTATGCTATATTTATACTATAATATTATAATATATATAACTCAGCACAACTGTTCTTATAGTTCTGACAAGAGCCTCTGCTCCCTCAGCTGTATCACTCTCTAACCTGTTTGTTCTTTAATATGATTTTTTTCCTTTTTTTTTTTCTTTTTATGATGTATTTTATTTTTGTATGCAATCAAGCCATTTTTACCCAAGCTGGCAAGAGAAGTGGAATGGGAAGTAAATTAGTTTTCAAAGCCATTAGGACACTCCAAAAATAGTAAGGAAAAGAGGTGGCAAAGTGCAGCACTGTAAGATTTTGCTTCCCTAGAAAGAAAGAAAAACAGTGGCTGCTAATAAAAATGTCAAGTGAATTGATGTTTCATTAAAGCAAAAACTTCCAGTGGCACAAAAGACTAATTTAGGTCTTAACACACCACATAGTCACTGTTTACTATTCCCATAGATAAAGGGTAAAATATATTCATGGTCTGGTTGTCTGTGCATGTATTTATTACACCTAAGGCAGCTACTCTGGGATACTCAATGTTCTTCAGACAACAGCTACAGCAAAAACAATTACCCTATTTTAAAACAAAGTTACTTGAAAACCAGAAAGCATAATAAATAATAATCTTCATAACCCATAGTCCTGACCTGAAGACAAGTAATATTGCAAATGAAAAACATTCACCTCTTGAATATTTTCCTAACTCAGAGACTTTGTTCATGAAGTATGGATTGTCAGTTTCGCTAAAATACATTTTTATGTTGTTTGAAATACTCTGAAAAGTGGGATAGGTTTTCTTATTTTCAGAAAAATAAAAAAAAAAAACTAAGAAAGAAAAAAAGGCATGGGGTGGGATGAGAGTTTATGTTGCACTGCTCTTATTCTGGGCTACAGATGAGCATCAAAACTGCTGAAGGGCAGTATTTTAGTATGCTACATGACAATAGCTACAGCATTCCTTGACCTGTTTCCAGGCTGCTCAGCACAGTCCATTCTTTATTCATCAAGTAGGTCACCCTTTCCTCCAGTTTAATAAAGGCTTACAGGGCAATTCATGGACTTGCAGGAGAGCTTTATATCAGTAGTGGTTGCAGTTGTCTAGAAATTTCCAGGACAACAACACCCTTACAGAGCAAAGGTAAGATATTTTGATCTCATGGATTTATGTATTCGATTGGCAAACTGTTACAACTAAACTACTGTTATAACAATCAGGAATTACATCACCGAGTTTTGGAAAATAAACCAGAAAAAAAGAAAACCAAGTAACCCCTGTGGTACTAGGAAGCTATAGGATATGGGAGGATGTACTGTATCCATAGAACATTTCAAATTCTTTCCCCACACAGGTCATCACACTTGCACTCTAATTTTCAGGTTTTTTCTCTAAAGAGGTCTGGGTCAGGACTAACTTTTCCACAGAAGCAGGCTCATAAAATAGCAACAATGAATATGAAAAGGGAAAGCATGAAATTGAAATTTGCAGTCATCTCTCACATCAGTAGCTCACCTCTCAGTTTTCTCAGCCTTACTTCCCCAGTAAAAGAATGTTTCCCCCATCCACACATAAATTATACACATATTATGCATGTAATTATGTGCATAAATGATAATGATTTTAATTGCTCTATCTTCTTTGAAAAGACAGATACCCTATTAAGCATGTATGCTCTCTCTCCATGTCAGCAAAGTATTTCTCTGCTCTGGAATTAGCTACAAACAACTTGAAGTTGTATTGTCAAGAGAGAGAATGCTAAGAGTGTGAGAAAACTCGAATAGTTTTGAGGCTGACTTCACCTGCACATAGCAAAGAGGTTTACATTAAAGTGGATGGATAAATCTTTATTCAAGGAATCCTTTATGATGCTTAAACTTTTACAGGTTACCAAACTTTTTCCATTCACTTCCCCCCACACACTGTTTTAGCGAATGCTTTGCAATCTCGAATCCATCCTGGATTTCAGTAGCTATTCACAAAGCTATTTAGAAAAGAACATGGTGAATTTTCACTTTCAGAGTTTGCAGGTCTGATTTCCCCACAGAGCACAGCCAGCAGTGTCTGAGAACTGTAGGGGTCAAACCCCACAGGAGTCAGTGTTTTACCCGTGATTAGTTTCATTGGAGGCCAGATTTCTTGTTGTATTTAAAAAACACTGTGAGTATTTGAGTAAAGACAGTATTGCAGGAAATAAGTATTGCTGGAACTGTTGGTAATTAAGCTCTTTTTTTTTCTTTTCTCCTTCATTTTACATTTGACACCTATTACTTTTTCTAAACTTACTCCCTTTACATTATGACTGCTTTTGTCAAACACTGTAGGTGTAACCATAGGTACATGTGGGGCCAGAATTTTGCTTCCAAGCACAAGAACAAGTTGGTCTTCCAAATATAAGTTCTAAAAATCTTAACAGTTTTTATTCCACACTGATCTATTACAGAGCACAAAATATTCTTTAAATCATTTCCTGCCTCACAAAATACATTCCAGAGATATCACTTTATATTTTAAGAAGCACACAAGACTTGTTTAGAGAGCATTTTGTTTCAACATCACCAATGAAGACTGCCACTTTTCTAACTGGGCACCTGTTGACAAGAGCCATTTAAGCTGTCACACCTACTAATAAACAGTTGTGCACTCTGTGGGCTTTTGGAAAGGAAAAAAAAAAAAGATATTAAAATGCTTTTAAGTGGCAGAAGCTGGGCTGTGTAAATGGGAACAGTTTGTTTGCAAGAGCAGGGCAATGCTCAAGCAGAGTCCTGCCAGCCCACGAGCACAGTGGCACAATTTCACGCTGTGGTGGCAGCGAGGGGCTCCAAGCTGGGATCAAGCCCTCAAGGACAACTGGAACTCTGCTAATGCAACTTTCTTACCTTTAAAGCATAGCCAAAACAACTGACCTACAAGAGTCCTTGCAGCAGCTACTGGTACTGAACGTTTCTGTCTGCTTTTACTGGCTGCTGCCGAGAAGGAATGCAGCAACTCAAAATAAAAGTGCCACACGTGTCCTTCAGGATAAAATCACTAATTGTGTTTCATTTTTCATGGGAATGTTAATCCTGATGCTTTTAGACTGAAGAGGGTTAACTTGATGAATACTCAGTTTCTTTTTATAAATATTGATTCCTAAAGCTCATGGTGTTATCAGCTGATGAATACACAGCAACAGTTTTCATTCTCAGGACCCGCATTCGTTTGCTGCACCACTGGTTGACATCCAAGCATTTAGTCAAGCTTGTTTCCCTCGCTCCTGGCTTTGCACATGTAATGAGAATTATGGGTTTCCCACTCGTGCCAGCCTGCAGACCTTAGAGGAAAATGACAGAGCCAGCACTGCATCAGGAGAGACAACGCTGCAGAAAATAATCCCGTGTAGGCTCACCCAGGTGACATTCCGATTCCAAATGTTGGAACTAATGAACCATAAAGAGCTAACGATAGGAGAGTTTGTTTCTACAGTGTAACCTTGCTTAACTTAAACCATTGCTGGGTGCATTTTAGAAAGTGTTACCTTGAGAACAGACCCTGTTCCATACACTTTAGGTACAACAACCTTGCACTCGGGGTTGCAAACATGAAAAAAAAATGAAACACGCTTGAATTTCAACATAAACCACTTTTTGCTGATTTTCACTAAAGACTGCAATATAATCGCTGCTTCATATGCATTATTTTGCATATTTGCAAACAAGTTTCCACATCTGAAAACTACAAAAGGACAAGTTAATTTTACGTATGAATGCATGTAAGCATATGTGGGTTTTGTATTACCAGTACAGTTAGTACAATATGCACACACAAAAAAAAAAAAAAACCTTTATATATATTTTCTTATTATCAAAAAATCATATTCTGATATTCACTGGTGTTTTTTTCTATTCAGCAAGACATTTATGCATAAAGTAAGCTCTAGGCCTCCTGTGAAGCCTACACTAAAGTCCATATTATTTAAATCCATCATCTCAATGCAAAATATCCCTGAATAATTTGCTAAATGAGGATATCGTAAGAATTTACATATGCCTTCCTGGAATTGGGACCTTTATCCTTCGAGTGGCTCAACATGAACCTGAACTGATCATTGCCAATAAAAAGTATTATTTGGGACTGTTGTCAATCTGTTCCACAGTATAAGTTCAAACCAAAAATAAAAAAGTATATAAGCAGTACCCAACAGACCCTTTAAAATAGTGATAATGGATAAAATAACCCAAAGATTCAATTTGTTAATACAAGAATATGTTAAAAGAAAATTCTCAATGAAATAACAACAGGACACTGGAACCAGTAATCCCTGGAGGACAAAGGTCCCTCCAGAAAACCAGCCTGACTCAGTATTTGCAAACTGATGAAGGCAGAAACAAGGTAACAGAACATAAATCACATTTTGAATTATAGGTGTTTCTATTCTCTTGAACATCAAAATGTTTCAAAATTTAATAAATGAGTATTTTATTTTTATAGATGTACCTTGTACTTCCATGAATAGAAAGAGTCTCTTTGCAGCACCAGAAGAAGGACAGACAATTAAGGAATGAGCTGTTCAACTGCATTATGTGACAAGGGACATCATGACAGACTAGGTAGGTCAGCTCCACTTCATTTTTCTCCAGTGTGTCTGGTACACAAGGAGTTACGAGTTGCAATTAGAATCAATTACGAGTTAATAAACTACCGGGCTTCTCATTTAGGCCAAAGGTAGGTTTCTCATTTTAAAATAACATATTGAATTTTGTATTTCAACACCAGCAATACTAAGAAAGTTTCCTTGATTTTACTAATACAAAAGCCAGAGAGTTTTTTATTTTCATCATAAAATAAGAACAAAACAACTGTTCCTTGTTTTTTAAGTCAGCTTGGCACACATTTTGTAAACCAATCTGAGATACCCTGTTGCTCTGCTTTAGGGTTTAATTTGGTTTTGTTTCCTGTAACACCCTTACCCAAGAAATCATTCTGTGACAGAACTCAGTCCGTTGAAGAACCAGGTTCTGGGTGCCTTCATGGTGATGCAGAAGGTAAAAAAGAGCGTAAACTGCCAAAATCTGATGAAAGAAAATATAAATCTAAATGGCATCAGTAAACTGATAACTAAAGAAGTAGATGCACATATAGCTTACATTACTTAGCCCAATTTTGTAAAAAAGTTAAATTTCAACAAAACAAATATCCTAATTATCAGTCCCAAGTCAATTTCCTTCTGTTTTTTTAATTTTATTTTTAAAAATGACCTAAGAGTTTTAGCTGGATTTAATTCTTTATCTCTTCTCAATGGTATAGGACCTACAGTCCAAAATCAATCTAATATGACTACTTTTAGTAGAACCTAAACTTTTAATTAGAATTATTTTAAATCACTAATGGATATCAAGTGATATCCTTTGTTCCTCTTATATTTCTGGTGGGTAGAAGCAAGACTAATATATATGACCAGAAAATGTCAAGGGGAAAAATGTGTGAGCAGTTACTCGGTAAGTCCACCCCAAACAGCACAGCTGTCTCAACCTCTGGTGTCTTTTTCAACTTTCAGAAAGTTCTTTCTCATCCTGAGAATCTTTTGCAGAGATCTTTGTTTAAAACCACACTGCCTGAGGAGAGACCACATGGAGTCTTACCTGCAGCCATCACTTT
Source organism: Orthonyx spaldingii (assembly GCA_013397795.1). Taxonomy (NCBI): domain Eukaryota; kingdom Metazoa; phylum Chordata; class Aves; order Passeriformes; family Orthonychidae; genus Orthonyx; species Orthonyx spaldingii. The sequence continues at coordinate 321,057 of VZTJ01000480.1, read as the reverse complement.
TGAGATTCCAGTCACATTCAGATCAATACCTGGGACAGTCTCTTGAACTGCTTCAAAATGCCAGGTCAGGAGCTCTTTGTTTTTTGCAATCATCTCAGCCAACTTTCAAAGCCATGTGGCCCCTCCGGAGGCCAAGCCCTGCAAAGACTTTGGTGGTAGAGATATGTGACAGCACAGAAACATCTTTTCTCGTGAGAAAATCTATGTGTTTATGTAAACAAAGATAAAAGTGTTCATAGCTCTCATGAATCCAGGTGGCCAATCAGCTGCAAGAGGCGTACAGCTATTGGTCAATCATGTGAGAGTCCATTTTGTATATAAAAGCTAAATTTAATAAATAATTTCTTTCTTTTACCGTTTGATCTCGGCCTCTTCTTGTTTCAACATCGGCTCAACAGCAACAGAGGTACACACTTGGCTTTTATACAGGCTATACTCCTACCACCAAGATGCTAGTTTTAAGCTTACATTCCTTATCCTTGGGAAGAAAAATATTTATATAGTAATTTATACAGATTATTAAAACCTGAGGGATGAAAAAAGGAAAAAAGGAGAATTTGATGCATCACTTCTATTTGTCACCAAAATCACAATCCAGCAAAACATTCCTACCAAAGTTAGGTTTTCTAAAATAAATAAGAAATCTTTTATGCATTATTAGGATAGATCTGGTTTTTGTAGGGTAGCTGGCCATTTAAATCTCAATCTAACAGGACCTCTGTTGGAAGGGGAAAAAACAAGCTTTCCTTCCCCTCACTTAGTGAAACTGCACTGCGCAGTTGATACTTCAGATACAGGAGGCTTTCACCGCTTCTTCTTTGCGTAACACAATATTTTTTTGTTCTCTTTTATTGAGAGACTTCAATTGCTTCTGTGTGACAGTAGGACTTAACCTTCATGTAATACTTGCTGCTACTCCATGACACACCAGCCCCTTCTCTTCTATTTCTATTCTCCTCTTCGCCATCACGACACAAACCCAGCTGCACTGCAGTGACAACTCTTGTGTACAGCTCTTGACTTTGAGCTGACTACAGGTGCTGTTGCATTTGAAGATAAGACAAAATATTATTTCCACCCCTCTCAACAAACTTGGGTTCCTGTTTGCAAAATCAGAGAGAGCACAAAGGAGGGGAGCAGGCACTTCCACCTCTGTGCATTCGTGCTTCAAAAGGTGCACTAACACAGCTTTACCCACCATTTTCTAGCAGAAGCTGCCCAACACCAAGTTCTCTTCAAGTAAAATAAATTTGCTTGTTCCATAGTGACATTAGCAAGAAAGGAAGAATGGTTTTTGTTACAGTGCTAAACCAGACTCTGATCTACACGTGTTCTGCTGCTCCAGATCCACCCCGTAACCATGAGCCCAGTTGCTTAACCTTTCAGCTCAATCATTTCCATGTCTATAAAATGAAGACCCCAATCTCCATCAATCTCACGTTTCCAGGTTTTCAGCTCTGGAGGGCAGTACCTACTCCCAAAGTGTCTCTGCAGTGCTTACCAAAGGCACTGTGACAAGAGTGGGAATCTAATCCAGTGCGACAGCACAGGCGCTGGAACAAATAATTCTGTGCTTCAGAAGCTCAAGTCCTCCACACAGGATTTGGAAGGTTTAAGTTTTCAAATTTTGAACATTTCTGCTGAAAACAATCTTCAGCAAATAAGAGAGGAGATATCTGGGTTCTAGACAAAGATTCTCCTACAGGAGCAAGATCTTTCCCACACAAGAGTGAAACTCCGAAAACACACGTTTTAATGGTGACTTAAACGTCCTCGGCCATCATCTCTTATAAGATTTGCTGTTCCCACACTTTTCCTCCCTGCATGGTGAAGATCTGTGACCTTTCTCCTGCCTAGAATCTTGGCAATTAAAATGTATAAAAAGAATTCAATGGTTTATCAGCTGAATTTCCAGGTATTGGTGTCTCTTTCTGTGAAAGGAGGCTTTTCCTGCTGTGCCAATGCAGCCTGGGATACAATGGCAGCAGATTTGAACAGTGAGTCTCTGAACAGTGACACAGCACTAAGTGCCCTTAAGAACAGGATAAAGGCCTCCAATGGTAGGCTATGTTTCTCTCTGTAGAACATGTATTTGTATTCCACTGAAAGAAAAACTATTTCTTTGCTCCTGTGTATGCAACAAATTGGGAAGAAAACTGTTGGATGAAAGTAATGGATGGGATTGAAAAGAGCAATCCAGAGGGAATCATGATCAATCATTCACAGTAACAGCATGCATGTGAATAACAGATCCTCGTCTCTTTTGCCACTAGCTGTAGGAAAAGATGTTTGTACTTAATCCCATTACTCATGTGAAACTCTAGATCCTGTCAGGGCAAGTATTCCAACTTAATATGTCAGATCAGGTTGCTGCTTTCTTTAAATTGCTGCAGTAAACCACGACAATTTCTAAGTTTTATACTCCCCTTGTATTACTGGACACAACATTTCTTCTAACAGTGTTGGGGTGCTGGAAAAAAAATAACAACATCAACAACAACAACCAAAAAAAACCAAACCAAAAAAAACCTCAAACACAAACCCAAAAAAACAAAGATACCAAGAAAACCCACAATCACACCCAAAACATGTGATGTGAATGTAAAGTTTGATCTGCATAAAACTTTTCCCTGCTTTTACTGAATTTTCTTTGATGTGATTAGTACATTTGTTTCTATGAGGCTATTATTAAAACAATAAAATATACCCACAATTCATTTAACACACTGTCAAACTCACCAGCTATTTTAATCCTGTCATTGCATAACTGGAGATTTCAATTTTAAGATTCTCACTGACTTTAGGAGACAAAAGTTTGAGAAAATTAAACCCACACAATATGAAATGAAATATTCTAAGGCATCAGAAAAGAAGAATTGGACTTATAGTTGAAGTATAATGATTTTTTGGCTCTTAGTGACATCAGAGAACAAAAGCAATGTATTCCTCACATGTAGTTAGTATCAAATGATCTGGTCAATCATTAGTCCCTACCCAAAAACTGATGTCTACATATGCAAAAAAAAACAGGTTTTGGGATCAGGGTTTGCCTAATTTTTTAAAGAATAACAGCTTTCTACTGGTTAACTTTTATGATAGTGTTCCTTGGGTTTTTAATTATAATTTTTTGAGAGGAAACAGAAAAACCAAACAGAACCTAACAGAGAGATTGTGGAATCAAATCCCTACACAGCTCCTTTTTCCCAGCCGAAAGAGTTCATACCAACTACAGGGGCCGTTGTTTCAAGTCCATCCTACTGGGACTCAAATGTCAGCAATTCCAGATGGTCAGAGCAGGATACTTCTACATGTTAACAAGAACTCCTTCACCCAGCAAATAAACACCTGGCTCAGAATGTCAAGCAAAATCAGGCTGGGTGGAAAAAACCCTATGCATTTCTTTCACACAGGCATTTACAGCACTGCTCTGCCAACCATATTCCTTGAGCTTCCACCATAGGGCAGAGGTGGCAGCTCTTGCAGAAACAGAGGAGGCAACTTTGCTCATGCTACTTTAATTGCACAAGAAAAGGGCACTGGAAGAATACTGAGATAATGCTCTTAAGCCATTTCTTTCTCTTTCATGTGCAGTAATAAGACTGAAAGCAAATAACCAATTTATGCACCCTCATTTTTCCCATGCAAGATGTCAAGGTTCAGAGATAAGTGCCCCGTTGTTGTATGTCAAAGCTAAACCTGAGTCAGAATTTTAAACTGTTGTGGGGTAGGTGTCTCAGTGAATTTCTTCATCTGAAAAGCTATAGTGCTTGGCAGGTGGGAAACTTCTGCTGTTGTGTTGTTGTTTGTTCCGTTCTGTGTTATATATACATACATATATATCCTAGTAAAGAACCATTATTCCTTTTCCTTCATTCTTGCCTGGAAGCCCCATAATTTTTGGAGTTTATAATAATTTGGAGGGAGGGGGTCTTCTTGTCCATTCTGGGAGGGTTCCCGTCTTCCTCATCAGATATTTTGTCCTTTAAACCAGGACATGAACTTTTCAAACACATCTCAGATGGCAGAAGATCTATCAGAACACAAGCTTCCAACACTTGCTGCATTTTACAGTAGTGTGGTGATATTTGTACACTAGAAAAGTTTCCCATCCACTTTTTCAGACTGTTCCTGATGCCTTAGAGATTTCACTCTTCATTTTAGATTAACTATACTTGACCTGGTCTTTGTCACATTGTGTATTGCACTGATGATTCCCTGACCCTGTCACACACACATACACCATTTCTCCAGGTTCATTAAATGCCCATCCAGAGCCAGAAGTCACAAAAGCTTTCCAGAAATAAGGTCTCTATGCAGCTGCTCCTGCATCACAATTTGATTTGCTGCCACAGCTTTAATTCACCTATATAAACGTGGTTTTATCTCTTAGGGGTCAGAATGCCAGCTGCCACCACTGCAGTACAAGAAGCAGTGTTAAAATAGGTACCAGTGCCATAGCTGCAGTGACAGGAGTTGGACTCTGTGATCCTTATGGGTCCCTTCCAACTTGGGACAATTTATGACTCTCCACCTTTCAGGACCTTTCCCAGTAGCAACTCTACTTAGATCTGGAAAAAACCCCAAACATTTCAAGGCTCAGCTAGGAAGAGACCCAGCAACATCTAAATTTGACCATCTATAGCTGAAGGTACAGTCATAACTGTCACCCACTCCACTAAAACACCCATATTGCAGTTAATCATTGTGTGTCTATTAAGCTAGCTGTCTCCATAATAACATAATCAAAAGTACATTTTAAATTCTTCATTATGCTTGTGTCTGTGAACAAGATTAATTTTTAGAAAGATGCTCTTGCAAGAGCTGACTTCTATTACAGTCTGGATTGATGAGCATTTTTGAGCAGGAGACAAAACTGACTCTAGTTGAATTAATAATATATGTTCTTAATATATTAAAAGATCTAAACAGCTTTAAAAATTTATTTTACAGTGCTTTTTTTGCCATTAGAGACAACTTTGTAACTCTAATTCTTTCAAGCCAGCTATACATTTACTTGCCAGAAGGAAACAGGAGTTTTGCAAATGAACAACCACAATTTAACTTACCAGCACCCAAAAATGATGGTTGAGACACACAATAGAAAAGAAAAAAATATTGAAAAGCTCTCATTTTTTCATACTAAAAATCAGTTCATTCTTACAACAAATTATATGTTCGTAAAGAGATTTCTGCAGTAAACTATCTCAAAACCTGATGCAATAAACAATTGAAACCATGAAACAAAGGCTGTTCAGAACACTGAGGCTGTTCACTTTCCTGCTGTTTCTAAGCAGAAGAGACACTCCAACTGTAATGAACAAAACCCACAATTCATCTTCAGAGATCACAGAGATCAGAATTTCAGAGTCACTTTAACTATATCCGAATACATCAGCAATAAATTCTTTATTGAAGCTGAAAGTCCACTTACAAAGCCGACAAACTTGAGAAACCAAGGTATCTGTTGACATGCAGGACACCACAATTTAGTTTCTCAGCCATGCTCCTGATTTCAACACGAGTTTTGCTTGTGGAAAAGTGGAAAACATCACTTTGTTGGTAGAAGCACAGCTCCTACACATTACAGAACAACATACCTGAGTGAAAGCATTCCTTAATAAAGGCAACAATAATTTTACAAAGTTTTTAATGTAAAATGCTTATTCCTGAGACTTCTCATCTGCAGTCTGAAATTCAATAAACCAGCTCCCAAATCCAAGCTGTTTGTGGGCCAGCTGATTTTGTTTTCTCTCACTTAATAGCTGAGAAGCCTAATGTTTCTAAATACAGTTAAGCAGCATATTTTTGCAGGCTCACCTGTGAATTAAAGGAAACTGATGTAAGTGTTACATTTTTACACATGTACACAGACTATCAGAAAATAGGTAATTATATTTATAAAAAAAAAAAATTATGGTATATTCTGCAGAAATATAAGTCAATTTACCCATCTCAAAATGGAGATGAGTGAACACTGCTAAGATTTTAAATGAAGCTTAAGAACTACCTCATTGAAGCAATATTTAGAAGTCTGAATTACTGCTGAATTAACCTATTTAGTAAACTTATCTTTGTCCTTTCTTCTCTGCAAAAGCACTTCGAGTCAGTTCTGATGAAGGGCCACACGGTGGAGGTAAAAGCCTGTAATTTGAAATAAAAGGCAGGCACGAGGCACCGTAGCATTCTGTCTCCCTTTTGCGTTAGTGAAAGTGAGTTCCTAAAATAAACATCACTCGCTTTCAAAGTTACTAGGAAGCTAAGCTGAAGAGGGTTGGAAGGTGAAAATAAGGGGAAAAAACCACCATCTCCAAGTTTTTATATAAAAAAATAGTTTACATTGTAGGCAAATTACTGTTGAAACAATAAAATAAATCCTTTTTGAATTTAAAATCTGTGCAGATCTATACTAAGGGAATTAGATCCCTGAGTAACATGCTTGTGAAACAGGCAGACAACAGAAAATAGATATTCATAAGTTTTATTTTAAACTGAAGCCATAACCCTACAAAAAGTGTCATGTTGCAGTCTTACAAGAAATCCCATATAAGTAAAATCAGAAATCCCTTTCATGAGCATGTTCCCATCACTAGCTGAAGTCCCTAACTTTCGTTTTAATGTAAATCACATCCAGCTACAGGCAGAAGAGAATCCTTCCTTTCTGCCAAGCAGCAGGTACACTGTTAACAAACTGCAAAAACTGGATTTTTAAAAGCAATTCTACCTGACACAGTAGCTATCCTGGAAAAGGTTGGCTTGAAGACCTTCCAAGCATTCCAGAGATTTTTCACAGGTGGACTTATCAACACAGAGCCCCTGTACATTCATGTAACAAATAACAATGTCCATGAAATTAAAAATAAAATAAAAAAAAAAAAAAGGCCTTTGTGAGGAACAACAAGCCCAATCTGTTGGCCAGACTCTCCTTTTAGGGAATTTTTCTGCCTCCTTGGGGCTCAGGATAAGACATTACCAGGAAACTTCCATAGCCTGGTAGGGCCCTGGGATTATTGTTTGCTGTCGCTTTCCTGCATGTGCCAACAAAGTCACAAAGAGAAGTCCAAGGGTGATCAAAGAGTCTTCAGGGCTGTGGGGAGATTGCTAAAGGCTTTGGGAGGGGAGGTGCTATTCTCTTCTATCCTCCCACTTGTAGGGAATGACATCACAAGAAAACAGGTGGAAGCAGTTTATCCATATCTGGCTCTGAGAATGGGGTCACTGGCAAAATTTTGTGGGTTTGGACCATGGGGTAGTCTGTACAACACCAGGCCTGTTTGTGCCCAACTGGATTCACCTTTATCAATGGAGGAAAATAACTTTTTCCTGATAAGTTGGCAGGACCAATTAAAAGAGCACCACTGCATAGGTAATTAAGGGAAATCTCTGGATCCTTACCCTTACAGATAACTTCAGCTTCCCAACTGTCAGCTGGGACTATCACACAACACAACAGCTCCAGGAAATTCAGCTAAACATTCAGCTGGCAGCCAACCTCTAATAGTGCTCCCTGGGCTCAATTTTAGGGCCAATTGGCCAATAATAGATTAGAAGGAACCATTAATTCCCCTGGGGGTAGAGAGACCTTACAGAGAGATCTTGACAGATTTAGTGCACCTGGGAAATCACCAACCAAATAAAATCTAACAAGGACAAATGCTGGATTCTGCTGTTAGAATGCTGCAATTCTGGATGCACCATGGAGGTGGAAGTTGCCACCACTGGGTTTGGCTGGGACAGAGTTTATTTTTTTTCACAGTAGCTGATATGGTGCTGCTTTGCAGATTTGAGACCAAAACAGTGCTGACAAGAGAACAAGGTTTTACTGTTGCTGAGCAGCACTTGCACAGCATCAAGGCCTTCTCACTCTGCACCTGTGAGTAAGGTGGGAGTGGGTGGGTTTGTTTAGATGATGAAGGAATAGAGGCTGATAAGATCATCATGATCTTTTCAGCAGGTGTCCTGTCCCACTGTAAAAGGAAACGGGGAGAATTCTTTTTGATATATTTCTCGGGCAAAAATAAAGCACAGACACAGCAATATTGTATCTAAGGACTGTTTTTTGATAAATGTCCCTGCTGAAGAGGGGACAGAAAAGAGAGAAAGACAGAAAGGAGAAAACAGAACAGAAGGCTGCCAGGCGAAGCCTTCCCCAGGACAGGGCTCCCATCCATCTTCTGCCTCCTTAACACATGGCAAGTGCTAGGGCTTTCAGCACGTGTACAGCCACTATAGTAATTTTTCACCCCATGTCAGAAAATGGATTCATAACATATGTTGAGGCACAAATAAAAATCAAATTGGTCCCTTTCATCAGGGTCTGCTCTGTAATACAAACACTTGTCTTGCCACGGTCCTGGCCGAGTGCTCCAAGCTCCCTGTGAGAAACAAAGCCCATAAAATCTATAAAGTCTATAAAGCAGAAGCGCTGGGCGCGTGACTGCAGCCAGAGGCACGCCGGCCAACAATGGCAGCTCCCTTATATACCCCAGGTATTGCATCAGCCAACTTCGTATTCATAAACAATTAGACATATTAAAACCCTTTCTGAACTAGTTAATGTGGCTCCTCCTCCATTCCGCCTGTTTGGAGCACGCACACTCACCCTCGTGGAGGGTAGGTGTTACTTTTTGATTCATTCCAGAGGTTTCGACTCCCTTTCGATTCCCTCCTTGGCTGACCATTATTCAATTACAACAACTCTCATATCTCAACACAACACCCGTGCCAAAAACAGCTCTAATCCCCAGTGACAGCCAACACCCAGTTCCCTCCCCTCATAACAGCAAAACCACTGCCACAAAGTCAACATTGCAATACACACCACATAACACATTCCAATATTTACGAAAGCCAACACCATAATGTGTTTACCACACCCCTGTCTCCCTGGGCAGCAGAAGCCCACCCCTGCTCCCACACAGGGCTGCTGCTGAAACACACCTTTTTTGTATGGTTCATCTTTTGTTTGTTTGTTTGGATGTGATACAAACATCCAGAAGTGACCCCCACCAGATGATTCCCATGGTTTCCACTGCAACGTTTGATACAGCCGTGGAAAAATCACCTTTACCTTAAAAAGCTGTTGGCACCCTGGCTGACTGCACAGCCATCCAAGAAGGAGAATGCCTCTTGAGGTTCACCACTCTGTAGCTCATGAGAGATTTGACTATTTCCAGCCGTATACATAAGCCATTGAAGAGAGGAGGATGAATATCCTTTTTTTTCTGCAAGAAGAGAACCCTGCTGGGTTCTAGGAAGGCTCAGTGGTGTGGGGCCATGTGAGTAGAGGCCTCAGTGAACTGAGAGGTGCCCGTGCAGCAACAGACCTTACCTTCAGCTGTCCTCTGTGTCAAAGAGTGTGGTGGGTCATCACTGCAGTTTGGTTCCTGTAGGCATAGCCTCCCTCAAAGCATTTACCTCTTATTGGCATCCCTTGGATCCCTTCTGGGGTCAACTCCTAGGTTCCCACCTTACTGGTTTAAGGCTCAAAAAAACTGCTCCAAAGGCCGTTTGCCCCCATGGCAAAAGTCCCAGGCTGTGGCAGTAATGCTGCCAAGTTGTCTGCTTCAAATGCTGGCATACTTGCCAAGCTCGGGATGATGCCTCTCGTGCCTGGGACTATTTTGGTTTGTTTTCCAAAAGCATGCAAGTATTCCTTTGTGGCATCTAAAACAGTTGCCTGTTTACTGTTGTTACAGAGCACTATCTTTATTTGAACAACTCTGTCTAGGCATTAGCTGGGCCATCACTTCAGGCAGATGGCCATGTTCTCACATAAATATTGGATTTTGCCTGACATGCAAATTCACTGTTTGACAGATCCCACTTCAGTGCAGGCTCTGGGAGGGAGATAATTGACGTTTTGAGCAGCTAAAGTACTCATGTCTGGGCTGATCTCAGTGGGAAGAGCCGAATCAACAGCAGCACCAGCAGGTCACACCTCTGTGTTACCACTGTGGCAGGGGCAAACAGCAGTGATTCTGGCCATTTGCAAAGCTTGGAACTGAGATTCAGTTGAACTTTTCCATGAGGTTGTGACAGAGTTGAAAGAGTGAAAAAAAAGATCCATTAAAACTTACCACTGCACCCACAGGCTAATGCTTCCAATAAGACACTGCTCAGCTCTCCCATAACCTTCCCATTTACTGTAAGTTACAGATTTCCAAGCAAAGTAAATTGAGTAAACACAGCTTCACCTGTGAGAGAAGAACTTCTGCACCTGCCCTTCCTGCCCCAGCCACCACCATCCTCCCTTTGCTTCCTCTGGAGAAGATCACTGCCCTCTACCAAGCACCTACTGCTGAAGCTGGTGCAATTAATCCTGGTGGGGTTTTCACCTGGCTGGACAAAACCCAGTGTCACCAGGCTGGGGGGAAACATGTCTCAGCCAGGAGCTGCTCTGGGGACTGGTGCCTCTTGATGTGGTGCCCCTTTTATCCAGTATCCTCTAAACTGTGGTTGTGCAAGTGCTTGGTGACAGTATCACAGACTCAACTACGTTGGAAAAGACCTCTGAAGTCATCGAGTCCAACCTAAACCCATCAAGCCAGAAACCACTTTCACACTGACCGTTTCCTTTTGTACATTCCTGGTCTTTGCTTTCCCTGTTGTTCCTAGGAAAAGTCATAGAATCACACAATAGTCCAAGATGGAAGGGACCCACAAGGATCATCGGAGCTTACAAGGGGTTTTTCCAAAACACGTTGAACACCCACGTAGGGATCTTACATCTTACTACTGCTCCCAATCAGAAATTGATCTGATAAGCCAGATGATGGGGACAACAAATACTAGCCTGAAGGCTACTATCCATGACAGCCCCACAAGAAGCAGGCTGTGGAGCACAACTGTTGTGGATCTGACTCCTTTTTAAGATGCATCTCTTCTATGCAGGGTCAGTTGGTGCACCTGCTTGCAGAGGGCCAGATCCAGAGGGGCCATGAGTCTGTGGCCAGTGCTCTGTAGCCCCTGCCCTTCCTCAGTCAGTGCTGCAGCCCTGGATCTGAGCAACTAAGACCAGGACTCTCCAGAGGCATCCTCTGAGCAAGATGCAAGAGCAGCATGTTTGGACCAGACCCTCCTGCTTTGTTGGGACAGCTGCTGGTTAAAGGTGACCAGCAGGTGCTTGGGCTGCAGCTGTCCCAGCACGGGGAAGTTGGGTCCCCTCCTTGGGCAGTGGCAGTGCTGGCACCCCACAGGGCTCACCCAGCTCCCACAGCAGCAGTTCAAGGCTGCCACCACGGGCAGGATCCAAACCCGACAGCAGACACATGCTGGGGTGATAACCCTGGTGACCACCTACAGCTTTTGGCAATCCTGCTTGGGATTTGAGTGCAAAATGTTTTAAAACACACCAGAGGTGGCACAGCCCTTCTCAGACCCTGACACAGGCCATGTGTCTACGCTGGAGTCATAGGCTTCTCACTTGGCCTCCCTTTTCCCATGATCTTACCAGCTCTTCAGGACGTAATCAAAACCACCACCTTAAGTGGTGGTAACGTAATCAAAACCACCACATGAACGGTATTTTGTGGAGTTTCACTTATTGTTTTGCAGTCACCAGCAACACTGATATGAAAAAAATAATGAAACTTAGCAATGATATATCTCTTTATATTTTGAAATCTCTGTACAAACATTACTTAAACAAAGCAAGGTAGTATGCAAAACAGTCATTGCTCAGAATAATTGACCAAGGGGTTGTGCTTCAGCCATGACACCAGGAGAGGGACAAGAGTGCTGAAAGGAAAGCGACAAACCAGAGGTATAATGAGGTCTCCTCTTCAAATTTGGGGTTATGAATGGAAAAAGTGTCAAGGACAGTATCTGAGAGTGTTCTTTAATAACCTTACACCAGGTAGGTAAAGCCAATGTATTTGCACTATCACACAGGGAGACTGGAGAAGAATAACTGCTTAATGCAAATAATACACAGCAATATATACATACGTATGTATAAATACATATTCACACACACATACATTGGATCTTAAACTTGTTGAGGACGTCTCAGCCAAACTGCAACAAAAATTATATTGGTATGATAGTGACGAAGATATTAAAAACATAAAAACACTGCAGTGACACCGACTGTGGAACTTTCCCTCCAGAGAACAGGTATTACTTAAGCTGTTCCATCTGTCGAGGCTGGCTGCAAACATGGCTCTCAATTCCTCTTTCCTGGAATGACTCAACAAAACACAACTACTCACAAAACTCATTCCTGCAAATGCTGTTGGTGCAATTAACTGTCCATTTATTAACAGCTAATATGACACACCTTTGGCTGAAAGGTTCTGAAAAACATGGTACACTGACATGATCCAACAAGGAACTTGTGCCCTCCTTGCTCCCCAGAGCCGTGTCAGGATTCCAGCCTCAGCTCAGTTCCTGCAGCCCCCCTGATGATTGGTTTGCATCATTCCCAGCTTGACAGAAACTACAGAAGCAGCAGTTTTATTGGAAGCACCGTATGGGCTCAGGCACACAATGCCAGTGGATACACTGAGGGAAAACTGGCAGAGTAGCATGCCCCCGCGTTTTTTAGGGACAAACACCTGCCTCGGGATGAAGCCCTGCCCATCCTGCAGCTCCAAACACCCAGCCTGCCTGCCCAGAGACCCACACGACTTCCTCCCATGGAGAATCAACCCCAAATTGCTGCAAATACTCCAGGACCAGTTGTTTCCATAAAGGAAGAGCAGCAAGCCCAGTGTACCTCAAAAGCCTCAGATGTACACACATAGCTGGTACATCTGAGCTGAGCTGTTACATTTCTGGGAAAAGCAGTGGCTGGGATCACCTCCTGCCAGGTGGGCAATTCCTTTGATCCATGCTCCCTATGCCTGCTGCCCAAGGGCCTCTTCAGCAAAATCCCCACTCCATGCCATCATTTCTACATTAGAAACCAGAGAAAGCAGCAATTTCCACTTCTCTCTCCTCCTCCTGCTTCCATCAGATGCTGACTCAGCAAGAGCTGTAGCACATCCATCCCACTGAGCCACGAGCAGGACAGGGACCAATCCCAGGAAACTTCCCCCTTCCAGCCCTGCACACAAATTTCAGCATCCCTTCCAAAATCCTCCCTTGTGGCCTTATCAAAACCTCTGTGCCTCTGCTAGCTCTGGCCCCAGGATAAACATTACCTCCTCTCTCAACAGGAGCACACAAAGTGAAGGTGGAAACATGTAAGCTCAACTGAAAACACTTGGTATTAGAAAATAAATAAATAAATAAATAAATAAATAAATGGATAAAGAAACCCAACAAAAACCCCACAGTGATTCTGAGACAGAATAGTTATATTTTATACATTTTATTTCTGTGGTGTTTTAGGTTTTAAATAACATGAGACATTTTTGTTCTGACTCTATACCTGAATTGCAACTCTCCTTCCTTGAATTTCAGTAAACTTTGGGATAATTTTCACAGTGGACAGTTAATGATGATGAAATTGCAAAGAATTCAAAGTGCAGCTTCTCTACAAGCTTCCAAACATTAATTTAAGGAATGGAAATAAAACAAATTTGAAAACCACTGATATTTTAAAAACCCAAAATTTTCATTATGTGGTGACCGTGACTAAGCAATTCTTAGATTCTCTATTTCTGGCTGGTTATTTCCTTTAAACCACAGCTTGGTTTCCAAAGGCAGTACTACTCCATGACACAGGCTCTGCCTCATGCTTCCAAACACTCCGAACCAACAGCTTTAACTCGTGCACATTTGCACTGAGAGCACAGTGAATTTTGGGGTTTCCCTTGGCTAGATGCACTCTTGGACATCACAAAATCATGGAACGGTTTGGGTTGGAAGGACCTGAAAGCCCATCCAGTTCCATCCATCTGCCATGGGCAGGGACACCTTCCACTATCCCAGGTTCCTTCAAGCCCCATCCAACCTGGCCTTGGAGACTTCCAGGGATGGAGCAGCCACAGCTTCTCTGAGCGACCTGTGCCAGGGCCTCTCCATCCTCACAGGGAAGAATTTTTTCCCACTACCCAATCAAATTCTAACCTGTGTTAGTTTGCAGCCATGCCTCTCCTCCTGTCACTCCAGGTGCTCTCCAGCTCTCTTGGAGCCCCTCTAGGCACTGCAAGGGTCTCTAAGGTCTCCCCAGAGCCTTCTCTTCTTTTGGTGAATACCCCCAGCTCTCCCAGCCTGTCTCCAGAACTGGACTGATGAAATGCAACACCAGTTCTGAGATCTGAGCCTTCCAGCTGCTGGTTTAGATTTAGAGGAACAGCACACAAAAAACTTTCTACTCCGGAGCTGCCTGTGCAGTAATCAGCCATGAAAAGGTTTCTCCAAGACAAGGAGAAAATGAGAATTGCCAGCTGTACAGAAACCCCGCTGCTGTACATCCCTAAGACAGCAGAGTCACTGTTCCCATCACCAGCTGTTCCAGGGGGAGAGCCAGCTGGACACCCCCACTGCCAACAAGCTCCTACAGAATACACTCACACAATCACTAAGGACAATCCACAGTTATTACCAGGTCCTGAGTACAACCATAAGCAAGATTTCAAGTGTTAACTTTTAGGCCCAGATTTTCTTAAAATGATCCTGCAGAACACACATATATATATATATATATATATATGTATGTATATATATATTTAAAACATCTATACTTAAAATTATCTATTTACCTAGCCTACAAAACTTTACCACAAGCCAGACTGTCATCTGGAGAAAAAACACCTTAAATTCAATTTCAAGTATTCATCAACATTAAAGTTGTTACTCTAAGTCCTTTGAAGATCCTGAGATAAAACACTCAACTATAATTATATAAACATTCAATCAAAATAATTATATAAATATTCAATCAAATAGAAGGGGAAAAAATAAGTAAAAGAATGGAAGCAGCTCCCAGAGCAACCAAACAATTTCCCTGTGCAGACCAGCTCCCACCCACCCAGCCCAGGCTTTCCAGAGCCCTCGGCCTCCAAATGCCAGTCTCCTACAAAATTTGGTAGCTGCCAGAGGCTGACTTGTCTTTTCTTTTGCAGTCACTTAAGATTATATACATTGCTATCCCTCCTTGCTCAGTGACACTGACTTCCAGGGAACTCTGCCTACTTCCTTCCACGTGTGAACTGCACAAAAAGGAACAAGGGATTGAAGGAAGCCAAGCAGTATTTTATTGACTCCCAGAAGACAGGTATAGATTGCACACAACCCTGGAAAACTTCTTTTTAAAATCCCAGAATTACCAACAAGTGAACTCATTCCTCATAAATAACCTGACACCACTCCTTCATCAAAAGCTTTTGGCATGGAATATATTTCCTTTACAGTTCAATGTTAATAGTTCACTTCAACAGCTAAAAAACTATCTCTATAATAATACTTAAATATTGTGTTCATATTTTTGACTTCATAAAAAAAAATAGTTTGAGCTACTACTTTCCTAGTCCTCAAAAAAATTCAGAGAGACACCAACTTTTGAATGAGTCCCTTAAAAATGTGTATGTCACCTAAGAGAAGTAATGACCTCAAGAAAACACACACGGCATGACCAGCTTTTCCTCAACCCTGCAGAAACATGTTCACACACTCAACTAGAGCCCCAAACAGAATTTCTGCAATATGACCAAGACAAGGTCAATCCCAAAGCCTGATGTCTCAGTGCTTGCAAAATCTGACCACATACAACTGAATTTGATTTGGAAGAGGTCAGTCTACACCTCAATTGGATGATGACTCCAAGAGCCTTGTTGGGCCTGCAGAAGTCATGGTAGTGCTCTCAGCTTCAATAAGAAGCTGACAGGGTGACTGAAGCCACCACCAAGGAACCCAGCCCTTCTACTGCAGCTTATTCCCCTGGCATGTGGAAAAGGCAGTAACCTCTGGAAGCATCAATTTCCTGAGGGGACCCCTGGGTCACAGCAATGCTTGCTATTATCCCTAGTACCACCCAAATGTACTGTTTGCACCTCAGTGTCTTCCTCCCAAGACATGAGCCCAGAGACTTCAACTAATGCACAAGTGATTTTCAGGTCTGATCGAGTTTTGAAGCTGCGAATGGGTTCCCACACGAGCAGAAATGTCGTAGCATACGTGATTGGCCACAAGTGGGTTTACACCAAGGTCTCCAACACCCCAAAGACTTGCTGACCCCCGAGGTGCTCCTTCTACACAGCAGTTAATGAAACACACCTCAACATCTTGTTTCCATCTCACATTTTTACACAAAGCAGAAGTGTCCACACCTTCAGGAAAAATACTTTTTAAAGGAATAGTCAAACCAGATGGACGCACATTTGAGAGCAACTTACCTAATTAGCTTCATGAAGCCCATCACACATGTAAAGCCCAAAGGCAAGGGAATCTCAGACACAGCAACTTGAGTGAAAGCAGACATAACTCACAGGAAATAAGTTTTAACAACTGGTTTCTCCATTACAAGAGCTTCGAGAGGAGAGCAATTAATACCCAACAAGTGACTGGTTTTGGCAACTCAGGCTCAGTGCCCTTAAAATGAGCAGATTTTTTTTAAGCTGTCACATTGCTGTTACAATTAAGATCGTATTCCGATGAGTTCCTGGGATATACAAATCACCTACTTCTAAACAGGCTTCTGCATGTTATAGACTAAACTTTTTAACTTACAAATAATTATTTTGCTGTTTCCAGTTCACAATGGTAAAAATGAAGACTTCACAATGGGTGTAAATGGGAGGTAAATGTATTTTTAAAAACAGAATAAAAAGCTGCATGTTAAAAACTGGCTCACAGACTAATAAATACATACATCAAAGACATGAAATTTTCAGCAGCTGGTTTTAAAGAGCAAGGAATTGGGAAAAAACTAGCTGTCCAGACTCCATTCTGGCTCTGTGGTCTATGTGCTAAAAATATCTGCAGTTGAAAAACAAGTTAACAGAGGAGTAGAATCAGCTTTGTCACCTATTTTCTTTTTAAAAAATTAAGCTACTTCCTAAAAGTGTGGTGTAAAACCTAGAGAAACTTTTAATTTCTTCATGCACTTGATGACACTGAATTAAAAAAGAAATTATTTTAACCCAGAAAAAATGAGTCATTGTATACAGTAAGGACAGCCTTACTGCAAGTTTTCTACAGTAAAAGTATTTCTAGAAATACACCAGAAATTACTTTCCTATAACAAAATATACAATTATGTGTTGGATCATTGAGTTTCAATACTTAGGCAAAACAGAAACAGTTACTGTGAAGTTTTAAAATAAAAAACCCAGAGAAACCCAACTCCGAAGAGCAGAAAGATGTTTTGACGGCTGTGGAGATGCCAGAAAGCAATGCTGGACACCAGGAATTTCCAGAACAACTCCCTTTCCAAAGTGATGTGCAGTTTGTGAATTAGACCGTGAGAGAAAACTGATCCTGTTCTATAGGTTTCTCCACCCAGGCTCCAAGTCCTGCCTTCAGGAATGCTTTAAACAAACACTCTTTGGCAGTTTGATACTCAGTGGCTCCTTGCTTGGTGTCATGGTACAGGTTGGGCTTGAGGATCTTTGAGCGCAAGCTGGAGGAAAGCTGTGGGGATGAGAGACAAGAGAAGGAGAGAGACAAGACCCTATTAAGCCAAACAGTACCAGAGTGACTGAGCTATTTAAATAGCTAATATTAAAACAAGGATCTATCAAAATGTTGAGGCCAAAAAGGCACAGACATATTTCCTGGAAGCTTTCTTTCTGAGAGTAAAGAGTGAAACCTCAGCAGTGAAAATGGGATTATCCTTCCAAATAAATTAAAATGCAAAGGCAAGCTCGAAGGAGACAGCATCCTTTGCTTACTCAGCTATATACCAAGGAATATGTATTCTGAACCAGACATCATCACGTTGAAGAAGAAGTTAACAAACACATTGTTCTCTTTCAATACTGCACGGAGCAGCATCTACCTGGCCTCAAGATGCACCAGGGAAGGTTCAGATATTAGGAAAAAAAAATTCACTGAAAGGCTTGTAAAGCATTGGAACAGGCTGCCCAGGGGTCACCATGCCTGGAAGTCTTCAAACAATGTGTGGATGCAGTGTTAGGGGACATGATTTAATGTGAACATGGTGGTGGTGCTGCATTGATGGTTGGACTTGACAATCTTACAGGTTTAATGACAATCTTCCAGACTTAATGATTCTGTGGTTCTAACATCAGGCAGAGAAGGTGGCTTCTGAGTACAGAAAGCACATCCAGGTATTTCACTAAGACTTCAGGAGTGGCAAACGTGGCCCTCTGGAAGCTGTACCTTGGCATGGATGCGCATCCAGCGGCTGTAGAACGCGTGCTTACACAGGCGCGATGCACGGCCCATCTCATCTTTGCCAGTTGTAGCATTAATGATTTCCAGACCAGAGTCTCCTACTGTCCAGTTCACACTGAAGTTCGGGGCTTTCCCTGGCTGTCGGGCTTCTGCATTGCTGATACCTGAAAGAAAAGTGATGTTTAATGATGGTAATAAATACAAACGCCTGACTTTTGGTTTTTTTGTTGGGGAATAAACAGTCTTACAAGATCTTTTATTTTGAGGGAATTCTCCTGCAGATTTCTCACTGACTCACGGAGGTAACACCATGGACATTCTCACTCTTGTTCTGGCTAAAGTGTTCTCTACTTCTGTCCTTCTCAGCAGGGCAAGTGTGCACCACTGGAGAAAGCAGCCTCCTCAGCAGAGGGCATCATGGAGAGCTCTGTGGCAGGAGTTCATGAGGTTCATCTCATTTCCAAATGGATGTGAAATTATGAACCCTGGAAGCATTCATGGCCAGGCTGGATGGGGCTTGGAGCAACCTGGGATAGTGGAAAGTGTCCCTGCCCATATGAAATGAGATGGGCTTTACAGTCCCTTCCAACACAAACCATCCTGTGATTCTATGAAAGCGAGCCCCATCCTCAGGACCCTCCACAAAGCAAGAACTGGCAGACATTTGGGTCTTCCAGCATAAATCCACTGCGTTCCAGCTGCTGCCCCACTTTACACACCCAATGTTGCACACCGAGCCCAGAGATGGGGAACCACAGGACTGCAAACAGGACTCGAATCACTTTGCTCAGGTGTTAAATTATGTGACACCTTCCAACCATGGCTCTGTTTCCAGGGATGGAGAAGTAAAGCCACCACAATGCAACCCAAGCGCAAATCAAGGCTGGCTGCCTGCCCAGGGCAGGATTTACTCCCCACAACACCCCGGTGCTCAGAGATGGACTGTACATAATAAAGGTCACCAGCAGCTGCTGCCATGCACACGTGACTCCTCAGACATTCCAGGGATGGCAAAACGCTGTTTAAAATGTCTCAGTCACCTCACCAGGAAAGAACAAAGCAACCAGGGCAATTTGTTTGTCTAGTAAATAAAAATCCCACTTTTACTTTCAGGCAGCTGTCGCTGAGAACCTATTTGAAGTCTACTCCACTGTTAGGCCAGATCCTACACGTATGAAAATCTAGAGCATTTGTTGAAATTGAACATAAGCAACAGCAGGATGCATTTCTGGCTGATACCTGGAATGCAGTGTAATAAAGCTGGGCACCTGGGAACAGGACTGGCTCACCTGGCTCAGTCTCATGGCACCTCTGGGCCCAGCACTGACAGTGTGCAAGACCTACAAGATCTGAATCAGTCTGCAAAATTCAGTTTGCTTCCTATCATCAATTCCTCATTTAATAAACAAAGAAATACTTTGAAATATAAACCACTGAAGCTGATGTATTTTTACCCTTGGTTTGGATCAACCTTGTCACTATGACTCATAAGAAACAGTTAAGTGAATAATAATAGAAAATAACCTACTATTCCACGTTTTCTTAAAATATAAGCTGAAAAAATTGAGAACTGGAACAAAAGTTGGTTTTACCAAAAGTACTGAGGAAGAGTGCTAAGAAACTGCCGCCACATGACAATTTTTTGTCTTTTTTTTTTCTTTAATTTAATGACATCTATACTATTACCTTTGTTTTCATTCCATACACTATTAAACAAGTACAGGGATAAGACAGAGGTCATGAAATACTCCAAAACACTTGTCATATCACAAACAGTCACACAAGCAAATCAAATAAAGATGAGAAAGCTGAACATCCAGTAGGCACCACATTTCCACTGCAATTACACAATTCCATTCCTTGTTTTTTGACGAATTATTTAAACAAGAAAAACAACACCAAAACCAACCCAGATTTAGAATTTCAAATAGATTTAAATAATAACAACCCATTCAGCTGATTATTTGTATGCAGGAACCCTGGAGAGATGGCAAAGGAGTCCCTGAGGGTAGATCACAGCTAGCATGGACAGGGAATAAATGTTATCTCAAAATCAAAGCATTTGATAAAACTTTAGGTGGGTCATATCTTCCCCCTCAAAATCTAGACACGAATATAGCACAATATGCCGAGATTAGAAATAGAAAAGAAAGTTAGGATAGAAAGTCAAATATTTTATTTTCCTTTGAAAACTAATAGAACTAAAGCTATTCAGAGAATATTGCTCAGAACTTATTGTTGAATATTATTACAAAGGGATATAATAAGCAAAAGCAAAGGTCATAGCTCTTTGTGCTATTGCTTATATAAATAATAAAGCTTGACAGTTCTTTGAGGAGAGAGCTAAAACAAACTTCATTAAAAAGGACACAGAAAGCTGAAAAAAACACTAATGTGAAGAGGAGGATAAGGTAGCAAGGGAACATCAAAAAAAAAAAAAAAATCACCAGAAGTTCTGCTGAAGGATTTTTGTCTATTTTATAAACAGAATTCATTACCACTTGGATAAAGATGGTCTCCTTGGAAAGAGCAAACACAGCTGGAGAGCCTCCAGCTCGGGGCAGACCTGGGATGTGAGGAGGGGGCAGAACTGAGGCAGGATCAGTGATGATACTAAATTATTTTTAAAAGGCAATTGCAAAAAGTAGCAGAAAAAAACCCACATACTGAGCAATAAAAGTGTCTGAGCAATAAAAGGGCAGATGAAATTCCTCACAGATGATATAAAGCAACACATATTAGGAAAAAACCCAAAGCAATCTTGCACAAGCAGTGCTGGCCTTGGAGCTGGATATTAACACTCAGAAATGAGATTTTAGCTTCTAATATTCAGTTCTACCAGAAGGTCAGGTCAATCACCAACAGTAATCAAAGTGAATGTTAGGAATTATTAGTAAAGAAAAAAGGAAGTGAACAGAATATATGCCACCATATAAACCAGTATCACTGCTTTACCCTGAGTACCAGGTACTGTCCTGGTCTCAGTAGCAAAAAATGGGTCTGCAAAATGATCCTTATGTGAAAGGGTCTCTGTGCAAGAAACAACAAAGTAGACTAAGACACTCCCGTTTGCAAAAATTAGGAATTAGGTAGGAACAAGTATCTCAGAGGTATAGAAAACTTGAGTGTCATGACCACTGCTTGTGGCCTGGATCTCGCAAGAGCACTGAGGAGCACTGAATTAATTAAATTGGCAGAAAGGAAGTTCCTTTGCATAAACCTTTGCATGTTCCACAGCCCTCCTTACTCAAGGAGGCTGTAGATGGCAAAAAAACTGAAACCATTTCAAAAAACAGAACCAGGAATTAACACATGAAAGATGTGTTAAGGATTTCTAAACACAAATATCTCAGTACCTAGCTCAGGCTTCAAGCCAGGTGAACTCCTGCATGCCCACCTCCCACGGTGGCTCCACCAAAGAGAGTCCGTGCAGGTCACCCTGCACACTGGCAACTTGACATTGGCTGATTTATCCAACCATCCTCACTCTTATCTGATTGAGAAATCAATCCCTTTTCAGATTATTCTAGAAATTTACAAGATTCAAACCTCTCTTCTCTTCAAGTGGGGTAGCCACCTCTCAGGGAGAGCTCAACTGTCCTCAGTGCTGGGGTGCTAAAGACACCCTGAAAAGCTGGATCCGGCAACCAAAAGGCTTCAGAGAGCCAGCACAGGGAGGGAGTATTCTATCAATTGACAGATTTCCTGCATCCCTTAGCTGAAAAACAGCTGCTGTGGTAAGCATGTTCCCTCTGGAATTGAATACATGGGGACACGTGGTAGTGATGAACAGGGCAGTGCTGCATTAATGGTTGGATTCCATGATCTTGGGAGTCTTTTACAACCTTAATGATTCTATGATTCAACTTGCTGACAAAAGGTGCAAGTAAAAACTCCCTTATAAAGAAAGAAAGAGATGAAAAGACAATTTTTAGCAGTACATAACAGTATCTCAAAGTTGGAATAATTTTGACTTAATGCAGGTGCCCCAGCAGACATAAAATTTGCTTTATTAGAGGAAGAAAACCTGCTTTTACAGTACTTTGTCAGCTAAACAGGCAGGACAGTGGGGCAAGACAGGTATTTCTGTTCTAGTTCATCCTTCTGGTGGAAATAAATCACAGAGGTGTATGTGTGGCACAAGAAGGAACACAGAACTGGAGACAGGTGTTTCTGAAGCACTTGTTCCAGGTAAGAATACACTGAAAAATATGTGAATCCAAGAGCACATGGGCAGCTGCATGAATGCCCCAGCTGAATTTAACAGCAGACATCACAAAAATCAGCTTTCAAGACTGAACCAGTAAAAGAAAATACACCAACTTAGTTCTCTGCCCAACCTTCTAAAGAAACTTTCTGTACATTTCTGAGATGTGTATTTTTGTGAAAACTCAACAGCTGAGAACATTTCCAAACTCTCTCTGCTGCTCAGCAAGTCCTGGCTCAACTTTTTAAACAGATGGTTCTATTTCATGGGAAATAGATGATAGCACCATTGCAGAAAGATGATTTTCAAGAAGACAAGGTACTGCTATATGCTGTGAAAAGGATAACAAAAACTTTTCTCACCCTGCCCCAAACCTGCTGTCTTGAAGGATTGATAAAAATTCCCCAAAATCAGGAAGAAACAGTCCATACATCAGCTACTCTGTCCATAAAACTATTAGATATTAGGTACAGTGTTGCAACTGTTATTCATTTGCTAATACAAGGACAAATATGTTACCTAACCTTTTTATACATCCTAGTTCAGGGAATCCTTATGAATTACCTTTTTTACCTAAAGAAATACTCATTGTTCACAATGCTCTTTTCCCCATTCCCTTCCTAAATCTATTTTAAAAATTCATGTCAAACTTTAAACATGCTTTAAAATTATGAGCTGCTTTTTTTTCCCTGGAAAATAAACACATCCCAAAAGCTAAGCTCTACAGAACAAAGCAATGCACACAGCGAGAGGGAGGATGAGATTTCAGTTTAAAGCTTTCAGAGCATTACTGTAACAAGCCATTTTAGAATTTAAGACAGGTGAGGTGTTATCTCCATCCATTTTGAGTTGATTATTGATCTAGAAATTGTGAACCAAGTGTGTCTATCCTGGCATATTGATAAATGAAGGGACCACTCAACAAAAACCTGCAATGCAAGAGAAGTGACAGTGAGTGCCAACACACTATTCCACAGGTAGGAAGAGGTTTCACTAAGCCTTCAAACTTGCATCACATCTTCCTAGGGCATGCTCTGGACAGGAAAGGTGTGAAAACTCATCCAAAGGTTCATCCCCCAGTTGTTTCCAACGTTTAAAGGTCCTTGCTATGGTATTTCTGACTGGGTATCTGTATTATGTTTTGATGACAACTTCTCTATTGTAACCAACAAGCAGTTTACTCACAGCACACAGTTTGCAAGGTTTTGAGAACTGCAAAATCACAATGCTACTGGAATAGACTTAGTTACCGGCACGGCCTTCTCCATTAGATACTTGCCACTAAGTAAAGGTCTGTTGAGTGTATAAAGAGGTGGTAGATCTTCTATCTCTGCTATCCTCTGGTATACGGCTCTGGATAGATGATCCCCATGATATAAACTCCCCAAGATGATGCTAGAGAAGTAAATTGGCTCCACAAACAGGCTAAGTAAGGCTCCTTGAATACCCAATACGTTCCACCTAAGAGGAAGGGAAAAACAAAACAAAACAAAAAACAAAAAAAACACTTTCTTTTTAATGGAACAAGTAACATCTGCCAGACACAACAGCAGTTAATCACAATGGACCAGACTTTCAACCCTTCCTCCTGACCAGCACATGACCATAGTAGCATAAGCTGTGACACCTGCCAGAACTTCAGAGATCAATTTAGGGGATTACTCAGTGTAATCCTGAGTAAAATGACCTAAAACAACATGTCAGGAGCAGACTCTGTAACTTGTAACCCCACCAACATGCCCGGTGATGCACTTTCCAGCACTCTAATGCCAGAGAGGGACAGGATCATTCAATCAGAGAAAGCCAAACTGTGAGATTCTCCATCAGAAACAGCAGCTGATGCCTCCAGAAGGCACCTGGCAGGGGGAACAGATTCCCAGAGCACAAGAAGGATTCTCTGCAAGACCTCCACACCTCACCACCACGACGAAAAGCCTGTCTTTCAAACCCCAGCCCAACTGCCCAGATCCTGCTGACAGAACGGACAGGTGCACTGGCTTGCAATATCCATGGGCAGGGAGAAAACTGAATATGAAAACTGAAAACATACCAAGAATGCATATAGTCTTTGCTCCCTTTGGCTGCTTCACAGATTCCAAACATAAATCCCTGTCTGAGCACTGTGATTTACACTGGATCGGGTCTGGTGGCAGGGATATAGGACATCTAGGAGCA
>VZTJ01000480.1:242989-296386 GCA_013397795.1 Orthonyx spaldingii | reverse complement strand
TTTTTTTTTTTTTTGGTAGCTGTGTTGATTTCATAAACTTTTGGCTTTCAATCTCTCTGTAACAGTCACATAAAATACTTCTGAAAACCACAATGTCTCCTGCATAGTATTTTCACTGCCATGGTCTGAGGAATACTTGCAAAAGTTTAGCACTATGAAAAAAGTGTATTTCAGTCTTAGAATCCCAGAACGGTTTGGCTTGAAAGAGGCCTTAAAGACAATCTTGTTCCAACCCCTGCCATGGGCAGGGACAATTTCCACTATCCCAGGTTGCTCCAAGCCCCGTCCACCCCGGCTTGAGTTGGTGAGTCCAACTGCAACAGCCAGACACAAGCAGCAGGAAAGATTCCTTTGGTGCTTGGATAAAACAGAGGAGCACAACAGAAGCTCTTGTGCTCCCACAGAATGGCTGTCCTTATTAAAAAGCCCATCCTATACCAGGCTGCAAGATTCACCTAGGAAAATGGGGAATTTGGATGTTGCTAACAGTGTTTCTTGCAGCTTGTGCTGGGATGGCAGGGCTACACATCAGCATCATTTCAGGCTAGAAACTCCACACCACAACTGTTTTACTACTGCAAAAACTGAACTACACAGGCTGGCTTCAGGACTTGCAGCACGGGGGGGGGGGTTTAATACAAATGGTAAAACAAAGATTATAATCCAAGGAAACAATTTCTTTGCATATCTTTACTGAGGATGAAAATGGAGGCAATATGCATTACTTTACTCACCTGTCATTAAAAATGTTCACCCTAATGAGTGAGTAAAAATACTGTGCTGATAAATGAGGTGTATTTTACATGGAATAAAGGCATATTTTTTATAAGATTGAAAACACAATCAGCAGCCAAGTGTTAGAGTAAAAATACCAAGTGAAAATTGTTGCTTCCCAGGATCAGTATGCCTGTCTGACTGCTACAGACACAAGTAATACTATGGAAGAAACATCTGGAAAGAATTCAAGACTGAGCACTGCAAACTGAGGTTTGCAGACAAGGCACGTAACATTTTACATTACATGACCAGTGCTTGAGTGATGATAAGACATTTTAAAATAGGCCAAAGCACTCCTCTGACAAGCCCTTACTCCCTAGATAAACCCTTTGCCAGATCCTTTTCCTTACTTCTGACATCAGTACTTCCAGAGCTTGTGTTTTGCTGCTTCCTCCCACACTTGGTGACCTTCTCTGGCACAGAAAATGAAAGGTGACATTTGTCTTGTGAACTTCTGATTAGAAGAGGAAGATGAGTGAGGACAGCTGAGCAAGCCTCTGCAGTGAGGACTGTATGAACTGGTATTACTGGGCACAGGCCTTGTTTTGCTGGTTTGTGCTGAATGCCCTTTGCCACTGCAGCACACGCTCACGCTGGGCTCAGGGCAATGGATGTGCAAGAACAGGGACTGCAGAAACCACTCATACAACCAAAGCTCTTAATATTCATTAAGCAGGGTTGGGTGGTGGTTAAGTTTATAAAACTAGCCTTCAATTTCATTGTTATAATAAAAGAACATAGATTTCTCTACAGAAATGCATACTTATATCAGAAACTGGTTATAGTGCAGAGATAAACATGAAACCCAAAAGAATTACATAATCACTAACGCTGGAAAAGCCCTCGAAGATCATCAAGTCCAACCACTAACCCTGTTCAGCACCACCTTCTTCACCACTGTTCCAAGTACCACACCTCTTGGACACTTCCAGGGATGGTTACTCCACCACTTCCCTAGGAAGCCTGTTCCAGTGCCTGGCCATGTTGTTCCCCAACATCCAACTTGAACCTCACCTGGCACAGCTTGAGGCCATTTCCCCTGGTCCTGTCCCTTAACACCCGGGAGAAGAGACCAACCCTCACGTAACTCCACCCTCCCGTCAGGGAGCTGTGGAGAGGAAGGTCACTCCTCAGCCTCCTTTTCTCCAGGCTGAGTCCCCTCAGACCCCTCAGCCTCTCCCTATTAGATTTATGATCACGTTCTGCAGATCACAGCAGAGTGAAAGAAAGGACTGCATGGAGACTTTCTTCTTGTTCCTTTTTCATACTGTACTTCTGTCAAACTGTAATATCTCACTTCCATTAGAACGGACACTGGAACGGCCTTTATGAATATAAACTGAGAAGAAACCACCACCACCACACATCAGTTTTCAAAAGGCCACAGGCATTGCCTCCAAAAGTGGCAAAATTGCCTCATCCTCCAGTTTACAAACACATTGTCAGAACACACAACAACAACTGCTGCCAATCCAGCACTAACCTTTACTGAAAGTACAATTTCTGTTGAAATTAAGGGGCTAAATGCTGTGTTTCACTAGAAACCATGCGGTGCAGAGCAGAAAAAGCAAAATGCACTACAGAAAATTTCAAGTCAGTGTTGTCTTTCCAATGGAGCAATTAAGCAATCTATTTTTTTTCTTCACATTAACAATAGTATCAGGAAAGAGTTAAGTAACCCAAGTGACTTCAATCTAGCTTACAAACCCAAACCTGGGTGCTAAAGAAAGAGCATGAGCAGAACACAGGAATGCTGCTTCACATCAACAGATACTGAAATGCCTCAAGTAAGTTATGTAAAGCAGAGAGTTGCAGATGGGAAAGAATACCCAGGGAAGCAGGCAGGAAAACTCCCTCCAGTGCAAACCTTCTCACTGGAAACACCTGAGATGCTTGTCTAAGCTAAGCAAAAAAATTTGTCTTATGACAGTATTTAACATATTCTGAGCATTCTGGTTTTAAGTTACTACAAGAATTTTCTCTGACAACCTTCAAAAACTTTACCTTAAAGTAAAACTGACATTTAAAGTACAAGCTCTTAAGATTGGTATAAATAGCCCCAGGATTTACGTTCAAACTGCCAACACTTAAACACAGGTGCCCTGATTTGAGCTGGGGTACAGCTAATGGTGATTTCTTCACTGTTGGAGTACAAGGACAGTGTTGGGAAATGCTCCTTCAAACCAGTACATCCCAACACCTTTACAGGCTCAACCCCAACCTTGGCCTTTGCAGATCAATGCACATGAGTTGTGTTCAACTCCTGACAATTTGTGCTCACCTGAGGTCTTACAGACGAGCGCCTCAGTGGCAAATCTGAATTTTATAAATTTATCATGCTCGGTGGTTTTCTAATTCTATATTCACTACTCTAGATCCCGTTATAACAATCTGAAGGATGGATGCATTTCCTCAACCTTTCCATTGTTCTGAAGCACACTGCACTAAAAAAAGAGGGTGGAGAAATCAGACTGACACCAGATCAAGAGAGTCCTCTCCTCCTTGCTGTGTTGTTACATTTCTGGTTTGGACCACCATCTATCTTCTCAGGGGTATCTACAGTAGATTCCTTAAAGGTCGGTGGATTTCTTCAAGAAATGCAGCTGATTTCACAGCTCTTGACACATGAGAAGGTAAATAAAATTTAACTCTCAGCAACACTTTCACAGTGTGCTGGTAACACCTCTTGCCAATAAATAAAACCAGTTAAAAATATATGTGTCAGGTAAAAACTCTCCTCTGAACTTTCCAAACTCAAAAGGTATAGAAATTCTGTCATTCACATTATTTTTGAGAAAATACAGAATTGAGGGGGGCCTAACAGCAGCAAGTCATAAAACTTGATGTTAATACCAAACATCTTAGTTACTAATTTTTATGCAGAGAGCAGTATGGGCAGGGGAGTCACAATGGTGTCCACATGGAACTGGTGTCAAAATTCATCTCAGGAAAACAACAATCTCCTGCAACTACTCAAACAAGACAAAACTTGACAAGTGTTTACAGTTCAAAGAGCTTCATTTATAAACAACAACTAGTATGAAGAAATGAAAATTATTTAGCTGGCACTTTGTTTATCACAAGTTTTTACTTGCAACTGATGGCAAGTGAGAGAAGGTGTCACTGTGGAAGATGTAGGACTATCTCAGAAAGCACTTTTCCTTCTGGCATGCCAGAGGCACAACTTTAAACCCGATTTCTCTTTGTTTCCTTGAGAGATTAATTAAGTCTCTATGACCACTCCTCTTCATAAGCCACAGTTGTAAACAGGCAGCAGTATCTTTACAAGGAGTCAGAGGTTTTTTTAGTCCAGTCAGCAGCCCACACTAAGTGCAGAAAGTCTCTGGTCTTTGACAGCAGTCCTGCTCACGAACACCATTTCAGATTTGCAATTACAGACATGAAGAAGTGTTTCCCCTTGTAGCTGCACCGAGGCAGGCAACCACACAGCTCTGACTTGTCCCAGCTTTTCTGGCATTGCCTGGATTTGCTGCCTACCTGTGAGCCCAGTTGGAGAGGTTCCATAATGGTACACCTTGGGTAGTCATTTCTCACCATCTCCCCTCAGGTATTTTACCTAAGTGCCACACAGACACCATGCATCAAAGTGGCCACTGCAATTCACATCAGCCACTGTCACTGGGTTAAGAACTGGTGAGGAGAAGTGCTCTCTTTTGGGGAAAAAAAGAAGACTGACTTACAAATGTCTATTTGGATTTCCCACTCTGAAAAAGCACAAAACAAGGCCCATGGATGGGCATGTGATGTTCTTTCACAGAAAAGTTTATCAGAAAAATGTTTTCTTTAAAGTAGAAGTGCACCAATGACTTCCATTTTAACAACTCAACCTAGAAAGTTTTTCTCGGTTCCTAGAGCTTTGCCACCAGAGAGACTGTGTGAAAAGGAATTTTGCACTTCTCAGCAGGGCATTAGCCATTAACTGGAATGTTTAATGAGAAGGTAAGTAATTATTTGAAACCAAAAATATGGGCAGAAAAACATATCAAAAGGAGAATGACAAAAATCAACATTGTGAAGTACCAAAGCACCAGGTCAGGATACATTTAAAACAAATGCATGTACATTAATGTTAACTCTGGTCAGAAACCACCCTAACAGCATACTGCAGAGCCACCAAGCTCTAACATACCTGGACAATCCCGTTTTAATGCTTTCAGCCCAACTGGGATTACACTCATGGCCTTCCCACATTTCTCACAACTTTTCTTGGATATTCCTACTAGGTCTAGGAGGGTGCTGGGCAGCACACCGCAGCAAAGCACTCAAAGGCTAGAAACAGCAACTTGGATTATACAGATAATCCACAGAGATGAGGCAGTTCAGATACAACTGGTTTGATACAAGTGCAATGCCACATGCCAAATTTATCCACATCCTTCCCAGGCTGTGACTGCAAACCTTTGGGAAAGCTCAGTGGAAATTCCCAAGGTTGAGGCATACTGGAGGACTGACTGCTGGACACTATGGAGCAAAGCATTCTTTCAAATGTAAATGGACAAAACACATCAGGGGAACGTAAAAAAAAAAAAAAAAAAAAAGATGAAAATTTGGGCCTCCTTACCCGTCATACAGTCTTTGTTCTGTGTCAAGGGGTTCTATTTGCTTCCTTCACTGGCACAAACAAAATTATTCCCATTAGCCCCAAGGAGAGGTGACAGCTAGCTACGGAAGCGAGAGATGGATTCTGTTCTGTATCACACAAAATCAACAAAAGAGTCAAATATGTTCCAGCTCAACAACTGGCTTTTTTATATATATATATATTTGCAATGACAATGTGATAAAAGAATGTGGCATGAATCCCAAATCAGGTGGTTGGGAGAAGTCCCTACCATGAAACCGGTGAATTTATTTGGTGAATTTTACTGAAAATATTATAAAATAAGATTAAATGTCATTTTTGTAGAATTATCTTTCCCTAGCTGCCTGTCCTAGCTTCTGTAAGGCCCTATTTATGCTAGGGGGATTTAAACTAAAATAAAATGTTTGCCTTCAGTAGAGATACTGATTACTTGAGACAAGACTAAAGGAACAAAGCCATTATATAACCTTCCTCCTCTATTTTTCACTTGGCATCTGCAGTTCACTAGCATAGTTCCAACTTAAAATCCTTAATAAACTTTGAATCAGGCTAAGAGTGACTTGAGAAAACAGCAGAGTTGTTTTAATTAAAACATATATAACATACATATCATTAAAAAGTAACTAAGATATTGTTAGCTGAAAAACTTGGCATTTCTCATCTACTTTGCAAGAGCACAAAGGCTGCAATCACACAGACTCATTTAGAAAAATTATGATGTTGCAACTCTCCCATACTTCCAATGCTTGTTAAAGGATGCTACTGCTAAATTTTTTTTGTCCATTTGTGATTTTGAAAAAAAAAAAACAAGAAAAATCTTTCAATCTTTGTCAAAAAGGACAACAAAGAAGGAATTGGATGAAATATAAATTAAAATACTATTCCGAAAACAAAATATTTAATTACAATAAAATATTTAAACTACAATTAAAATTCTAGAGTTAAAAACTAAAAATGCCTGTCAATTAGGATTTTTTTAACAGGGACACTTTTCGCCATAGAAAATGCTAAAAATCTAAACTATGTATGGAAAATGTAGGTATCTTTGATATCATGCAATAGTTTGGGTTGGAAGGGACTTTAAATCTTGTCCCATTCCAATCCCCTGCCACAGGCAGGGCCACTTTCCTTAGACCAGGCTGCTCCAAGCCCCATGCAACCTGACTTTGAACATTTCCAACAATGGGGCACGGGTGTAGATCACCAGAGGAAGTTATCCAAATATAAGTAATGTAATAGATTTATTGTACTGCTTTCCTAATGCTATACTACTTTAGGGGAAAAAAATCTAAAACCTTCCTCTGCTATTCCCCAGTGACAGAAATACAAAACAACGCTGTCATGACTTGATGTGATTGGAATGATACAGAATGACTCCATCTTGCCTCTGAAGCCAGCAAAAGGTCTGACACCAACGGCCGGTGAAGAATCAGAGCTTTATCACAGGGGTGACAGCCACCCTCATACTATGTTTAAGCAGTGAGATAAGTCCATCAATTCCCTGCACATTTATTGTGGGTACCATGCACCCCTCCTTTCTTGTAGGAATCACAGGATGGTTTTGGGTTGGAAGGGACCTTAAAGATTACCTTATTCCATCCCTCTGCCATGGGCAGGGACATTTTCCACTATCCCAGGTTGCTCCAAGCCCCATCCAATCTTGGTCTTGAACACTTCCAGGGATGAGGCAGCCACAGCTTCTCTGGGCAACCTGTGCCAGGGCCTCCCCACCCTCACAGGGAAGAATTTCTTCTTTCAATATCCATCTAACCCAGCCCTGCTTCAGCTTAAGGCCATTAGGCCATTCCCCCTTGTCCTATGCCCTTCCTCAGCAATAACATCAACAGCAACAAAACCAATCATTCAGTGTCTCACCTGGCTATCTTGTCACTGCAGGACATGGTCAGCAGCCTCTCTCCCTGCAATACCCCATCCCATGTCTGGATAGTGGTAGTGGAGCGCACGGGGATGGTCCCTTCGCCAGACTCGATTTTTGTCCGTAGCTGTCCTCTGGCTTTGCGGTTTGGATGTCTGTCCCCTTGGTCTGAAGGACAAAAACCACTGAGAATCAGCTGAGGAATATTCTCAAAGGGTCTTACATTAGAATCACAATAAGAAAGACTGATTTGAGGTATTTGCCTGCAGTTACTGCTGGCTTGCATCACAGTTCCTACTGCTCCTGGCAATTTAGCTACAGCATCAGACACCTCTCACAAATACTGCCTTCCAAAACACCTGCAGTTGAACCAAGCTCTCACCAAAGGAGCAGTAGGAAGCAGGCAGCTCTTGAGCTCTGTTCTGTGTGTTACAGAGTTAAAATGAAGTTAATGGGCAGACTGTGGAAGGGGCAGGCAGAGCTCTGCTGTTAGAAGGATGAAAACAGGGAAAGGGGATGGTTAGTTCTGCAGCAATACTTGCTGACTCACTGGCTTATCTCAGCTAGCATCAGCCTCTTCAAGACCACAGGGCTCATCACTCTATACTGAACTTCTATCACAGAAGAAGAACAGCTCAGATTTTTTTTGGAAGAGATCTTTGTCTAACACACCTCTATGCTAAAAGGAAAGAAGACACCTAAATTTTAACCGTGCCACTTGCACATGCCCCAAGAATCATTTAAGCTCCCTTGGGTGGAAGAGGACTGCTGTCATACCCTCTTGTGCTGCTTCATGGGGTGAGAAAATCCGAGCATCACCACAAGGAGATGTGCTGATATAGAGATGGAACTGCACATTCTCCTTCAGCTTAAACCCGCCTTGCTCCGATCTGATAAAAATGGATTTTTGCTGATCTTCTTTATTGCTGAAACAGAGAAGAAAGGTAGATTCAAAACTGACATTAACACGGAAATAGGCATAAGCTGGGCAGACTTAACAGGCATTAAAAACAAATACAGGATATCTGAAAAGTCTATAATATAAATCTAACCGTTATGACAATTAACAAAATTAAAGGACTATCAAGACAGGAAACAAAGAGTCTGTGGCAACCCCAGATGTCAAGAGTTTTCAGGCACTTAAATGAAACATCAGCAACCTTTAGCCCACTTCACATTATTTTGACTTATATGTTTACAGTTTACAAAATGATTGCCAATTATTTTCCCTGTTCTCCCCTCTCATGATTGACACCTCACTGAATGAATGTTTTGTTCAATTCAAACTTGAGGGCAAAGAGCCCGAGTTCTCAATTCAACATCCTAATGCAACAGGACAAGTGTTTTACACTGAAATAATGGAGACAGATGTTTTCCACAGACACCTTTTCAGCTCTGTGGGATCAGCTCATCATCTTTTTCCCTCCAGCTTACCTTAGGTAAAGCTCAAGTTGTGTGTACAGAAATTTCAGCAGACACCGTCGAGCTATAATTTCTGCATGGCAATCATTTAATGCAAGACCACGATCACTCATGTATTCACCATTGATGCATTTTGTTCCTGTAGAAACACTTATTACCAGGGCATCTTTCACATCTGTACCTGCAAAACAAAATTTCAGGAAGGAGATGCAATTAACATCACAAATAATGCGCTGAGTGATCTTCTTGCAGAACCCAAACAAGAACATTTTTTTTTTGTTATTTGCTTCTTTAAAAAAAATCGGTTTTTCTTCTGATAATTTATTTAAAACAAAAGCTTCACTCAGCCATATCCTCTCTGTACCAGCACTGTCTGTGGTTCTTATGAGAACTACTCTCTTCATGTTGGAGTTCAGACAAGATAAGAATTGAAAACCTGCAGGTAAAAAGTGCTGCTTCAAGAAGAATTATTAAAGCCTGAGATCCAAAGTGCTTTTTTTCCTGAGGTTCAGGCAGCCAGCAACTTTCAGCATGGCCACCTATGCAGATATTCACAGCCACTTTAGAAATCTGAAAGGCACTGGTTTATTAAAGCAGCAACATGTTATGGAATGGTATTGAGACAACAATAGGAAAGGCAAGACTAGGGAAAAAAGAAATGTAAATGCTTAAATCACTGTAAAGATTACCAGTATAATGCGTAGTTCTTGGTATTAAACCATCCCATGCAATAGAATGTTAAAAGTATGTTGGATGGGTGTTTTCCATACAGAGCACTGCCTTTATCACCCAAAAACTCCAGCTGAATGAAGGACTAAGAAAGACAGGTCAAAATGCCACTCAGTAAAACACTCGGGTAAAAAAAGCCCAACAAGTTAAAATGAACCTGCGCCCAGCGGGGCCCTCCTGCCCACAGGGCTGGAGGAGAAGCAACAAGGCTATGCAATGGCATCATCTGATTCCAGGGTCTCCCCAGACATGTACTCATGGAAAGACATTTTCTAATTCTGTGTAAAGCTATTTCTTCAGTTAATCAAAAGGTATTCACATGTTAGTTAAGTCTTAATTCTTTGGCACATGACTCTTCTGGGAATTGCACATACAGGGCTGTAAATAGCATAAAAAGCTGTTAAATATCACATAATAAAATAAACAAAACTACAGTATGTTCCTCATGTATCTGGGGCCAAAACAGTGTTATTACCAGATGGAGGACTGGCTGTTGCTCAGCAGTGCTTGAGGCGCATCAAGGCTTCCCAAACCTGCCAGGGGCCTGTGTGACTGGGAGGGCAAGAGACCAGGAGGGGACACAGCAGAAGCTCCAAATGAACATTCCACCAAGGGTTCACATGGACTGAAGATCAAGATAAACCTCAATGTGAGGCAAATTCAGCAGCAGCATGGTCATAGATTAGTTTAGGGCAGAACTTCACTGTTTTGAGTGATTTGGACAAGCAGAGATCTCATGTCAGCACCCAGAGAACCATGATACCATTGCTGACATGTGCACACCACTGCCATCTGCGAAAACATAAACTGCTCTCTTCAGATATTTTCACTAAAATGGCTGACATAGAACACTAAGAATAAAATACAGCAAGAACAATAAAGTGCAAAATCTTAAAACCTTGGAAAGAAGCATCATTCTTACATAACATGCCCAAACCAGGAAACCATCTGCATGGCCGATGGGGGAATTTATTTATTTTCCCAAAGTTTCATAATTAACTTTAAAAGCTACATTTTGTGAGCTGATGAGATGTCTCAATCAGGCAGAGGACAGGAACTCTGTGGAAACAGAAGTACTTGCAGGTCTAATTTTCCTATAAGTAGTTGAGATTTAATTACTAAATTTAGTCCACCTTCAAGATTAAACAGTAAAAATACATTTCAATACCGGTTGACTGAAAAAACTTAGCTGACTAGATTCAAACAGAGCTCTCATATTGAAGCACTCAAAATACTTTTTTTTTCATTTACCTGTTGTCATGACAATTCCAGCAAGGACTTTTCGGCGTGCATGTGGAGATGTGAAATTTTCTGTCAAATCACTGAATTTATCTACAACCAAGCGTGCAACAGCATCAGCTAAAACCTGCAGGACCACACAGAAATGCACATTAAAAAAAAATTAAAATTACAGAAGCACTAAGTTATAAAGATTTACACTTTTACATGACTGGACAAAGCAAATAAACTGAGTTTTTACTGTTCACTTTAAAAACTAACATTGAGGCATCACTTGCAAGTGGAAGCAGAAGCATGAGTGCTCCATGTCTATTAAAACAAGGTCAGACAGCCCTAAGCCAAACATCAAAGTACCTAATGCCCATGATTGAGGAACATTTGAGGCTTAGGAGAACAACTGGAAAGACAGATAAGTCTATACTCTCATGCTCAAACCTCAAAACACATCATTTCAGTATCCCCAACATTGAACCTGACAAGAAGATTAGAGTAAAAATCCATGCTCCTCAAATGAACCTTTTAAAACAATCTAATTCCTCATCTAACTACTATATAAATAAGGGCAGCTTTGTTTTCAACACTGGTTTAAAGCTTCCTATGTCTTATTTTTACAAGACCTATACAAAGTTAGGAGTAGAAAATATCAGTGTATAACCCCAAATAAGCTATCTCAAAATTAGGAAAGATTTCTGTCTTTCAGGAAAATTTGAACAGTCGCTTTAAGTCAGGCTGTAAGTGGAAGCTAGCTTCTAAAATTAAGGAAAACTTTGAAATACCAGTCCTGCTCCTGTTGACAGACAATCCAGTTCAGCACTGCAGCTAATCTCACCTGCTGTTTTCAAGGCAGCTGGAACTGTAACTGCTAGAAAAGATTAGTCAACACCAAATTCTTGAATTTTCACCTGAAATGAAACTGAAGCGAAGGCAACCATGTTTGGACAACCAGCAGTATCTGAGTTGTTCTAGGAGTGCACACCTGGCCCATAGCTTCACACACACCACAAGGACACAGGCACTGTGTCACACTCACCAGTGCCATATATCTGTTGAGTGAGGCACTGGCACTGAGAAGCTGTGGCTGCCTGTCCTACAGTGATTTTATGTATTTTATGCTATATATTCCATATCATCTGCTATGCTTAGAAACGAGTTTTTGTCCCTTTAATTCAGTCAGAGAAAAGCCAGCACAGGTTTTGGTTTTGTTTACATATTTTCAACTCCAGCAGCAGGACAGTGGAAGATAAGGGGAGAGTCTGTGCTCTGGGAATCTCTTTTTCTTGCCTTCTAGCAGGGAGCGAGAGACAGGGAGTTTGGCCTTTGGGTTTTTTTCCCTTTGGTTTTTTTCCTCGTTGGCTGAAGCAAGAAGAACTTTACCTGGACTGTGGTTCCTTTCTCTGGGATTTGTCCAGCACCTCTCCAGTCCAAGACATCAGGACACCTGCCTGGGGGGGTCCCCACCAGCAGCAGCACACCGGGCCTGGGCACCAGGCCTGAGCTCTGAAGGGACTGAACCTGACTGAGCCGCAGCCAAGGAGGGATTTCTCTGACTCATTGACTCTTCAAAACAACTAGAGGTTCCATT
This sequence comes from Orthonyx spaldingii, assembly GCA_013397795.1. Classification (NCBI taxonomy): domain Eukaryota; kingdom Metazoa; phylum Chordata; class Aves; order Passeriformes; family Orthonychidae; genus Orthonyx; species Orthonyx spaldingii. The sequence continues at coordinate 284,158 of VZTJ01000480.1, read as the reverse complement.
TGTTTAACACTGTTCATTTTGTTTGGTAAACAAATAGTTTTTTCCACTTTTCTCGAAGTTTTTCCCGAACCGGTCTGGGGGGAGGGGCTGCTGAAATCTGCTCTTCTGGAGGAGACTCTTTTGGAGGTCCCCTCTCCAAATTTGCCCTAAACCAGCACACTGCCCCATCCCTGGAAGTGTTCCGGGCCACTGTGGATGGGGCTTGGAGCAACATGGTCTAGTGGAAAGCATCCCTGCCCATGGCCAGGGGCGGGACTGGATACGCTTTAAGGTCCCTCCAACCCAAACCATTCTATAAGACAGACGCCCAAGAGAAAAATGGAAAAGAAAAAAAAATAGAAAAAAACCAAAAAGGTTGGAAGACTGCCAGCCCCACTCACCCTCAATTCCGTAACAAGGCTCATGAGAACCAACAGCCTAAAAATGACGTGGATATGCTCTCAATGTTAACTTCCTTTTGGGAAAAGCTTTAGCAGCCAAGGAAGAAATAACTAAAGCTTCAGTGTCATGATTCCATAGCTCAGCAGTTCTCCCCAGAGCCTGACAGAAAACAGTGACCAGCAGTCAGGTCCCATCTGCACCAGCCTCATCCATGTTTTGCAAACGCTCAACTTGTGGAGTCAAAAGGCTCTTGACCTTGCAAACACCAATTCTGTTGATACATTTGAATGGACTGCAACTCAGAAACTCCATGTATTTTTCAGGAACACAATTTGGCTCAGAGGCTATGAACATGTCTGGTCAGGCAATTATTTTCAAACACAGTCTTATTGTTGCTGGACCCAAAATTGGGTTACAGTCCATGTTCTGCCAGCACCACAACCACATAGCACATCTGCATTTAATTGTCCCAGTAATTACCTAATGCAGAAAGTTGAACTTTAAGGTAAATACACAAAAGAAAAAGCAAATAAATGAGTGTTTTTGAATCACCCTGGTCTTAGAAATGGAAAATTAATACACAAAAGGCTTAAATTATTAGCCTCCCTGCAACCATGTGGGCAGATAACTGTATAGCCAAGGCACAGAGTTCCATTCCGGTGTTTTATCCCTAGCCTCACCCCATAGTTATGGATACTGCTTTCCAGTTGCAAGTTTTATGCTCTCATTTCTGTAATCCATGTATTTTCTGCTCTGCTCTGCACTGTGATGTGCTGGACAGCAGAACACTGCTCCAGCTGACAAACTACCAGGCAAGGGTAAAATCATGCTGAATGACATTGTCATGGAATACAGATACTATGGAAATAAGCTATTCCAAACAGGGATGGACCTGATCCACAAAGAGAACACATGTTTCAGGTCACTTCCAATCCAAACTATGCTATGATTTCCATGCCTAATAGAGGCTTCAAACCTGCTAGAAAAGGCTTGGCATCCAGGGAGTAAACAATGTGATTCACCACTTCACAAAGGAAAAAAAAAAAAAGGGAGTGGTGACCTGGAAGAGTCTTCCCCAACACTGCAAACTGAAACTGCCAGGTGTTTCTGGGCAGAAGTCCATGGCCACCGTGCCTCCTAACACCCCTGACAAAAGTCTCCCTGAACAGCAGCTGGGTAGGAAGCCTGCATACAGGCTGGATCCATTAGCTTTTTCCAAAAGGATCCTTTTTATCACATAACAAGCAAAGCAGAGGAAACTGTGCTGTTGGTATACAAATGAGCACACAGTCAGTCCCTCCAGGAAGATGGAAGCTGGCACAGCAGAATGGGATTGAGCTGCATCTCACAGAGCCTGGAACTAAGCTGCTGGCAAGGAAACCTAAGCACGCTTGGATGAACGTGGAGCCAGATACTGGGGAGGACTCATAAGAAGGACTAAGCAGAACTCAAGCAAGACAAAATGATCCTTGGAGATGCAAACAATCCAGGATGAACTGGAGAGGAGGAAAAAAATCACTGCCAGAAAACAGGAAGATATAGTAAAGATTTGTTATTTCTATTTGATACTCAAATTGTGTGACAACAGCCAGCCAGTCAGCAATAAACACTGTTAAATGCCTACACATGGAGGTGTATCACTAAGATGTTGGTCTTTTATAAGAATACTCCCCCAAGAAATTAGAACAATTATCCCTTTCTCCCAGGCAGTCTATTACACTGACATAGTGAAGAGCATGGAAGAGAAGGGAATAAGGCAGCACTGGGAACAAGACTTATTGGCCAGAAATTTCTTGTCCTCTTGTCCTCATCACAAAATCATGGACTTGAAGCTGTTTCCACAACAAGCCCAGGCCACCAACTGGCCTGGGTAGGGATCTTTCACATCTCATTCTGACTCTACTGCTTTTCATATAAATAAGTATTTTGGAACAGAAACTGAACTCATGTCTCACCTTCCCTGTGAATGTTCTAACATCTGACACACAGTTTCTCTACCCCCGCTCCTGCATTAAACCATTACTCAAAATAGAGTAATTCAAAACCAGAAGGATCTAAAATAGCTGACAGTTGGCTCAGTAAGGCATGTAAGCTCCAAGTTATTTTGGGTACGTTGTTCCTTTCTCTGATGAAATCACAGTGAATCCACTCCTTTTCTACACATACACACACTGGTTTTGGTTAAATACAGATGTTGCAGCAATGTTGCAGTAGAACCACTCCGACCACTCACACTTGAAAATATTCTGGAGCTGATGAAGTTCAGATCAATCTGGAGTTGAAGGAAGACTTTGGCAGGCCATGGAGACCACCCAAGATGAATGCTGGTCATCCCCTGAATGGTAGGAAAGGCAGCAGCAATAGCTCTCAGCTCTCACAGGAACTGACCCAAGATGTCTCAGTCCTTTGTGCTCTCCTTGGATCTCCAGGGATCCTTCTCAGGCAGAAATATTCTTCCTTGGTCTGTTTTGGGGTTTTTTTTATCTTCACAGTTTACAGCTTATGTGAACTTCCCACTGCAGGTAAAATCAAGGTCAAGCTGGTCCTCCCCTCTAACAGTGACCAGCACACATAATTCAGAGAAGTTTCCTGTACTGATTTAAAGAAAGTTCTGCCTCATTGTAGAGTCTTTCACTGCTTATGCTGATGTATCTTGTACATTTCTCCCAATTCCACAGCAATTATTCCAACATATAATTCATGATATTCCCATAAATATATTCAATATTATCTTTTTCCCAAGTCTGAATCCATTGCATTCTTACTCTCCCATATACACTAAGCAGTCCATTGCACTGAATTGTCTAGAACTCCTCAGCACCTCTCCAGAAGCTGCTTTCCAAGATCTCCAAAATCATGTTCATAATTAATTTGCTTATCTTTTCTATATTTGAATGATTTTTTACAGTTCCCCTTGTCCCAGGCTGAATCAGGACCAATAAAGCACTTCAAGTACAAGCAGCCATTCAGTACTGGTTCTGACTCCATTTCTCCTGCTTAACGTTTTGTTTCAATGTCTGCCCACAGCAATAGAAAGGATAAATTGAATTAGGTGAATGATTAAAAACACTCTCTCTTGTAATGTTTTTCAAACTGATCTCATTTGCAGCTGCACTGCTCATTTGTGTAGCTCAACTTGCTTTCCCTCACAAGTCTAGCTTTCTAATCTAAATAACTGTACTTAAACTTCAACGTTTACTATTTCAATTTCCACCTCTCTGCGCACCTTGACTAAGCAGTTATCTTTTTAAGTAAACAGTTTGAGGAAATAACATTAAGAAAACCTCCATATTAGCTTTCTAACAGAAGTCATTAGTGGCCTGAAGAGGTGATACCTCAAACCAGCAGGATCCCACTGTCTGGGATGGATGGAAAACCTCCCTGAATAATGCCAGCAGCCTGGGCTGATGAAGGTTTGAAGCGTATACTGGGGGACTACTGCTACCAACACGTTCTTTTCTAAGTTCTACTCCAAAGTATTTAGTACTGGCCTGAGACCTTCTTTTAGGGACAGCACCATGCCATCTTTGACAGATCTGTGAGACCCCTGCAGAGAAGGCCACCAAGATGTTCCAAGAGCTGCAGCCCCTCTGCTCTGGAGACAGGCTGGGAGAGCTGGGGTGTTCACCTGGAGGAGAGAAGGATCCAGGGAGACCTTAGAGCCCTTTCCAGTGCCTGAAGGGGCTCCAAGAGAGCTGGAGAGGGACTTCAGCCAAGAGCCTTGAATGAAGGAGAAGGGGGAGTAGCTTCCCCCAGACAGAGGGCAGCAATAGATGGGATATTGGGAAGAAATTCCTCCCTGTGAGGGTGGTGAGGCCCTGGCACTGAGAAGCTGTGGCTACCCCATTCCTGGAAGTGTTCAAGGCCAGGCTGGACAGGGCTTGGAGTAACCTGAAATACTGGGAGGTGTCTGTGCCCATGGCAGGGGGTGGGAATAAGATAATCTTTAAGGTTTCTTTCAATCCAAACCAGTCTGTGATTCTATGATTTTTTCATCAGTTCACAAAGCAGAGGCAACCATAAAAAAATTTTCTTTGTTTTGGAGAGGCAAGTCCCTCTAATGCAAGTGTGACACGCTGTTCAATCCCAACACACCCACTGCCAAGGTGATAAATGCACAACTGCTGAGTTTTTCAGTGGGACATTTTTACCCACTCTGAGGCACATGTTGAGTGTCTTCCTGTGTTTAACTCTCTTGCCCAGCACAGAGATGTTCCTCACTGTGGGGAACCTTCCTTCATCCCTGACAACAGGCCAAGCTGTGAGCGAGCAGACAAGCTTGAATTGCACCACAGGATCAGCACCTCGATAACCCCCTGTACAGACTCTAAGATTTTTCTTACGCCCATTTCACAACAATTAATTTTTGATTGCAGCACCCTTCTGCACCATTTGATACTTTGCACTTGTGTTTATGTATTTAACTCTCTTTGGGGCACCTGCAGCTCTCAGGAGATCTGGTAGGGTCACAGACATTTCACCCATACTCGCGACCACCACCTTCACAAGGATCATCTCTCCTCTCAACTCCATTCTTCTCACCACAAATGAGCTACAGGCAGGTTTGGACCTGCCACCCAGGCAGTCAATTCCAACATCTTCACTGGCACAGCCACACTATACTCCTTTTATTTCCCCTAAGCATTTGGTATTTGAATTTTTCCTCCCCTTGCATGTTTCTAGCTTTCATTTTTTCCAACTCAATCAACATTTTATTTGGTCCATGGCTTATATCAAATCCTACCCTCATGTACATAATTCCTCTACTCTCCAATTTTTGTGATTTCACCCACTTTAGGCTTATCTCTGAACTTAACACTTTTACACAGTAAATACTGTCTAAAAAAATTAAACAACTCACAGACTTTAAAAAAAGATAAAGCAGGACCTGAAAACAGCACAAATGCTTAAATCATTAAATACATACCAGACCAAAATCACTAATATGTAGAAGACCTAATGTAATTCCAGTAACAGCTAATCATAATTCAAAGCAAAGCAACACAGTGAAGTTCTTGATGACATCCTGATGACAAGCTGATCAAAAGCCCCTGAATAAAAAAATTACTTGAAATTGGGTCTAAACGAAGCAGCACCCATGTAAGATCTTTCCCAGCTCAGTTTGGGTTTTTCACACTTCCCTCTTCCAGTTCCAGTGTTCACCCTTTTACTGATGCAAGAACTAATAACACATGAATTACTGGCAGTGCAATTTTTTGGTGTCTGGGGTCAAATCTACTTTTAAAAGCAGAAAATGCAGTCTGAAATTACTGAATCTTCTGAAGAAATAGTAACTACCCAAAACAGCATGATTCTGGATTTGAAAATGGAGGAAACATTTATCAGTAACACAATAATTGTGTAACATTAAAATGAAACCATATAGGAAGTTCTAAAATATGCATATTGTCCATGTATTTTGCAAAAACAACGTACTTAAAATAGTCACAACATCTACTTAGACTCTTTGACCCCACATTATCAAATCAGAACAGTATATTAGAATTTTAATGAAATCTAGAACAATGGTTTTGGAATAGAAAAGGTCAAAGCCTTGAAATTTTCCTAATAAACAGAAAGTTGCAAAAGAATTCACAGGCAACTATTTTAATTTAGATGGGCATATAATATCATCTAAAAGACCAAAGAGATGCACTAGAAAGACAGTAGTCAAACTATTATTAGTGTAGTCTGACTGGGAAGAAACATACACAAGAAAAAAGAGGAGAATTTTTCTGCATTAAAAAACTCAGTATTACTCCATTCAAGTGACTTTAAATTTCTAGTCTATGTCTGATATGTTTGATACTTTCCCTAGTTCATTAACTATTTGTTTTAAATTATTTCTCAGCCAGACTTACTTGCCTAAGTAACTTCCATATGCACACTAATTCATTTGCCTAGAGCACAACCCTTCAGATGACAGCCATTTAACCACACATCTTGGATACATGCACATGGAATGTGTTTACACTCTGGCAATCAGTGGCAATTGCATCAGCCTCCCTTAATCTGACCTTGACTTCCATCATTCAGCTCTGTTCACAACAACAATTTTTGTTTGCAGAAGCAAATGATTTTCTTCTCTGCTAAAGACTGTTGTATCAAATAACTTCACTTGAAGCAGTAGTTCTCACTTGAACTCCATCTAAGTCTTGCTGCCTGAGATGAGCAAGATGTGATTCAATCCTTCCCCAGCACAAACCATAATTTAAGCTGGCATTGTTGCTCTCTTAATGCAACATGACCAAGGCTGAAAACATCAGAAACAAAGCCTCTTCTCTGCACAAGAGAATACAAATTGCCAGATGCTGTAACTGGATAAATCACCTAATATATATTTATTTATTTATTTATATATATTTATAACTATATATATATATTATATGTATACACACACACACATATCTACAGAAGCAGAAGTGCTGTTCAAACTGATTCAATACACACGACTTGTCTCCTCTTGGTCATTACCCAAAGCCATCCACAATACCCAAAGGGTTTCTCACCTGTGGCAAGTGCAACTGGAGCCCTTCACTGGGAATGGGCTGGCGAGATGGAGTCTGGTCCAGCTGCATGTTAAACAGGGATGCAAGGGCTGACTGAGCAGCCCGAGCTTTCGCCAGCTTTTTATTCCTTCCCGAGCCTTCGAAAGTCTGACCGTCCACTGCCACAGCCATGACAAAGTTTTTGGCGTGGCTCTCTCCACTCTCCGAGAGGAACTCGTACTTCAGCCCTGGGCGCAGCTCATTGAGGATCATGACGGGGTTCTTCCCGCTGGCTGTGGGGTAGGGTGAGGGTGGGGGCAGAGGCGACTGGGAAAGGCTGCTGGCTACTGCAGACGATGGCAATCCGTAGTCCCCGCTGGAGCCAAAGGAGCCGTCCCCATTGGACCCTAGGTAAAAGGAAGCATCGGAAGGGACTGGCGTCTCAAACCCGTTGAAAAGGGTATCAGGGAAGTCTGCCTGGTCAGATGTGAAGTCCGTGTTGACCGACAGAGTCCTGCCCATGGCCAGGTGGGCTTCCGAGGCATTTGGGAACTGGACAAAGGAGCGCAGAGCCTTCTCGGCAGCGTGAAGCTTGGCTTTCTTTTTTGTCGGGCCAGACCCCTCAAACACCTGCCCATTGACTTCCACTGCCATCACGAACATGGGGGCATGGACTGGCCCCGTCTGGGAGAGAAGTTTGTATTGTAAACCGGGTTTAATCTCATTAAGCTGCATCAGGGCATTCTTTGGAAGAACAGGGCCAGGCGTTTTCTTCCTCTTCTTGGGGCGAAATTTGGAATGGCCATTGTTGCCCTCCTCCAAAGGTCTCTTCCTGCTGCTGCTGCCACCACCATTGGAGAGCAGGGTCCCCTCCCCGGGCCCCTGCCCAGTGCTGTCCTTGGGGGGAACGTTGTCCACGTTGCGGTTTTCTTTAATGTCAGTGCTGCTCGAACCTGCGGTGCCCAGAAAGAGTAACTTACAATGCCTTCGGTGCAGGATCTTGTAAATGCAAAATTTATAGATTCCTTTATCTCTCTTTGTAACTGGTTAAGTGATGTGTGCTCACAGGTTAAATATTTATGCAGTGCAACTGGAGATGATGATAACATAACACAACCTCTCAATAATTCAAGAAATAAGCACTCAATCTTCAAACTACACACTTGATACAACTGTACAGCAAAAAATCTCTACAACTTTTTTTTCATTTTAATTACGCTGGAACAAAACTTTTAAGTTCTATTTAGCCTCAAAAATGCTTTGAATCAGCAATATAAGCTATAGCAACATATGCCCACAAAACAAATAACTACCATCAGTAAAGTAAAAATGGATGCTTAAGACCACAACTCTGAGCCAGATATTTTATTCTATTTTATTATCAGTTCAGTCATGTAACTTTTTTCTCTCAGTGATTTTAGTTGCTTAAATTGAAAAACTACATAAATAAAACCTTCATTCAGAGCAACGAAAAATTAGACAGCTCTTTGGTAGGTACCATGACTGAAGAGTGTTTGAATGTTCTTGTTTCTCTTTAGCTATTCCATATTTTTCAAATTCAGTTATTTTTCATGCCTTTCCTAAGCAATCATTTCACCTCATTCCAATTTTCCCAGGAACTACAGCTGCCCACTGTACCAGCAGGATCACAAGACTACTTTATGTATTTCCACTCAGCCTTCTATTAAAAAAATCTCTTATTTGACATTTACAAGCATAGCTCCTTGTCAAGAAAACTGCTGTCGTGGAGTTACAAACCCAAAAATCACCAGAGATCCTCTTTAAGCCTACACAGAACAGAACTGTGACAAAAGCTGCACGCTCACAATGACAATATTTTAATGGGAAGGCAGGGAAGACAATACAATATTAATGTAATGATTTTTTTCAAAAATCTAAGTTGGGGTAATGATATGTCAGAGCTATATTTAAGGAATTAAATGTGCTATAAGTTCAAAGACCTCATTTTCACCCTGATAAAGAAACTAAGGAAATTAACTATTTGTGTTTTCTATTGGCATTTGTGAATGAAAAGGCAAATTTAATAGGTCAAGTAACTTTAACTCCCCTGTTCCAGAACTTCAAGATATCTGTATTACATCTACACTGATCCAAGGTGGTAAATGTTCACTGAAATTAGAGCAAACCAAGGTTGTAGCTCTCTTTCACAGTGACATATTCCAGTCACACTTTCAGTCTTCAGTAAGAATCCACTACCATGCACACATCACTTCGCCCAGGTTACAAAGTTGATGGAATAGTTACTAAATTTTCATTTATAACATCCTCCAGCAAAAGCTCGATAGGTTACTCCTTTCGGTGCCCGAAGAGAAAAAAAAAGGAAGGAAAAAAAAAAGATCAAAAGAAAAAGCCGAAGTAGAAACACATTCTGTTAAATCACAGCAGCACAACAAAGAATTGTACAGTACTGATCATGCAATTAAGTCGATTAAATTCGATCAAGAATTGAAATTCTGAAGCATTTCATTGCTAGAAATCTGCTGGATTTAATCAAATATCTCTTGTTCAGCCACAAACATACTGCCTGGAGAATGAAGGCTATAGGGCCATGACTGTCAGTACACAGTGTTCGTGCATATATTCTTTACAAAAATGTATATTTATGGTGGAGCAATCTAAGGACAATGGAGGGAATTTTTAAATCTTTCCTTACAGTGAGTTTCTTACATCTCATGGAAAACATCATTTCTGGAACACTGCCCTTAATGGCGGCACCAGGTATTTGTTATCAACCACCAAGACTTGCAGGCTAAACAGAAATAATTGAGTTAACACTAATTAATGGTCTCTGGTTTCATTTCTTTTTATATGAAAACAACTACCAGTGCCTGTGGAAACCACAGAAGGAAAACAGGAGCTGAATATGTTCCAGCTCAACATTAAAAAGAAAAGTTTTTGCATGTAAACATGGCAGCTGGAGGAACTTGTAGGGAGCAGGAAATAAACTTGTAGGCTTACCTTGTCTCATTAAGAGAGAAGGGGAGAAAACTACTCCTTTCCTGAGAGCTACTAGGCTTTGTTAGCTTTGGAGAACTCACCAGGTGGAAGAAACTCGGAGAAAAAGCACGTAGGGAGCTGATCCTGAGTCAAACCAAGAGACCAGGAAAGGAGGTAGCACTGTGGAGTTGATTCAAATCCACGTATGTGATAGAAAGTAAGAGACTTTCTGTGCAAACCAAAAGGACCTGCACTTGTTTCAACCCACAGAGTCACTGGACTGCAAGGAAAAGTCCCTCCCTCTCAGACCGAGGGTGAAGGTGTGCTTTTGGTCCTTTTCCTCAGCCTGTCTTGCCCAGCAGTGCTGAGACCCTCTAATTACCTGAGGGCTTGGGAAGATCTCACAGATTAGTCAAAACATAACCTATTCAAGTCAGAGATATCACCTCTCATCTTGTCAATGCTCAGACTGGAGTAACTCCTCCAGTCCAGCCTCTCCCTGATGCATTTTCCAGGCATGCCATCCTTCCAGAGAAGTTAAGAATGGCCCTCCTGGCTCCTCCTCACCTCGCCCAGATGTGACAGAGCCCACAACAGACCCCAGGAGAGGGTATCACACCAGTATAAGGACACAGTGACCCTCCCCAGGGCAGTCTGGGCTGTCCCAGAGATCATGGCAGGGAGCCACACGTGCTTTTTTTTCCCCCGCAAAAAAACTTTCTAATGGCTTTCAAAGACCCCATAAACCCATGGCATCCAAGATGTCCTGAGCAAGGCACTTCACCACTTCATTACAAATAGCATGACAATATCTCCCATTGCTTTCTTTGATCCTACACCTGCCTGTCTTAATACATATACTGGGTTTTACTGGCTATTTTTTAAAGATTGATTATTCTAATATTAAACACTCCATGCTGTGCATGACTTTACAGAAATCTCTAGTATTTCCAGTCTTTAAATTTAATTTAAACTTAATTTTTCACGGAATGAATGCTTTAGAGAACCTTTGGCGGTCCATCACATCTGCTGTGTATTTAAGGCTCTAAAGCAGCATTAACACATATATAAACACTTGATGACTGAAATCCTGTTTTCCTAAACATTTATACAACCCATTATTTAAAAATTGGACATTTTTCATGAGATTGGTCTTTTCTAGCCATTAAAAACAGCTGCCAGCTTCAACTAGAGCTCTGATTGATGCCTTAGTAAAAATCATAGTTGACACCAACACCTTCAGTAGGACAATCCTTCCCCCCAGATCTCGTCTGAGAGCTTACAAACCCAAGAACACTCAAAGCAGGAAAGAGGCACGGAGAATTTTTCAAGCCAGTAAAGAAATAAATCTTCTATCTGGACATGCTGGTATATTTTTGGGTTTATTCCCTGTAATTAAAAAATGTCTGCCGTTAAGATACTTTATCCATTGGGGACCTTCCATTCCCTGCTTGCTGAGAGACAACATCCCCTCTGCTCTGTCTGATCTGGAACATGATTAAATTTAGATGACTCTTAGCTGAACCAAAAGATAGTTCTAGCTAACTACCCCTTATACTGCTTCTCTCATTTAGTGGCCTGGGAAATTCCAAATAAGTCACTTTTTTTCATTAAAAAACAAGCAGAAGAAACCACATGATCTCTTCTGAGCATCTTTCAGAAAAAGGCGGAAACAGATCAAAGAGAGAGCTCAGGAGAGTCATGTGCTCGTGTCCCAAGTGTTCATAGTGTTGCAGACACACCAGCCATGCAAAGCAACAGAAAACAAACATTCCAAATAACCACATATTTCCCCAAATTTCTTGAAATGTCTCTATGACCAATGCATAAAGAAGGAAAACCCTAAAAACTGAAGTCTGAAACACCGTTTTCTCAGGAATATTAATTTATTAATGTAAGACATCATCACTGTCTTACATTTCATCTGAACCAAAAAAAAAAATCATCTTAATTCTGACTTCTGCAGAGGAATTCTAGTTATGCAACCACAAGCTACAAAGACTGCATAGCCCACCTTCCTTTTCTTTAAGAAACTTTCCCCAAATGCAGTTACATAAAATAATAAAAAAATTTAATAGGCAATTTCTAATATGCAGCTTCTAATATTCTAAGAGATGTAAAAGTAGAGAGAGATAAAAAGTTAAAAAAACATATCTTTGCACAAATCAAAGTCAAGAACTCAAGAATTTAAACTTTGATTTCTCCCCCCATACCCCCCCATAAAGCAGATGATTTAACATTTCAAATTTATGTTTGTGTGGGCACACAAAGGAAGGTCATCTTGCACTTTATATAAACTGTCAAGGTTATGACATCTCAAAACTCAAGTTATACAAATGCTTTCCCTAAACAGTTCCATGGAGCCAGGCTCCTGACAAAGTAACAAAGTCCTTGTTTACCATATTGATGCACTAATACAGAAAAAAACCCAGAAGCAGACAAAAATCTAGTATTTTGCTTAACGACACAGAATTAAAGAATGCCCGTGTAAAGTTCAGGAAGGCACCTTCTATTCATGCTCAGCTATACCATTATTGAGAAAAGGGATGTTTTATCAAAAACATTATCTTATGTGAATTATCCAATTACATTACTTTTTGAAGGCCTCCTTAGGGAGGCCACTTTTAGAAGCAGCTAAACATCCATGTGAAGCAATTTCTTATATACTAAGGAAAAGAAAATGATACCATGCATATTCCAGTTGAGTTCACTGTTTCACTAAGGAAAAAAGATGAATTCTATTTCAGGTAATATTTTTTGCTTTGGTTTTTGTTTTTTTACTGGGGGGAGGGAGGATGTTTGTTTTGGGTTTGTTTGGTTTCTTTCAACACAATGATCTAACTTCCACATCTCCCTCTGAAATTTTTCTGTAACTCCAGACTGAACTACAACTCTTCTGCTCCAAAGCCATTGCTGGGCTTTGTCATCTTTGCCAGATGCACTCTTTAGCCACTGTCACTTAGGGGAGAAAGAAGCACATTTGTTATTACATAATACACAATTATTTACAGTCAGGCACAGCAACAACAGAACAATTCTCTGAGTCACCAAAAAATAGATAGCTGAAAGGCAAATAACAGTAACAATATTTTAGAACGGTTTAATGAGAATACTTTTCTCACAAGTTATCAGATCCTAATTATACCCCAGAGTTAGCAGTCTCACACACCTGGCTGCATCAAGTACGCATCAAGATTATCACTTTATTTGACTATTTTTGTGCTTTAAAGTCACTTTAATAATTCAGTAGCTCAGAGTTGGGACAATCAGCATCTAAAGAGAATAATCAGCCTATGTGAGACCTGGACAGAGCTTTTCCAGCTCCTCCTTTGCCTTTTCCTTTCTCCATTTCTGCTCTCCCTCCCCTTTATTTTATACTCTTCAACTCCATCCCCTTCATCCCACCCCTCACTCCTTACTGGTAATTAACCCTTGGCATGGGCACTACCGATATTATCCCTCCCTTCTTCACTGCTGGTTCAAAACAGGGAAATATTTTATTTGATTAGTCAGTTGCTGTAAGAAAAATATACAGTATAAAGTAAAATACAGAAAGCATAACTATATTAGCATGTTTAAAATACTTTTAATGCAAAAGTTCCAATTCAATCTTCTTCACTGTATTTTAAAGTATTTTCATTTCGGCATCTGAAGTTTCTTTGCAGTTGCCCCTGTGCTTGTAAGAAAAAAAAACCCCTTCAGAAACTATTATTATGCAAATAAACACATCTTACTCATGTTTTCTTCATCATCTCCATCCATTGTGAAATATCTTTGCTGGTTTCTTGGCTGGCGGAGACTGCTTCTGTCTGGAAAACAGGGAGAGAGATATTTAGGCTTTAAAGTACCAACTTATAAGGTAAAGTATTAAATGTCCTTTAAAAGTAGCAGCCTGCACCCTGGCTTGGCATTGGGCTGTTTGGGTAACTCCTGACCAAAAATCCCTCCTGAAACTGAGACGATCATCAATGACTGAAAGATGAAGCTCCAATCTGGCAAAGGCCAGAGGGGGATGATGAAGACCACAAAGAGCTATCCCCACAGTCTCCTCCACGGTGAACAAGCCAAGTGTCCTCAGCTGCTCCTCCCATGGCTTCCCCTCCAGACCCTTCACTTTCTTCACAGCTTCCTTTGGACCATCTCTAATAGCTTCATTTCTTTTTTTTATATTGTGGTTTTACATTTATATACAGGGACTCAAACCTGTCCCTAGGACTCAAGGTGAGGCCATGCCAGCCCAGAGCAAAGCAGGACAATCTCCTCCCTTGCCTGACTGGCAATGCTGTGCCTGATGTCCCTCCTGGCTGCCAGGGCACTGCTGACTCCTACTCATCTTGCCATCAGCCAGGACCCTCCACAGGTCCCTTTCCACAGCACTGCCCTCCAGCTTCTCATTTCCTGTCTATACACACAGCCAGGGTTGCTCCTCCCCAGGTGCAGAATCCAGCACTTGCCCTCGTTAAAATTCCTACGGCTGGTGACTAACCAGCCCTTAAATTCCTCAAGGTCTCTCTACAGGGCCCCTCTGCCCTCAAGGGAGTCAACAGCTCCTTCCAATTTAGTATCAGCAGCAAACTTACTTAGTATTCCTTTGATTTCTGCCTCCAGGCTGTTTATGAAGACGTTGAAGAGCACAGGGACAAGGATGGAGCCCTGTGGAACCCCACTAGTGACTGGGCACACACCTGATGTCACCCCATCCACTGTAAGGGCTTGTGCCCAACCCCTGAAACAGTTTCCATCACACAACATCAGCACACCCCACTGTAACAAGAGGAAATTAGTTGACTGTAATCAACAGGACTTGTAAGTAATTATCACCTTAACTAGCACATCACACCAGCTCCAGTTACTCCTGCAGCACCACTTTGTACTCAAGGACAAAAAACTTGAACAGTTCCTGGTTTAACTTCTAACAAGGTGATCAGTGAGCTCCCTGAGCCAAGCTACAAATGAAAAAGTCTGTAGAGCTGCCCCACATTTCCACATCATTGATACACCCATGAGGAGCAGGGTTACAGCCTGGGCTCAGCACCTCATCCCACAGCCTGAAGGGGAGAAAAGGCAAGATCCTGTCTGCTAAAAGCAGAGGCAAACAGAAACTCCACTTGCATAAATAATTTCAGTAACCATGCTAAACAGATTCTGGAAGTATCAAGGAAGATAAACAGCCAAGAAGGACAGTTGACAGAAGGGTCCTACGGCACCTAAGAGATGCAATCCTACAGTATTAATGCAGCCAAACAACACTAAGCTCTCTGTTTTAAGCTTTAACCATATGTGTTGAAGAGTTAGACTACTCTTGGCACATAAAGAATGATCACCTTTTTTCCTAATCCTTTCTTTATAAAAAAATACATGAGTACAGTTAGCAGCGCTCAGCTCCTCCCTCCAGTTCCCAGGACTGCACCACCAGATCACTCTGGTAAAGAACATAAGAGTCACAGAACCACTGACTTCAAAACCTTCAAGATCAAGTCCAACCTTTGACTGAATACGAGGATATCCACTAAACCAAAGCATGAAATGCCATGTCTATTTGTTTCCCGAGCAATTCCAGGGATGGTGATTCCACCACTTTCCAGGGCAGCCTGCTAAGCCTCCCTTACTCTAAGCACATCACTACAAGACTGTGTGCGTTTTATACAAGTAACTGATTTCCATTACAACTAATTTCTCACCACCCACTTCAAGTCAAAAATACTTGGAACAGAATGAATTAGATATTCAAACAGTATGAAATGTTGTGGATGCCCCAACCCCAGCACTGTGCAAAGCCAGGCTGGATAAGGCTTTGAGCAACCTGGTCTAGGGGGAGGTATCCCTGCCCACAGTTGGGACTGCATGATCTTTAAGGTCCATTCCAAGCCCTTAACATTCCTTGATTCTGTGAACAACGTGTAGGAGACAGTACTGAGCTGGGCAGGATGAATGAACTCAGTATTATGTATACACATTTATCTTCCAAACTTTCTCCCACTGTAATCCATGGATTTTTTTTTTCCCCCTGGCTTTCAAAGGTAGAGAATTTGATAATGAAAAAAAAAAGGTTTATCAAAGTCTTTCCATATAAAATAGGACCTATACATGCTTTCAGAAAGAGAGGGGAAATTTTTTCACAAAATGGACTCTGAGCCCAGACTGCTCACTACAAAAAAAAGATTCTTCTCTTGCCAAGGCATGCTTGATTACTTCTGAAACCATTACTGATTCAGTTATCATTTCACTTTGAAGAAGGAACAGCATTTCTCACTTCTTTGACTTTCCAAACTTTTATTCAAGCAGCAGAACTGCATTAATAAACACATTCATCGCCTGTAAATAACCTGTTTAGCGACTGACATCCAGAAACGTCTCAGGTCCTGAGACACAAAACCTCCACAGGAGGGTGGATAACGGTCAGTGGCATCTGAGCAAGGACACCTCCCAAAAGGACTTCACTGAAGCTGTGCATCTTCCTTTGACACCAAGATATGATAAACTCTCACGTTTTGCTCCTAAAATCCTGCTCTGGGATAAGGGACACAACTACAGTAACATTCTCAGAGAGCACTGGAAAAAGCTCTTTTCGGAAAAAAAGTAAGTGTAAAGGAAAAAGCTTAACTGCTGTTCAGAGATTAACAAAACTTTCAAAAACAGCAATAAGAAATAACTGCCATAAATATGAAGTGATTTGGAAGGGTGTATTTACAGCATGTCCAGTGTGGAATGGGGCTGTGGCAGAAGCCAGCTCCGTGGCTGCAGGGACTGTTGTCTCTCAGGTATACTCATAAAATACATTGAGGGTTTGAAAACTGCACTATGCTGGTGTAGCAGAGGGGAGTTATTTTGTTCATAACACAGAGCAACAAACCTCCACCCAGCTCATACCCAAATTCACTCACCAAAGCCAAGGGATTCTGCATAGCAGAACACCCTGAAATGTTCTGACTACAAAAATCAGCCATATCAAACAGGAAAACAATATCTAAAGGTATGCTAATTTAAGTGGAGCCAGGAAAATCCCCTCCTGGTTTTAAAGTCTTTAACTCCTGTAGAGTATTTCCAAAGATAGGAAGAACATCAGAATGTAGCATCCAACACAACAGAATTTGCCTTTATTTCCACAGGAGACTACTTGAGAGATTTTTAAGTAAATGTTAGCTATAGCAAGTACACACCACATGAGGACTTAGAGATAACCTGCATTTCTTCAGTTTGAATATCCTAGGTATCAACTGCATGCAAAAAAGAGTTGTGAAAGACCTTAAGAGTTATCTTGGTTTATTCTCATTACTGAGAGAAAACCTAAATATATCTTGAAAGGGAAATTTAGCAGGTAACAATACTTTACATTCAGAAAATGGCATATGTGCAAAAAAACCCATTAACCTGATAGATGACACAGAACTATCATAAAACAGTGTAAATCAGAAAGCTGCGGTTTTAGAGAAGTTTTGTGTTTGTTAAAAAGTCCTCTCCTTTGAAACTTTGAAAGCCAAGTGAAATAAAAAATTGAGAAATGGATCTTGATCAAAATATTTCCGACAAATTGGATTTCTTATGAATCCAGAATGCAAACACTGAAGTTGCACTTAGCAAAGAATTTCAAACCTCACCTGAAAACTATGTTTACAACACCACCACCACCACCACCCTTCCGCCAACTCCTTTGTTTCAGCAATTAAATGCAGCAATTAAAGCCCTACCTCTCCTCTCAGACCGCTTCGTCCTCCTGCGTTTCCAGCGCAGTCGGGCCGTGCTGCAGAGGGTCCCCATGCCCAGAGCCATGGCTTGATGTGATGCCATGCACCCCCCTACTGCCTGTGCCACCCCCTCGCTCCCTCACAAAGCAGCAACAACATATTCCCAAAAGGAGGCTTATCCTTGTGCTCTCTCTACCCAGCCCCTGGAACCCTAGAGTGCACCGATGCACAGTCCAGTGAGCAAGGATGAGCGAAGGAAGCAGCTCGCCCCTACCCACTGCCAGAGGCACATGTGACAATTAACCCTTTGTCACACAGAAGGGGCAAGGAAGGACAGTTCTCCTGGAAGGACGAGATCAGAGACATCCTCACTGCTAGGTGTGGAAAGGCACAATTAATTTTATTTTGTTATTAATAAAGGAGGGCAACTCTTCAGCCTTGTAGCTCAGAAACAAGGAGAGACATAAGCAAGGAAATATTTATACAGCCTAGTGCATGAAACAAGATGCTTTCTGCACCCTTTACGACTGTTTCTCATGTTCACATTTCATACACTGCCTCAAAAGGCACAGAATGTATTTGGAAATAGCAGGAATACATAAAGATGCCAATCTCAAATATACTTTACTCACAGATTTTCCATACAAGGGTTTCTATGCCAGGCCTGACCAAGAGGCCACCCATTGTCAACATTACTGGTGGTATTTTCCAGCCTTTTCATAAACTAAAAAGTAACGTGACATTGTGGGATAATATGGTATCATCCTGTTTCCCCATTTGAGTGACCAACAAACATATGCTGACCCTGTAGATCCTACAGATCATCAGCACAGGCTGAGGGTTGCAGCTATCCTTTAATCCTGGCCTCAGATTAAACCTCACGGGACATAGAAGCATGTTCCAGCAGGGAATGTCTGCAGGGGCAAGCTCCACAGATTTCTTCAGAGTGTTACTAGAGTGATGAGATTTCTCTGACCAGTCATCTCCAGCTGCTCTCAGACCTTTATTTCTCAGTACATCAGCAACACAGCACATGACTGAATCTAGATGAACTCTGGTAGATGACTTACATGCACCATCATATTCTGACAACTACCCAGGCTGGCATTTTTTGAAAAACATTGCCACTGGCACCTTAAAGTAGCAGTACTTCACTAACCAAACCCAACATGCTTGAGCTCACCACTGGAACGGGGCTGATGTGCTAACAAGGAGCTCTACCTGCTGGCACTCATTCCCCAGATCCCAGATAACACCTTTTATATCTCCAGACTGTGATGGGAAGCAGAGACTGAGAGTACTCGTTGACTGTAATTGTTTTTGTCCAAAGCCTAAGCACTAAAAGCTTCAAACTTTCTCACTTCAGAAGAGCTGAAGTTCTACTTCAGCATCCATGTTATTAGACACTACTTCTCTGAGGATGAAGAAAGAGGAGCAGGATCATTTGAGCTCAGTTGACACAATTTAGAAAGAAGAACTTATCATGGAGGAACAAGCCATCAATGCCGTAGTCATGCCACAGTCACATGTTCACCACCAAGGAGGAGGAATGAGTCCCATCTAAGAGCAAGTCTCCAAACTAGTGCTGCACCTACTTTGGTGTGCTGTTCTGCATGCAAACAGCTTCAGGCCAAGTTTCACATTTCAATACGCAATAAGGTGTGTGTGACATACCAAGGACATGGAGGGTGAGGTATCTACATCTACACGGCTTTGAAGGAACAGTAACACTGACAGAGAGAAAGGGGAAAAAAAACCTAGGGGGATAAGAATTCATTTTGCGCCTTTGAGAAAACAGCACCCTTTGTAAAATGCAAAGAGCAGCCTGTGCAACTACTGAGCTCTTTACCATCATTCCTTTGGTTGCTCAAATTTTTAGCACCTTGTTCTCAGCACGGCCAAGAAAGAGATACACAACAATGTGTATTGCTCCTTCCTTCTGGGGGAAGAGTTGCTGCATTAGCTATCTGAAGTTCAAAAGTGATTTTGCTTTTAATAATTACTTTACCTGCCCTAACCTGTCAGAGATTTGAGTCACAAAATTTGGTATAAAGACCAAATTTGGTATAAAAGAGACTCCTCCAGGTCGCTCTTGTAGCTCTCCTCCCTAAGACAGCTCCTAACTCTACCAACCTCTGCTCCCCAAGGCAGTGACTCTGGGGTATGACACTCAGGAAGGAGGCCTGAGACAAGGCCTTGAAGGATGACAGTTTTGAAGAGAAAAACCAGTCTCAAAAATCTGACTATTGTGCCTTGAAGGATGACAGTTTTGAAGAGAAAAACCAGTCTCAAAAATCTGACTATTGTCTAAAGAACATATACAGTGCACTTGGGAGAGAAACTTGGTGACCCACTGCAGGTGTGACATTAACAACAGTTTTAGGAAATAAAAAATATCATAGAATCAAATAATCAAACTCAAGTTTCCAACTTAAAGCTCATCTCTTTCCAGCCCCTGCTATGGGCAGGGACACCTCCCCCTAGACCAGGTTGCTCCAAGCCCTATTCAACTTGCTCTTGAACAATTCCAGTGAAGGGGTAGCCAAGCTTCTCTGGGTCTCACCATCCTCACAGAGAACAATTTCCTTTTAACATCTAATCTAAATCTCTCCTCTTATAGTTTAAAACTATTCCCTCTTCTTTTTTAACTATCTGTCCACATGAAAAGTCACTCTCCCTCTTTTTTATAAGCCCCCTTTAGGTACTGGAAGGTCGCAATGAGGTCTCCCAGAGCCTTGCCTTCTCTTCTCCAGGCTGAACAACTCTGTGATAAGCAATCTGTAATATGTATCAAGTTAAATACTCAATATAGTTAAATATATTATAAAGTCCACATGATTAGACAAAAGCAGGTTGAAAACAGAGTGCAGGGATGTAAATGCAGCACACAGAACTACGGTGTTCATTGTTAATGTGTGTGCTGAAAGCACTAAATCCCATAACATCTTGTATTTCACAGATTTGACACCTACTGAGGCATCAAGAAGAAAATGGACTGCCTTCTCTTAAAAAAAAAAAGCAGTTCCCAGGTGAAATTTGGGACCTACCCATCTCCAATACTCCCATTTCACCTGCATCACTGAACCAGGATCGCAGAGACACTAAACTCAAGCACATTCCACCCAAGTCACAGAGGTAAGATCAGAAGCAACACAGCAAGACTCATGGAAAACTTCAACATCTCCTCAATTCTCCCCTCTGCCACCTAGTTCAGTGGAACAAAGTCAGTGTCTTTTTCCATGGATTTATGGCTTGTGAGCCCACCTTGGAGACCCTAGAGCTGTGGCATCTCTAGTCCTTTCCCATCAGGTTCCCTGGCAGCAGGAGGCCCGAGGCCATGCTGCAGCCCCTATTTTACATATATATAAAGTATATTTATATACATCACGTATCATATGATAAATTTTTAAATAAGTATCACATAAAAACCTCCATGTACCAAAACCATGCTTGCTAATCTCATTTATTTAGATTTGGCCCCTATTATCAGCTTAAATATTCTTTGAAGAAATAGTCATACTCTGTATTTTGTAAGCACTTGTAAAGATTTTTAAATTTTTTGCTCCCACAAGCAAGTTGTGTATTTTTCAAGCACAAGGACAATATTACAGGCCAACAGCAGCTTTCCTTTTAGTTTTGTGTACTTCAGCAAGAATGAATATAAATTAGCAGCAACTGCTAGAATTAGTAGGGGCTAAACTACAGCCTGAGAAGTTGCTCTGCACAGCAAATTCCAGATCCAGAGCTGTTGACTGCACACTGGGAACCCCAAGAGCTCTGATATATTCCTCATTCTGGAGTTTATTCCTCAGCTTGGAGCTTATTTCTCAGGTGATTAAATGCATTCCAACAGCGCCGTCTGCTGTTACGTAAATAACTGAGGCTGCACCTATCCTCGACCAAGGAAGTCCAGAACTCTGCTTAAATTAGAAATAACTTAAGATGTTTGCAGTTTATTCCTTTGTCTGTAACCACCTTACCACTAGGACTGAACATTGCATTTTTAACATATTTTATTTCTGAAGGACTCCTCGAATACCTGTGACTGTCAGAAATGTATTTATGATATGCTTCCAAGGCAAAAGTGGGAACTATTCAGAGAGAAAAATTGAGCAGCCTAGACCTCCCAGTAAGTAGTATCAATATTTTCAACATCATTTAAAAGATAACTGATGCAGCTATCCAGTGCTGAGGAAAACAATAGCTAATTGAAAGAAAAATCTAAAATAGTTTTAAAGGAGGCTGAAAGAGACTCATATCTTGAAGATATTTCATAAAAAAGATGAAAAACCAGTCATACAGGTAGGGTGATGGTTAGAATAAGGAGATAGACTTACATATTGGACTTATTTCCTTCTTCCCACCAAAATCGTTATTAAGCTTAGCTCACTCTGCAAACTCTCATGCCAGCTCTGCCTATTTACTTTATTTATATTGGATACCAATTTGCACCCAGAACGGTAACTAAGTTTTTGTAGTATCAACTTGATACCCTTAGATGTTTCTAAGCTGTATCCTCTCTATTTTCAAACTGTGCTGATCCAATTATTGTGAAGGGGTTTAGAGTACAAACATAAATAAAAGTTATAGATAAAACAATGAAGAATAAATAAGTGTTCAAATACATTAAGATGAAGTCTCTCCTCCTTCAAGTTATGAGCCAAATGCGTCAATCAGAAAACAGAAAATCCTGTTCTATGTTTGCAAATAAAGCGTGCTTACCTTTTTAACTATTGGAGACACATGCTGACTCTGCAACCTGCAAGAAGAGGAAATCCAGTTAATTGCCTGGTTCTTTAAAAATTTAAGTGCATTACAAATGGCAGCTCCTGAGCTTAAAAGGGACAAATTTCTGATTCTCTAAAAATAAATCGTCCATACTGCATATACACAGTGGCAGAGCCAAGTCCTTTGTAACCCTAGCAAAGGGAGGGGGACAGACCATTCTGGACATTCCTGGCTAGAAAAAAAAAAAATTAAAAAAAGAAATCAAGACTCAAGATGCCCAATACTCAGGGTCAGAAGAAACATCCCTGAGGTATGACAAGCTATGTAGTAGAACCCAATCTGCAATCTGCAACTTCTAGGAGAAGGTCAGTAAAAATGTGATAAATAATGGTTTAAAACCAAAATAAACTCCTGTGTTATCACAGCCAACTTACCCTGAAAGCAAATCCAGAGTTCTCATCTTGTCAGACTTTTTTTTAATTTAGATCTTCAGTTTTTATTTTTAGGGATTGATCTTAATCCATATAAACAGCCCCTCATACAACAACCCCCTTTCCAAACACCAGTTTCTTGATCCCACTGACATCAGTCTGCATTCTCCTGCAAGACTGGAAAATCCCTCAACTACCAGCAGTGGAGTGGAAAACAACTGGCAGATGTAGGGTAAAACACACACACACTCCCATTTTTAAGGTCTCTTCCAACCCAAACCATTTTGTGATTCTTATTCTAAGGAGGATACAGGATAACAGGAATGCTGTGAGAAATTTTATTTCCACAGTCACAGGTGTTGGATCAGGAACAGAAAGCTTTAATTTAATAGATAACCTCCTAGTTCTAAAAAAATATTGATGGGACCTTACCAGTGTGAAGATAAGACTATTCTAAAACGGTTCCAAAATCAGTCACACAGCCCACGAGAGGGTGCTGGTACCCTGCAGAAACCTGTACTGAATTCAAGTTACACAGAGCACAGCCACACAACACAACCAGATGGATGCATACCTCAGATCTTAAACTGGTTTTGTCAAGAAATGATCTGACACAATATTTAAAGTCCATATACTAGCATATTGCAAGATGCATATAGCAATTCAATCCTAGGGTGTTTTTGGTTTTTTAAAGACATTTCAATTTCCCAACACTTCATGGTGGCATTTTCCAATAAAAATAAAAAGATTAATGCAAATACTACATTGATCATAGCATTGATAAAGCAGGAAAAATGCCCAGAAAACTCAGTTCGAAGTTCCAACCTAGTGTTCCCATATCCACAATAAAAACTTCCAAACTCTTGGCTATAAATTAGGTGTGATGTGAAAATCCCATATTTGTGGCAACAACCACCAAAAATGTGTTTTAAAAACAAGGTTTTGATAATTCTCTTTCTACATGAGCATTGCTTAAAGTTATAACTAATCCTGAGAAAACGGCTAATAGTTTTTAACTAAGTTTTTATATTAATATATCCTTGAGCTATTTTAGATTTCGTATTATCTTCCTTATACACAACATTACTCCAGTCAATAATTCCCTAACAAACTAAAAACAATCCATGAAAATTGAGACTAAGTTTACCACTGTGTACCAAAAACCCTTACATATTGACCGCTGCAGTGAGTTTTACAGAGCAAGAACCAGCTAGGGTTAACAACTAAAAAAAAAAGTTTATTTTAGTAATTCTTTTTGTTATACTGTGAGCAATAAAGACAGGTGAAGGAAAAACTGAGACTTGTAACACCTTAAACCAGCAAAAACTCTAAATAGCAAAGAAAGGGAAATACCACTATGTTATAAAAGCCAGGAACAAGGCACTAATCTTCAGCATGTCCTACCTGCTCACCCCAGTGGCAAATGAGTATTTTGGGGCTTGTTCAAGTCATGACATGCTTCCCCAACACCTTCTGTGGGGAGAGCCTGACAGAAGGGAATCCTCTAGGAGCTCAGCACTTTGTCACAGCATCTCCATGTCTTTACCTTCCAAAAAATTCAATAAACCAATTCTTTGTCCCTTACTAGGGTGGACAAAAGTTAATTTACCCTAAAAAGTTTGGAAACATGCCCATGATTTCTCCCGGGGTAGCCAAGGATACTTGAAAATCATCTGAAGAACACAACATGTTTGCCATTTAGGATACGTTCAAACACTAACCTTTTAAAGACCAGCTGAAAATGTTTCAAGGCAATGAGAATCAAAACAGACATTTGAGGTACCACCTCACGACATAAACCTGCAAAAACCACCCAAACACAAGGCAACAACCTGGAGGCACTCATCATCAGTCCTATAGTCAGGATAAAAAACCACCACTTCCAATCTTTATGTATTTACTTTCCTATTTATTTTAATTCTCACATGTTGAAAAAGAAAAGTAATCTGTTGAGGCATCTCAACTGTCAGTGCATGACAAAAACCACAGGTATGTTAAACCCAGTGTTGAACAGTTTGAGTTCGAAGGGATCTTACCACTCATCTCAATCCAACCTACTGCCCTGGGCAGGGACACCTTCCACTAGTCATGGTTACTTCAAGCCATGTCCAACCTGGCCTTGAACACTTCCAGGGATGGGGCAGCCACAGGTCCTCTGGGCAGTCTGTGCCAGGGCCTGACTGGGAAGAATTTCTTCCTAACACCCAATCTAAACCTCTCCTCTCTTAGTTGAAAACCATTTCCCCTTGTCCTATCACTATCTGCCTATGTAAAGGTCACTCAAGGAACATAAGAAAGAGATGCCTTCAAGCAAGACTTTACTCCTGGTCCCAGAAAACAATAGTGTGAGCCTCCAGTAAAAGACATGAGTTTAAGAAGCATTTGGACAGCACTCTCAGACACAGGGTGGGATTCTTGGGGTCTCCTGTGTAGCGCCAGGAGTTGGATTCAGTGATCCTTGTGGGAACCTTCCATTTCAGCTTACTCTGTGATTCTGTGACATGACATGTTTTTTCCCATACCAAGCCATGAGTCTCCACCCTAAACTATAAACTCACTTCAACAGCACAACTACAGAACTGGGTTTTCCTCTGAAAACATTTTCCATCTAAATATGAAGAAACACTTTGACATCTATGATGTACTTCAGTTTATCAGTCTGAATTAAAGAAATAAGAGTCCAAATCCAACCCACATTCCCTACAGCCCTTTCGAATAGCTCATTAAAAATTCTAAATTAAGGAAGACTGAGCACCACAATGAAAAAAAGGTTTACAAAAAAAAAAAAGCACATATATGTTGCAATTGGAAAAGGCAGTAAGTGCAGTTTACACATGATACAAGCTGTCAAATGCTTCTCCCTCCCTTTTTGAACTTTTTTTGAACTTACAAACAGGTACTTTTTATACACAAGACGCTGAAACAAAGTTCACTGACACTTCAAAAGCTATGAACATTCAGCCCCTATTAAGCAACAGGAACCCATGGATTTAAAAAAAGAATGCTACTCCATCAAGTAATATCCAAGCTGTTACCGCAGGTATCAAACAAAAGTATGTTCATCATTTATTCTAGAACACTCAATTATTCAAAAACTGTTCAGGAAGAAACACAGTAAATTATTTTTCAAACATTCTCTCACCAAAAATGGTTTCACATATTCACATAGTACCAGCAAGAAACTCTTCACTTCTAACTTTTAATTTTGCCATCTCCTATGTTTGAAAAATTATATTCACTGACGTACTGGTACATTTGGCATCCTAAAGCCTCAATTCAGCATTTTGATACTGAAACAACATTATTTCAAAATCAAAGGTTTTAATGCCGCTCCTCTTTTTATAGGATCATCCCATGTATAAGAGCAGTTACCTTACAAGAAAACGTGATTGAAGCCAAAGGAATTACTCACATGAGCAGAATTACCATAAATGTCTTCAGGGGAACTTAGGCTTTAATCTTGTTGTTGATGATTTCACTATAGCTAGTGTTTAAACATTTACATTACTCATTTAGCTGCTTTAAACATTAGTCAAACTGAAATAGTCCACCAATGCAATCTCCAAACTAAGCAGCAGCTTTTAAAAGGCAACAGAATTTAAGAAAACAGTTGTTATTTCTCTATTCAGTATTAGTACATTTTAGACAACATCTAAAAAAGAAAAAAAAAGTTTTTTACTACAGACGAACTGTGGACAAGAATTTTGTCTACAGAAGCAGCAGAGACAGGACAACCCACCCATCCCACCACACTGACCAATTCTGGCACTGGAAGATGCCCCACTTTGGAGCAGACGTTGCTGCACCAAGTGATAAAACTGCTGAAAGCTCTTCTAAATGCTATGGTGATCAACCAGGGTTTTCAGCTTAACACATTCTAAAAAAATACCTGTAAAACTCCCTTCAAGCTTCTTCTACGTATGTGTAGCATGTACTAGAGGAATGCAAATCTTTCTTCCTTTGAACAGCAATGATATTTTCCAGCCTTCACAACAAGGCAGACTTGATTATTTTCAGTCTTATTCCCACCCGAGGGCAAAGATTAGATGCATGTGAACACTTTGTACTTAGCATTAGTCTTCAGAAAAATGCCTCAGAAATCAATGTTTAATAAGAGATGCCAAATAATTATCACTCAGTTTAACAGTGTTCAAAACCGTGAGATTATGTTATGTATTAAGGACGCATGAGTACCGTCTCTGGCTGTTACCATAGGAAGTCACTCTCCACAGTCCTTAAATAAAGTTTATTGCTTCAGGAGTGCCAGAACAATGCACTTTATTCCCAGACTTCTGCTTTTAAAGACAGACTGGGATGGCTGTGCCACTGCCTCCAGCCTCCTGGTGCAACAAGAGATTGCTGACAAAGCTAGAAGAAAGGGAATTAGCAAGGGTGGGATGAAGTGCCCATACTACACCATTCCTGCAATGGTACACCCTTCACTGGGAGCTTCCAGACCATGTCTATACCCTCAAGAACAAATGTGATTTATTCTTGGATTTAAAAGCAGAACACTGAGAGAGGCCAAGTGTTACCTCTCAGCATCTGAGAGCAGACAAATGACAGATTTAAACCACTCCTCCTGTTGACAAGATCCAAGAGGAAAAGACATACCCACACATAAATCACTGCAGGAAAAAACATCTTATGCAGCCCAGACAACAAATTTTTTCAATTTTGTTGACGAGAGGCAACTTGATTAGAGTTTATTGCTCTGACATGATGATAAAACAGTAGAAGAGGGTGCTGCAACTTCAGTAAAAAGAGTTCACTAAGGTAAAATATATAGGCTGGAAACAGGGCTTAACACAGTCACTGTTTGTGCACATTTCATACAGTCTCAGAATGGTTTGGGTTGGAAGGGACCTTAAAGACAATCTTGTTCCAACCCTTGCCACCAGCAGGGGACATCTTCCAGGGCAGGGACACCTTCCACCAGACCAGGTTGCTCTAAGCTCCATCCAACTTGGCCTTGGACACTTCCAGAGATGGGGCAGCCACAGCTTCTCTGGGCAGCCTATGCCAGGGCCTCTCCACTCTGAGAGTCAAGAATTTCTTCCCAATATCCCATCTAATGCTGCCCTCTGTCAATGGCAAGCCACTCCCCTTCTCCTTCACTCCAGGCCCTTGCTTGAAGTCCCTCTCCAGCTCTCTTGGAGCCCCTTCAGGCACTGGAAAGGGCTCTAAGGTCTCCCCAGAGCCTTCTCTACTCCAGGGTGAACACCCCAAGCTCTCCCAGCCTGTCTGCAGAGCACAGGGGCTCCAACCCTTGGAGTATCTTCATGGCCTCCTCTGGACCCACTCTAACAGGCCCATGTCTTTCTTGTGCTGAGGACACCAAACCTGGACACAATCCTCCGGATGGAGTCTCATGAGGGCAGAGCAGGAATTTTGGGCTTATCCTTTGATATGAATCCCAAGGCCAGCCATTCTCCACCAGCCTGCAGCTCACTAATAGCTCATCTGCATCTGCTGTGCACAAAATGCCAAAAACCACAAAATACACTGGGGGAAATATCATGGATTGCACATGTGCACACAAAGCTGCGGCACCCAGCAAGAGCCTTTTTACCAGGCTTAATATTATTTTTCAAGTATATGCTATGCATGTAACATGGAAGAGTTTCAGAGCTCTTTAATCTTTTAGCTTTAACTTGCACATTACAGGAACTCCATGCACAGGGAAGTTAAAAGACTGTGAAAGAAACCTGAATCACACTGTTTTCCCAACAAAGGGTTGGGTTAGCTGGAAAACATGTTTCCAGGTCAGTTGTTTTCTTGCTGCTTCTCTATTTATGGATATTAATTTTGTGCTCTGGGCAGAGGAGTGATGCAGGGATGGAACTAGACCACAGCAAGGACTCTGGGCACATGGTGGCTCTCACCCCACCACATCAGCCAAGGAAAAAACACCAAATGCCCAGTGCAGCAGGGAGCCAAAAAACAGTGCCTGCATCTTAAACTGAGGTTTTTTTTCCCCACAGAGACCAACTCTGAGGCTGCCCCAGAGTCGGAGCATGGCAGCAGCAAGCTAAACTAGATGCACCCCATGTTTGTGACTCAAGTCTCACTGACAGCCAGCATTTCCATGGTGGAGACTTCCAGGATTTTGGCATCTGTCTCATCATTGCAATGTTTTAGAAAGAACAAGCTGCTGGACTTCTAAGAATATGAAAGTGTTACATGTCGCTTTTACAGTCACATTTCTGCTGTTCTCCTATACGAGCAGATTTGAAGAACTTCAAGCTAACTTTTGATGCACCTTGACTTCCCGCCAGTCTTCTGAGATCCTGGAAGCCTTCCTCAGGATCTGGCATGCAACTGGCTGTCAGGGATCTCTCTAACAAAAGACTGGCTCAAACTGTCCCTTCCAGAGCAGTTCCTTGTGTTATTCAATATCAAGTTACTTTATGTTGAAAAAAATTTTAAAAAAACCAAACAACAAAACACACCACCAACCACATTTATGGTGTAAAATCTGAGTGCCATCACCGCTTGGGTGTGTGGGCAGAGTGTTTGCCATCACAGAATATTAGACATTTTTCAGCCACGTTATGCAGAAATGGGACTTACCACCTTCGTACTCAAGAAACCGTAATGCATCCCAGAGTCTGACAAGACAAGCAAGGAAAAGACCAGAAGATTTTGGATAGGGCAGGAGGAGAGCAAGAGAGAGGGAAGATGCTGGCATGACCAGGCACAGGTCAGGACCTGCACATGGAATCATAGAATCACTAAAGTTGGAAAATACCTCTAAGATCATCGAGTCCAACTGTTAAGACAGGACCTCCATGTTCACAACTGAGTCATGTTCCCAGGTGCCACATCTACACCCTTTTAAACACTTCCAGGGATGGTGACTCCACCACTGCCCTTGGCACCCTGTGCCAGTGCCTGGCCACCTTTCCAGCGAAGAAATTTTTCCTACTAGTCTATCTAAATGTGCTCTAGCACAACTTGAGGCCATTTTCTCTGGTCCTGTTGCTTGTTGTCTGAGAGGTCGATCCCTACCTGGCTATAACCTACTGTGAGTGAGTTATAGCGAGCAATAAGGTCCCCCTTGAACAAAAACCATATCAGAGGGCAACTGCACCCAAACCTGTGAGTATATCAAGACAGTGACTCAAGATTACATTAGACAGTTTTGATGTATTTTCCCCCAAGGGCTGAGATGTTGGGAGGTAACTTATACATTAATTTTCATTAGCCTTTTTGTGTTCAGATAAAAACGGATAAATAGCTTTTCAGATAACCTAACATCATTTATTGAGTTGTTCCTGACAGTCAAAGAAAACAAGACAAATTTGAGTTAAAATACTTACACCTATTTAATCTAAGTTACTTACACAAAGTAGTCCCAAAGAATCTCCCAGCTAGACAAATTTGAAACTATTTAGAGGAGAAGAATTAATGAGTAAGTGATGAAAGTTCCAGATCATAGAATCCCAGACAGGTTTGGGTTGGAAGGGACCTTAAAGCCCATCTCATTCCAAACCCTGCCACAGGCAGGGACACCTTCAGATGTCCCAGGGCACTCCAAGCCCTGTCCAACTTGGCCTTGAACACTTCCAGGAATGGGGCAGCCACAGCTTCTCTGGGTAACCTGTGCATACAGGACCCTGCCCAACTTTGCTACCTCTTGCAAATCAACGCAGAAGGCAAACAGAGAAGGACTACAGGGTAACACATGGTCCAAGGAGCTTAGAAAAGTACTCTGAAGAGCTGCTCAGTCTAGAAGAACAAATCAGAGTCTGACTGTGCAAATACTGGGAGGAAAGGGAAAAAGGGAAACAATTATCAGTCCTGGAAGGGAGCACTGTACAGAATCAAAGGCAAGAAACAGTCTATGCTTTTCAGGCAGAATTGATACATGCTGCAAATGTTGGCAGAGCAAGTACACTGGATTAGCCCCAAGCACATCTATTCTTCTACAGCCTTCCAGAAAGCATATCCAGGTGGCCCCAGGAGAAGCGCAGAGCTCCCAGCCTTCCATGTGTGCCACAGGCAGGCAGCAGCCAGGCAGCACTCACCGCTAACCAGCCATGAGCTGCGGAGGAAGGATGAAAAATCCAAGGGACACCAGCCTTCACCTGGGACATGGGGCACTTGCCTGTGGTTTTGCTGGAGATCAGAGACTTGTGTCTTCCCTGCTCAGCTGTATTTCCACTCCAGGAAAAAGTGGAGCCACTCAAGATGCATTCTGCCATCCTCCCCATCTCACAGGGCATGCACATACCTGGACCACCACCACATCCCTCCTCTGTCTCTGCTGCTCCCAACACCTACAGCAGCACATGCATAAAGTCCAAGGATGACCCCACCAGAGGTCCCCAAGATTTAAAAATAGCAGCAAATTACCAGGGAGACCAGGACTGCTTCTGCACAGTGGTGTACCTGCTCCAGTCAAGAGGACGGAAAATTCCCGTTCCCCTGGTACACCAACCCAGGAGAGCAAATAACTCAAGACATAACATTTGCTTTAGGTTCAGTACAACAAAGCCACAGAGAGAAAGAGCCATTTAATGCCATTGGGACTACTTAAGAGATATCAGCCACAGAAGCAAAGAGTATATCAGTTCATATGCCAAAAAAAACCCCATGTTGAGGGGAATTTGGATTATGAATCTACTTTTGTGACCTTTCACTGTACTTATTTTTTGACTGAAGTTTTTATTCTGGACAAAGTACTGAAGATAAAATATTATACATATGCATGTATTTTTAATATATACATGCATGCATGTATATATAAAAATGCATGCATTTTCTGTGAAGTAAAGAAGCAGCTGATTCAGAAATATAGGGAGTTATCTGTTCTCTCAAGGATAACCTGTGCACTGTGAACATGCACAATACAAGAAACCAAGACTTAGCTCTGGGAGGTGAAATCCTCCAATAAGAACATCAGCAGCCTCCTAAGATAGATCCCCAAGTCATTTATTCAAAACTACCCCACTGCAAACACATTAAAGTAGTATTCACTAGCAATGCTGCCAGGACAACTGCTGGAGCAAGAGGGGTTTGTATGCATTTTAAGTACCACTGGATGGAAAAATGCTCATCAATACAATTTTTATATTATTTTGTATTTTTACAATTTATGTCCCATTTGGACTACAGCAACATACCAAACCTAGGCAAGAAAACACTAGAAGACATCAAGGAAGGTATGTGACCCAGAGAGATGTACAAACACCCAAGCCAAAGCTGTAAGTAATGCTGAGGAGCTCTGCTACACTGAAAGCTACCAAGAGAAAAACTCCTTTCCCTTCTTTCTACCACTGCACTCTAAGAGCTATGACCTTCAAAATATTGGCTTTTTTTTCCTTTAGCATTAAAAGCAGCCTGCTTCAGCCAAGCTGTCCTACAGATCAGGTGATACTCTGGCAAGAGAGTAACAGTCAATAGCCATATTCCTCAACAGAGCTTTTTTTACAATAATCAAATGTTGTACTTCTAGTCCCTTCCACATTCACTGAAAGCCAATAAGAGCAGCTACTTAGAAAATGTTCTCACAGCTATCGGGGAACCTCGCTTAAGTCTGGAAAGCAAACATTAAAAGAAAGCAAATCTACTGAACAAGGGGCTGAGGAAAGAACATAATGAAAGGAGAATAAGGCACAACTCTTCTTGAGGTTGTCCTGAGCAGGGCCAGGAGTTGGATTCAATAATCCTTGTGGGCCCCTTCCAACTCTGGATATTCTATGAACTCTGAACTTGAAAAAGGCTTCCGCTGAAAGCCAGCAAGGGCATCACAGATGCTGAGAGAAGCTGTGAACGTTCATTCCCAGGCTGGGCAAACTGGCCTCAAAAGTGTCGTGGCTCACCTTCGCCTGAGCTGCCGACTGAAACCTGACTGAAGCCTGCATGAACAGCTTCTGTCTGGGTTCTGTCTGAGAAAAAGCACACGAGGAGGCCAAAGGAGATGGAAAATAGGCAGTGGAGTTGGGAATACTGTCCAGTAGTGCTGGGTATTATCTGGGGTGCAAAAAAAAGCCAGCTAGCCATCATGATCTGAAACACAGTGATGGGAGAAGGACAAGCTGAAAAAAAACTATGGAGTTATAGGAACACTAGCTATATTTATTTAAGCTGTATTTATTGAAGTTGTTTATATATAATATATTTATTATATATACTAATATCAAAAATCTATAAAATATAATTTATATATTATTTTACATAACTGGGAAGTGCCAGGATCAGCAGGGCAGGTCGAGCCTCCCTGCCTCCCACCGACAGCGAGCATCCGCAGCCCAGTGGCCCTGGCCCTGCTCGGTACCACGGAGAGCTCCCTCCCTCTCTTCCTCCTAATAATGGAAAACCAAAAATTTGCAACCAGTCGTTTTCCCTTCCAAGGAGAAAAAAAAAAAAAAAAAACCACCAAAAAAAAAAACCAACAAAACCATCTCACAGACTGTATCTGAGGAATTTGCATGCAGAAAAAGTTCTCTTGACAGCACAGAAGTTATGTGCATGAAGAACGATGTTGCTGTCCAAAAATAGGAATAAATCACCATCTTGGCAATAAACACAAGCCAAAGCCCAAAAGAAGTATTTCATTTTCAGGCAAGTTCATTCACAGATCTTATTAATAGTGAACCTGATTCCTTTAGGAACTCAGGAGCAGCAGAAGGAAAAGTATATAAGAAGATTAGGTTAATACTATATTTAAGCATATGTAAGGACAGTGAATGAAATAGTGATTATTCACCCACTTAATTCAAGAAAAACAACCATTTACTAAGAATAGCTTTCAGGAGATAAGAGAAGATAAACTAGGCTGCACCAGGGGAAAAAACCAACAGAGCTACAGTAGTACTCACTATCCCTTATTATCCATATTTGTCAGCACTGAGG
Source organism: Orthonyx spaldingii (assembly GCA_013397795.1). Classification (NCBI taxonomy): domain Eukaryota; kingdom Metazoa; phylum Chordata; class Aves; order Passeriformes; family Orthonychidae; genus Orthonyx; species Orthonyx spaldingii. Next base: position 250,627 of record VZTJ01000480.1, on the reverse strand, counting down.
TCTGGGGAAATCAACTTCAATACAAAAGCATCAAACAGGGACAAACTATCCAAACGCTTTCACATAAATGCACCCTTTCCACTAGCTGGGAAGCTTTCCCAACTCATTATCATCCTCATGGAAAACAGCAGAGTTGTACTCAACATAACAGATTTTTGCAAGAGTTTCAAAGACACGAGAAAAAACAGATTTTGAGGATTTGATGGAAGGACCTGACAGTCTTCACGAAATAGAGCGGGAGGGTGCTACAGGGTTTGAGTGTCCACCAGTTTGAGCATGAACAGCAGATTATGGTGTGAAGACAGGATTTTCCTCACTTTCACAAAAGCTTTCTCTGGGAGACTTCACCCCTTTGCCTGTACTTTGCCAAAAGCACAGGCACACGCTCCCAACCAGACCTTCCTGCTTTCGCTTGCATCAGCTCTGCTTTTCTGTCTCACATTCTTGAGAGCTGCCAGCTCAGCGAAGGGTCCCAATTTAGCTGATTAATCAAACTCTGAACACTCATTAGCAACAGAAGCACAATCCAATCACAAACTCAGAGACAGTGGACATGCCCCTAGAGCTCATCTCTGCACTCACCCTCCTCCGAAGGGAGCATGTGCATGCTCTCCCACCTCCATCCCAGCTCAAGCACTGAGGTGGAGACAAGCAGGGCTGTCACAGAATCATAGAATCATTAAGTCTGGAAAAGACCTCTAAGACCATCAAGTCTAACCAAGTCCACTACTAAACCATGTCCCTATGTGCCACATCTACGTGGTTTTGAACACTCAGAAGCATGTTCCCAACTCCAATTAAAATGCTAGCATACACCCCAAACCTAAAATGCCAGGATCACTGGTTTGAGTTAAGCATTAATTTCCAGCTCCTCTTGGTTATCAAAACACGGCATCACATGACATCAAACTGCAGAACCCCATTTGGCACTGGTGAGCAGCAGGAGATAAAAAGCATCTGTAAAAATATCACTACAAGAAGGTCTGTATAATACACACTAAATCCCAGGAAAGCCTATCTGCTGTCAGCACTGGAAGGATGGCTTCACTGGCTCTAAGAGTGCTTCTAACCAAGAGAGGGGCCACAGCCCCAGAGAAGACATCAAAGCCACCACGGTTGAGAAAACACAGGTATCATGCCACACAGCTGGTCTGAAAAGATTACAGGTAAAAAAGACAGGAATATGCTCTAGTCTAGCTGGAAAAGATGACTCTGGTTTAACAGAGAATATGACCATGCAGTTGCCTGTGGCTCCACACCTGTGACCAGCACCCAGGCTTGGTGCAGACTCCACCAACAGACAGGTCCACGGGGCTGCAAGCCTGCACAGAGTCAGCACCCAAAAGGGGCTGTTCAACTAGCTGACAAGTTTTAGCTACCAAAATCATCAAAATTTAAGGTACAAAAACGCCATTTGTCTTCCAGGTTCAGAAGCTACCGCAAAGGAGATCTCTCCCTATTTAATACTCCTTGGTAATTTCCATACTGTGGAAAACACACATTCTACAAAGTGCTTTCCAGGTGCAAGTTTGACCGAAGGTTATCAGGGTTGTAAAAGTGAGTAAGAATCCTACAAAAGAGAAGTTATCTCCGCCTCCTTTGATCTCCCAGTGTGAGCTAGTTGTGCATGTTAAGAGCAAGCATTGAAACCTAGGCAGCGGAGGAGGGATATAACCCTGCCTACCCCACAACACCAGCTTTATTACAAGTTTCTCCCAAATAAAGCACAGTTCAGCCATCGGCTTATATTAATTCTTCTCATTTTTCAGAGATTTAAATATACCAGCACTGTTCCTTTATCTTTAGCTGTGAAAAACATGGCAAGTCTAAGGCCAAAAGCATCATTAAAATGTGTTATGTTAGTCCGGTTTCGATCAGAACACATTTTTTTCTTCCTGTCCTGTGGACCACACTAAGGCTCCATCACCTAGAGGGCTGTACTCTTCCTTCAGACCAAGCCTACAGTATATTTTCCTTCAGTACTCTCCCAGGTTCCTGGTAATTTCTGTCGCATAAATTTCATGATCTATGGTCCAGACCTTGGTGTTTATATCATCGCTAACTGGAGCCTTCTGCTAGAGTTGGTCACACTTATTTTCCACCTACTCTGCAAATTTTATTAATGAAAATAGAGTTAACCATGCTTTTTAATTAAAGATCCTACTAAGCTCTTACTGGGAGTCATCTAAAGAGTTTTTAGAGTTGTTTTTTTATGTACTCAGTACCTGTGCTCAGTATTTGAGGTGAAAAATTAAAGCACATTTTGATACAGAATGACCTCTGTAAACAAGGTTTTATAAAATCTGCATCTAAAGAAAGAAGTCAAAGGTATTTTTCCCTCTAACAGTTTTCCAGCAGACCATGCACATATATTAGAGCATAACTAAGCAAGGAAAAAGGCAGTGAAAACTTAAAGGCTCATTTGCTAATAAAGTTGAAGAGCTGAGTAAATTAACCTAAATAAAAACCAACCTCATTTTAGACACACTGAACACTTTCAGCAGAAGCCCTTCAGAATGGCAGAGGCAGGTACTAATTATCTCTGCAAATCTCAAAACCTACAGACTAAATGGGAAAAAAATACTCCTAGTTGAGACTGCCTCACAATTCCTATGTAAAAACTTCATTTTCACATTACATGTGACAAATGAACGAAACTAGTGCTTTGCATACTTGCTTGTTCTCTTTTTGATCAAATTTTAAACAGTTCATCTTTTTCCAGAATTGATATGACAAAACTAATAGCAGAAAGGAGGATCTACTGGTAAATTGAGTTTGGAACAAAGATAAATTAACATTGGTATAGTACTCACACATAATTTTTCCCAAGGCCCATCAAAAAATAGTTTATGCAAGTCAAAAGTATCATAATAACAAAAGCATCAGGTAGCAAAGTAATTAGAAAGTACTTTCTGCCATGCAGCACCAAACTCACCCCCAAATGAGGACAATTTCTATTTTAAATTCAAAATATGGTGTATTCAGCACATATTTTCTCCAAATGAGGATACTAGGGATACTCTTCATCTTACCTAGGTCCAAGAACTCCATTCTGTTAAAATCTCTTTAAAATAAATTAAACCCCAAAAATTCCTCTGCCTTTACAGGGAAATTTAAAATCTTCCCTCATCTCCCTTGTGCTTCAGCCCCTGGGGCAGGGTGAGGGACTGTACCCAAACCTTTTGTTTTCTTCTATTACCTGTGATGACTACCTGAGCAAGAGTGCTCATTAGATCACTCCTCTCCACTTTCACAAAGGAAAACAAAGGATACTCAGGAAAATAAGGACCTACCTTCTACTGGAACTACTTATGAAACTTGATTTCCTGCTTGTCTCACTACCACAGAGATCCTCTGATGTCCAGTAATATCTGCACTCCAGCAACAGGTTTTCTTTCAGCAGAGCACTCATCTGAAATTTCCCTCCTCACAGATTCCTGTGCTCACACAACTTCTCAGTGCTCACCTGTGACATATCCACCCTCTTGTCAAATCTGATAGACTTTTCAAGGTGCTGACCAGTTTCATTCAAGGGCACTGACGGTGTGATGCCATGCAGTGGGAAATCGAGCTCAGAAGCACAGGAAGATGGCCAGACTTCCCAAGTAAAGACATTTTTTATGAAGCAATCCTGATTTAAAAGCACAGACAGCTCTCCTCACTTCAGAAGACAGAACCACAAAGAGGCCTAACCCCAGAGCATCAGGGAAGACATTTCTCCACAAGAAAAAAAAGCACCCTTCCCCTTCAAGCACTTAAACTTTTAAAAATAATTTAAAGTAAGCTAAAATAAAATGTAAAGAAAGAACACAACCCACAAAGACAAAACCATAATACTGTACACAGGAGAAGCTTCTTGCCACGGAGCTCCCTGGCACTTCCACAGATGTTCAGTAACACACAGAAAAAAGCTCAGTAACAACCAACTTCCATCAACACACACAATTAAGGAAAGCAGCCCGACATTCCCAAACCCCTCTAACCAGGTGATACTCACAGAGTACAGCTCTGGAATGAGGTTATTTCCTGGCTGTGCTGGCAGCGGGCTGGCCGTGCATGCGAGAGGAGAGCACTGAGTCACAGCGCTGGGCAGCCAGCACTGACTCAGTCCTGTGCTCCCGCCGGGAACAGAGGCTCAAGGTAACCCCGGCAGCTTTTGTGGAGGTGATGGATTCCCTTGGCTTGGGGACAAACACACACCGCAACTGACCGGGAGGCACAGAAGAGAAAAAGATCCCGAATCCCTTTGCAACCAGACATTCTTAAGAGGACAACTGTCCCGGGCATCCTCTGAGCTCAGCCCCCACAATAACACCACTAACGTGGGTTTCTTTACCTTAATTATTATGTAAATGCACACATCTGCTGCTGCTTTGGTTAGCTGCAGCCCCAAATGCTCACAGCTGGCTCCTGCTAGCTCCCAGAGTCTCCTGATGGCCTCTTCAAGGACTTAAATTGAAAAAAACCCTATTTCTCATACCTACTATACAAAAAACATTCACTAAAAGGACTTTTTAAATGTTATACAGCAGGAAAGGGAAAAAAACCAAGCCACACTGTCTCCAAACAGGAATGAAACTTGCTTTAAAACGTCATTTCACTTGCTTACATAATCATTTCACCAAGCTTTTTTTTTTTTTTTTTTTGGTCAGGCAGCATTTCTACACCAAGACACATAAATAACAGCGTCCACTGATAAATACAGCCCAAACCCACAGTTTCAATCTTCGGTACTTAAACATAAGCTGAAATCCACACTGCAGCAGCTGGATGTGGCCTGAGTTTCAAACGTGCCAAGCATCTGCTGGTTTCAGAAGTTGCAGAAACAACAAGAGCTCTGGTCTCTCTTCATCAGACCACATTCTCAGGCATCCAAGCAAAGACCTTCAGGGCCCTGCACCCCCATGACTTCAAACACAAGAGGCAGCAGCCTAACAAGACACTCATTGCAAGCACCTGGAGACAAACCATTTCAGTCTTATCTGAAACCACCCTGGCACCGACACACTCAACCCAGCCCCTGCAGCCAGGGAAACATTCCCCACTTGAAGCACAACCACCACTGCTATCCCCAAAACCTCCTCAAGTCACAGGTGACACCTCAACAACACTGATGCTGAGTTGCTGAGAGGGCATATTAGACTCGTGGTCTGTCCCACGGCTCTCTCACAGCAGTGTTTGCCATCACCCTCTTTAGTAAGAACCCCTTGGTCCCATGCAGGATCTCTGACCATGCGACTGGGAACAACCAGAGGCAGCAGTCTGGCGTTTGCCAAGAGCAAGCATGAGTTTGCCAGGGAGCAGCAGAGCCTGACCTGGTCCCAGACCCAAACTGTGCCTGAGCTAGTAAGCCCAGACATTTAGGTTTTACTCACTTAAACCAAAACATGGGTGGCTTTTAAAAGAGAAAAAAGTCCCATTTAATTATAATAAAAGTAGTCCAAAAGACCTTTGTGCTCATAGCAAGCCAGAGGGTAGCCACTGAGGGCTTGTGGAACTGCATTTCCATTCCCGAAACACAGCCCACAAAAGGGCACTAAACTTCCAACAGAGTAGACAAAGCTGGATAACTGAGGGCAATATCAGTGGGTTGAGGTCTGTGAGCACAGTGTGACCAAAGCTATAAGACACTCCTGTTTCAAACACTGAGCACAATGTCCTCTCTGGTACCTTCTCAGAAAATAAGCGCTCATAGAGCAAACACTCCTCCTGCTGAAAAAGTTGGCTATTTTTTCACTCTCGAGCTGAGGAGCCAGTTCTCTTGAACATCAGCAACACAGAGAAGCCTCAGCCAGCATGCTGGCTGCTGAAAACAAACTTCAAAAAGCATGTGTGCATGAGATGTTGAGCCAATGCTCATCCGTCATGCCCTGATAAACCAAACAGCAAACTGTGAGAAAATTCCTCATGCCATCCTCACCCCTGACTCCTGAAACCAAGAAGAGTGCACTCACACAGCTGCGCTCTGGGAAATTTGGGGAAGGCATCCCAGGAAGGAGCAGCACAGGATCACACCCAAGCTGCTCTGTGTTCCTGTCTCACAGAAAACTATGGACTCAGAGCACAGATAAACAGGGCTCTGCACTGAATTCACAGAGGGCAGTGCCTCAGAGCAGGGGCGATGCATAGTCACCTGGCAGAGCCCACCTGGCACAGCCATCTCCATGTGAGCATGGATTTCACAGAAAAACCAGGACTGCTCGACCTTGGACTGCCAGAGGAGCAGTGGGAAGCTTTTCTGTGTAACTGTGCCAGCCCTGAACAGCGAGGGTTACTGAGCCTTGCCTCTGGTCAGTGCACACACCTACAAGTCATAAGGGCCAAGAAACATAGTTCACTGCAGAAGGAAAAAAAAAAGTTGTAAAGAAGATTTGGCAAAACCCTCATAGGCATCTATCTCAGACATCCCAAAAGTAACAACAGTCATTCAAGATGTGGCTTGTTTATACTATGAGGCTCATTACACAGAGGCCTTCCTATTTTTAGAGGCAGATATCGCTACAATTGAGTGCTAGATAAACCCAAACAATTATTTTAAAGGGGTATTCCATCACTAATTATTCTAAACATCTTGTGCGTCCAGGAAGGTTGGCCTGCTGCCACTCTCCAGCATAAAACAGCTCTGAGAGCAACGCTACAACTCCACTCCCAGCAGTGACAGAGTAACTCGCAGAGAGAGCAGGGTGCCTGTGGCTTCCCAACAGCTCCAGTAAGCCCACAATCACTTGGATAAAATAAAAAACAATAAGAAATGAGAACATAATCTTGTTTATGCTAAAAAATATATGAAGTTGGTTCTCCTTTTATATACCACCAAAAAAAGGTGACAAAAATAAAATAAATAAAAAAAGAAAAAGAAAAAGAAGCCCAGGCCAAGGACCAGCGTGGCTGATGGTGCCTCATCCATCAATTCAGTGGTTTCACCAGCCTGGGTGCAGAGTACTGAATGGTCTATAGACCCTCTCTGACATGAGCAGTGCTTCCGTCACCTGAGTCCTGAGAGGTACAAGGTGAAGACGGGCAGAGACCAGGGGTGGCCCAGGCCCCTTGGTCATCAGATACCAGACAAGCGTCCTTTCAGAAGCCTTTTGATTCTGTTTTTTTAAGCAAACCAGACTTTTAAAAGCACAATCACAGATCTCACGACTGCATGCAGTTTTGCTCCAGCACCAATCCCGAAGGAATAACGAAACCCACCGGGGGCCAGGGCAACAGATGGAAAAGGGCTCTGGGGTGGGGGTGGGGGGGTTATCCAGCCGGGAAGGAAAGGCGCTGGGATGTGCAGTCGCGTTTCACGCCCGAGCTGCTCTCCAAGGACGCGCCGCCTCCCCACTGCAGAGGGCGGGCGGCGGTGCCGGGGGCGGCCGGACCCGGCGACGCCGGAGAAGCACGGCGGCGGCCCGGGGGGCACTGGGAGAACGGCAGTGCGCCAAGCCAGCCCCCGCAGCAGCGGGTGCCGGGCACAGGGGCTTCCCCGCTCCCCCCGGCCCGGAGCGGCCGGGACAGGCGCGGTGCCGGGCGGCCGGTCCCGCTGGGGAGCCAGCCCCGGCTGGCGCGGCCGGGGCCAAACTTCCCGCGGTCCCGCCACCCCCCCAAAATGGCCTCGCCGCCACGGCCCCTGCCCGGGTGAGCCCGCCC
>VZTJ01000480.1:191186-237133 GCA_013397795.1 Orthonyx spaldingii | reverse complement strand
ATTGGCTCTGCCAGACATGGTGGAAGCTTCCAGCAGCTTCTCACAGAAGCCACTTCTGTGGCCCCCCCCGCTACCAAAAACCAGACTGCTCAAACCAACACACGATCAATCCCTCAAACTCTGCCTGCTAAAGCCAGACAAACCACACTTTAAATACAGATCAATTGTTCAGCNCCCCGTGCTGGCTGAGCTGGAACAAAAGAGTGCCTTTGCTGGGCGTGATTATCTCTTCCTTCATCTCCTTTGCTTGGGAGGATATCCTGGCATCATCTGCTTTTACCTGCTCGAGGCCTGACATTTGTTCTCTTTCTAGCACCTTCCTGTTTGGGACATTTCTTTGTCTAAGCTTCCTCTCCTACTTGTGTTGCTGAAACCAAGTCCAGGGAGCATCAGGCAAACAATGTGTCACACGCCACTGTCAATATCCTCCATGGCAAAACTGCATCCTACACACTCCTTGAGCAGACAGACCAGCAGCAAACCCCCTGGTCATGGCTTACTCAGCCTCAAAGAGAACCTGCACTGCATTAAACCACAGAAATCCTCAATTTAGGAATACTGAGCATGCATCCAGACCCTACTCCTCACTGCCCTGAGGTAGCACCATCAGAGACAACTGTGGCTCCTCAGATGTTTCGGGATGATGAGCCACAAGGAGCAGATACAGGCAGACCTGAATGGCCCATGTACAAATCACACAGAGTTCAAACAGGGTCACCAACACACCCCATCTGTCACAAAACACCAATCATTAAAGCAGAGAGAAACCCATAGATGATATTTTATGCTTCCTACTTGGAATCAAGCAGTCTGGAAAATCTCAGAGCATCCAGATGCAAAGGTTTAAATCTTAAAAATGCTGCTGGCAAGGCACTGTGTTTTGTTTGCACTATTTAACAGCCTCCTCATAAAGAAAAATTGAATCAGTTAAGGAAAAAAAGCCACCACAAAAATCCTTGTTCGCCTGTCAGCAACGCCACTCCTGATGCCAATCCCAGTTTGGGTTGCCAGAGTACCCAGTGAGGCATCAGGACCGGATGGAGAGAAACCACAGAGCTACACACCAGCTGCCTCTCCCACAAACATGTCTGAACAGGATTAAATTGCTCATCAAAACTAAAAACACAAAGCCAGGTTTAACTTCTCACACTAAAGCAACCATGGTTCAGAGCACAATCAGCACATCCCAGATAATTATCTCATTGGGAAGAGTCAGCATGCAGGGCATGGTTTTCCCTTGCAAGGAAATGGTGAGTATGGAGATAAGGGTGATCCAATTAACAGGCCTTTATGGGGATTTCAAAATGGTATGTGGCAATGCTCTTAAGCACTTAAAGAATACCCAAAAGCTCTTAAAGAAACTGAGCTGCCATGGGATAAGAGGTACAGCCCTCCTGGGATTAGGAACTGATGAAAGGTTAGGAAGTGAAGAGCAGGAACAGGACCGCATCTCTCAAGGAAAGGTCTGATGCATCCTACCCGAGTGCTCTGAAAAGGCCAGGACACAGCCCTGTGACAGCACATCCACACAGGATGTCAACCAAGGGCTGTGATACCAACAGACAAAGGCAAAAAGGCCATGGAGAAACCTGTGCTTCTGGGCAGAGACAAGTGGGGCTATGCTCTGAGGCAAAGGCTGGATCAGGTGATTCACCTCTGCCCCTCTCTTGTGCAACACCTCAATGAAAGGAGTTGCTGGTGCCAACGTAATCTGCTTCCAAAACCATCACGCAGCTCAAATTTGCATACAGTAGTATTTCTTGGGTCCCCTGAGGCTGCTCCTGCAGGAACCCACCTTGGGTGGGTTTCAGAGGTAAATAAAGGGCAAAAGAAACAGATACAAGTGTGGGAAATGTAAGGATGAGCCAGGGAAGAGGACATCTGGGGAGGGAAATAACCCCACACAGGAAAAGAGCTCACTGCACATGCCGGAGCATGCAAGAGTGGCAGAAGGTCAGAAGTGCCAAGTCTCTGCTCTGCCAGCCACATGCTGGGCCAGAAGGAGCAGGAGACACTGGAGTTTCAACTGTCTGGAGCTCCTTGAGTGCTGGGTCAGCCACACTGTCCACAGTGGGACTGCTGAGGACCATTACCATGGCTGGAGGCATCTGTTGGCACCTGCAGCCATGTCCCTGGCAAGGTGCCCCAGGCAGACTCTCCTGTGGGCTGGGGTGTGACTGGTGACGTGCGAGGTTATGGATGGGTGAGGAGCACAGGTCTTTCTTGTGAGCTGGGAGACAGCTCCTCACCCCCAGACAGCAAACCTACAGGCACACTCCCAAATGACCCACAGAGACTCAAATTTCAGACTGACCAGCGGCTGTGGTGAAGACATGCATGGGAAGGGAGTCAGTCCTGGTGCGAGGACAGAGAGCAGAGGAGAGCAACCATACTGCAGCAGAGACCCAATGCTCCCAATATTCCCACTGCTCTTCACCAGCTGCCACTGGCACCCCAAGTACAGTGTAAGAAGTGTAGCTGAGGGCTGGAGTTGCACCAGACCATGGCATGACCCAGGGCCTGCTCTCAGCTGGTGGAGGAGAGAACCTGGGAGTCATCTCAAGGAGCCCATGGCAGCCCCCCAGCCCCGCTGCTCCCAGCCAGCACTTGAGGCAAGCCATCTGGACTCCAGCAGCCACAAGGTTTCCCCAGCAGCCTGGGAGGCAGCCAGCTCCACCCCAATACCCAGGGCACCAACATGTGCCTCAATGCCAGGGCTGACAGGGCTGGCAAAAGCCATCTCACATGCTCAGCACCAGGGGAACAAAGAAAGCCATGGGCACATAAAGCAGCTCATGGTTTCAGAGTGGAAGCAACAGTGCTCTCCAACCTCGCTAAAGTAATATTTTCCACAGGAGAAAGGGACTTGTATATGAGGTCTGTAAGGAAAACTTTCCAGGGCAGGCAAGCCAGCAAGCGGAAGGAAGAAGGAGGTAGGCTACGTGCTCACAACCCAAGGGATTTCCTTGGGTTAAAAAAGGCTGGGACCGGGTCTGTGTGACTCACTGCACCTTTGTGAGCTGTGCCGTTGCCCTGATGCAAGCCCTGCTCCAGCAGGAACCAATCAATGGGCCCTCGCTGGTACCATGGAGAAATGTGGGAGTAGTAAGAGCAGGGATATTAAAAAATATCCCTGCACACCAACAACACTACCCATGAGTTGCTGAGAAGGGAGAATCCCCTTCCACCCACTGCTTTGTGTGTAGCTGAAAATATCCACTGGTATCACCAGATGGACAGGATACCCTGGCTCCCGCTTTCAGACATGGCTCTATGAACAGCCTTCAAAGGCAAAATCCCCAACAAGAAAGAGAACGGGTCAAAAAGGTAGCCCCAAATTTCTCCAGTCCCGAGTTGTGGTGCACTGGCTGCTTGCTCACTTCTTGCCAAGTCTGGAGCTGCCGGGTTGGGCCCCCACCCTCCCCTCTGGCACAACTACTCCTTATAGCTTGGAAGCTATTTTTTTCCCACCCTGCTATCTAAAAAAGAAAAAAAAAAAAGGCGTGAAAGCTTTTATCATCCTGAAAACATGCCAATTGCGAAGGCGACTCTGTGTCTCAGACGCCTGTTTCCTGGCAGATTTTAAGTCCTTTGCTCAACTGCTCAGATGGCGGGGGCAGGAGATGCCTGCAGCAGCAGGCTGTGAACTGGAGCTCTGAACACTCACATGTTTAACTGCTGCTAAATTCCCGGGGGACCAACAATTCCAAACAGCGGGCTCAGAGCTACACACACAGCCAAGCGACGGCACCCGGCCCATCCGAGGTGAAGAGAAGGTGTCAATGTGTTGCACAGTGATGCTGTGCGTGCAGATCAGGGGTCACCAGCCTGGGTACAGGAGGTACTGAGGGGGATCACTGGCCCAACACCTCCACCTGGGGACAGCTGCCAGGCCGTACAAAGGCGGGTCACCCTGCTCAACACCGCCACCGGGTCAGTCACCCCTTCGCTTCCCAGATAATGAGGCTTCAGCTCTGTTGGCTCCCAGAGGTTTGAAGGGAACGAATGGGACCCAGCAAGCAGGCCGAGCAAGGAAAAAGTGCTGGACAACTGCACTATTGGTGTCCAAATTTCCAGTGACCAGCTCTAGCTGTAGCCACGTAAATCTGGGAATTTCCAAGTGCTGGGAAATCCACATGCAGCCTGAGGAATTGCACCCACCCTTGGTGCCGCCCTGGAAAGGGCTACACACACAGAGCCCTTCATGACAGTGATGCTTTTGGGGGCTCCAAAGTGCTTGGAGCTGGTTTTGCAGACATATGTCCAAGTTTTGGCCAGCACCCAGGGATTATTCCATACCACCTCATGTCATTACCAGGGTGGGGGGAGTAGGGACTCTCTGGCTTGCACTTGGAAAAAAAAGCAGCATTGTTTGCCATCCTTCATTGTCTCAGGGTCTGTGTGAGCATTTCTGCATGTGAATCACCCCCTCTTGGACTCTTTTGTTATTAATATTGTTGCTGTTACTGTTCCTTTTCTTATCTCATTGCTGTTTCCAGTTTTCCATCCTCCTTTGTACTTAGAATCATAGAATGAAAGAGTTATACAATGGTTTGGGTTGGAAAGAACCTTAAAGCTCATCCAGTTCCAACACCCTGCTATGGGCAGGAACACTTTCCACTAGACCAGGTTTCTCCAAGCCCTGTACAAACTGACCTTAAACACTTCCAGGGATGGGGCAGCCACAGGTTCTCTGGGCAAGGTGTGCCAGGGCCTCACCACTCTCACAGGGAACAATTTTTTCCCAATATCCCATCTAACCCAGCCCTCTGGCAGTGTGAAGCCATTCCCCATTGTCCTGGTCCTCCAGGCCCTTGTCCACAGCCCCTGTCCAGCTCTCTTGGAGCCCCTATAGGCTCTACGGGTAGGGGGGCTCAAAGGTCTCCCCAGAGCTTTCTCTTGTTCAGGCTGAACAATCTCAATTCTTTGATGTCTTCACCTTCGTCATGTCCCATCTTCTCTCCCTTTCAGCACAAGGATGGCTGCACCTGGGGCCGGCCAGCCTGAGTGCAACAGGATGGAGGATGGGGCACAGTCAGCACCTCTCTGTGGCCTCTGTCAGCAGGAAGCTCCTGCCAGGTCCTGTGAGAAGAGGAGTGGCATTTTTCTAACAGGCAGAGTCAATGGCAGTGTCTGCACTGCCAAAGCCAAGAGGCACCAGACAAAGCCTTTGTTCAACAGTGCCAGCCTAGAGAGAGAAGAGTAGCAGCATTACTAGTGAGGCAAGACAGGTATGATCAAGGTGCCAGCCACCCCCATTGCAGCTGGTTTCAGGCACTAACTTGGGTCAGAGTCAACTGCAGCAGGCTGCTTTCCCAAGGTTACGAAGCACCAGTAAACTTTTTTTACGGTTCAAAAGACAGCACTGGTATTTTTGGGTGTCAAATCAGGATCATCTCCAATAGTGAATGGCCCTGCCTTCAGTTCTCCCCCATGAAAATTCACTGGGTTTTTGTGAACATTGGTGTTTGGTAAAGGAGAGGCCTGCTTCAGAGGTTCCCAAACCCAAAAATGACTGGCTGAAGTTTACAGCCTATAGGCTGGATATGTTTTGGGATGCTTCCTACAGGGCAGGCCAAACAGGGAACAAAGGCCAAAAGGGATGAGCATCACCCACAGGAAGCATGTGCTTCCAGGGCAGGAGGAAGGCAAGTCTGTGAGTTAGATGCAATCTGCAGACATTTCTCATTGCTTGCAGCAGTCTCCTAATTCATTATACACATGCAAAGAACAATTAAGTAATTTTTCTAAAGAAGGACATAAACTCGTATTTCAATTCCTATTTACCAAAACAAGAGCCAGACAAACTCAGTGCTGTATGAAAGTATGTTTATTCCAAAGCTAAATTTCTCACAGAAAACAATGTCTACAAACAGCAGCATTGGTCATGACAAACTCCAAAAGCCTCCAGGACTCCAGGGCTTGGGGTCCTGAACCATCCCAACACAGCAAGCAAGAATCTCTTTTCAAAGTTGTCAGGAAGGGGGCAGGGGGAACGACAGAAAACAGATACATGGCTGTTAGCACAATTTCAGAAATCATGCCTGCTCCCAAGAAGAGCAAATGCATCAAGACACTTTGCGGGGAGATTAATGCCTGCACAAGAATCTCACAGAACACCCTGCTCCGTGCAGACTGCCTGTAAAGGAGCAGCTGCCCCTGTCAGGAGAGAGTTGTGTTGTTCCTGCAGACAGAAACCAGGGCTGTTGGATTTAATCATCTGCTGAACAGCTTCCAAGGACCGAAGTGGCTGGGAGGTCGTGCCAGGGATGTGCTCCATCACAGCCTGCGCATATCTGGGCCCAGCTGAAGCTCTAAAGGGGTTCCCCTTCTTCCCCCTGCCTCAGCCTCTTGGAGAGGTGCTTGCTGATGGCCAGGAGAGGGTTGGCTCTGTACTGGGGATCAGTGATAACCTCATGAAACCGAGCCACTTCCTCCTCCCTGAGGAAAGAAAAATAACACACCAGTTCTCCAAGTGCCTCATGTGAAAGGAACTGAGCAGATAAGGACCAACTTACAAAGCAGCAGATTTCTGTTGAGCCAGAGTGATCCTGGGTGTAAATCTTAGAGAAAGACAGTGCAAGAATAAATCTAATTTAACCAAGGGCAAAGCTCACATTGCTGCCAGCTTTATGGGAGACAGAGACTTGATCTCATGCCACAGAGACACAAACAATCATGTTAGTGTCCAGCATCACTTGGGAATGGGTGTTTTTAGGGATTCTCTTTAGAGAGGTCATCTACTGACTCTCTTTATTGCTGAACATTGAGCCTTGGTAATCCTACATGCAACGCTAGCTGGACACCATGGGAAGAGCATGACAGAATTACTTCTGCATGCCTGGTCACAGCCGCTTCCTGGGGAAATGGCCTTGTCTTAAAAAGCAAGCAGACAGGGAGGACAAGGACAGAGCAGGAGTATAAAAGAAAACCTGTGAGTTTTCACACAGCCACATCCACTGCAGCATCCCCATCTCCCTCAGACTGCCAGGCTCTCCACAGCCTTGCCAGACAGACACTTGGTAGCACTCAGCTACTTCCCTCCCAAGCACGGCCCTTCCCTTCAATGCTCCTGCCAGAGGAACAGAGAGAGGAGCCAAACCTGAAGCTTGGGTTGGGGCAATAAGGTGAGGCTTAGGGAACCTCTCATCTGAACTAATACCTTGGGAAGGAAACCTCAAGACCTTCCTCCAAACTTTTTCCCTCCCAAGAAGCACAGACTTCCCAGACCACCAAAATTTAAAGAAAGGCAGAACTGAGCAAGAAAGGCATCCCAGTACCAACACTGGCCTGTTTCTGACAGAGAAGGGTATTCATGGAGAGCAGTGCTGGATCTGTAGCCTAACTGTTCAGCCTCAGTTTGAAGCTGAATGGCTCAAAACTGACAGAAATCCTGGAAGCAATAAAGCAAACACTGCCAGATCACAGAGCCTAGACCCAGGAGAGCTGTGCTGCGAGAAAATTAAGTTCTTGATGGCATATAAACTATCCAACAGATTACAGAGAGGAATAACGAGTTGCCAGACTAAGTCCAGGAGTTACTCAGAAACATTTCAGTTCTCCATCCTTGTTGATATCCAAAAGCCATGTGGGCATGGGTCTTGAGCAACCAGTTCTAGGTGACCCTGCTTGAGCATGAGGGTTGGGCCAGATTACCCCCAAGGGTCCCTTCCAGTCTCAACCATTCTGTGAGGCTCAACAGGGACTGGACCCTGACAACTGGCTACTTACAGGAGCTGATGTTTCTGAGCTTGTTTCATCAGACAGAAATCTGCTGCCTCTGCCTTTGCTTTTATGTGGCTGTGGAGAGAAGAAACAAAACAAGTGAGTGTTAGAGCATTAATTTAGCAATGGCTGTGTAGATGGAAAGAATCCAGGGATTCTGCATCTGCCTTCCCAGAAAGGACAGGTAATTAATTGTCCTGCATGGAAATTGTCCTGAAAGGCAATTATTTCCATAGCCAGGCATTGCATGGAAATGCAAACTTCTTCCACCCGAGGCTGACAGAGCAGGAGGCATTACAGGAAAACCAGATCACCTCAGTGCCAGAACTGGTCGTTAGCTGTCCATGCCCAGATCACTTTCTGCCTATCACTGACCTCCAGGTCAAATCTATCCTGTTGCTTAGAGAAAGGATTCCATCGAACCTCCCCTCCCCACCACACGTCACCTCTGCACAGCTCATGTTCCCTGCTGACGCCACAGAGCTCCAGCCTCCGCAGCCATCCGTTACAGGGAGCGCCATGGATACTCAGGAAGAGGAGGGAGCTGCCAGCCCTGCTTTGGCTCCTGCAGTGGGATCACTGGGATATAATGCACTGTAATGCAGGATGGTGCACTATGTGCGGAAGAGGCAAAGCAGCAGATATAGATCTGCCATCTCTCCACACATTCCTTATTCCTGGGTAAAGTGCAAGGAGACCAGAGGTGTAATCCCATCCCACGTGGTGCCCGATGCCAAGCAGCAGCAGCAGAGATTTACCACAAAGCCAGCGCTGAGCCCCAGCAAGGGACACACAGGAAGGGCAGAGATTGCTTTTGGGACTTGTGGTGCACAAGAGGAGTTGCTGGTTGAACTGGACATTAAGGAAAGGAGAAGAAATTTCCATTCTTCAGGATTACACAGACAGGAAAGTTAACAAGAGAAATGGGCTGGGAAAAGGGTCTGCCTCCATGGGCTAGCTCCTCCCCAATTTGCCCTGAAGCAGAGCCACACAGGCCAAGGGGGAGAAGGAGGGTTTGCATCCCACCTCTTTGTTGGGGAAGGGATCAAGAAGGAATATCCCCATACTGGTGGGTGCTGGGGGCTATGGCCAGCCCACCTGATCTGCTCCAAAGGTCAGGAAACACAAGAGTTTCTCACCTTCTCTTCAAGACAGCAGGATCTGGTCTCTTGTTACAGTGACCTCCTCTTCCTATTTCCCTCTCTGGCATGCTACCCTCCATCCTCTTATTTTGCCTTTTTCCCCCCCCATTCTTCCTTTCTTCTTACTCCCCTTGTCTCACATTCTTTCATGTCGCTCATCCCCATCAACCCCTCTCTATTCAATCAGCTCTTGCTGGTTTCCCTCTCCTCTCCCTCTCCTCATTTTTAACAGCTCAGCACAGGAACACCTTCTGATCCTAGTTTGCCTGAAATGCTCACAGAAGCTCAGGAAAATCCTTTCTCAAGCTGGATGGCAACCCATGGTTACCAGAGCAGGACTTGCCAAACCTGTGTGTGCCACCAAGTCACCATGGCAGTCCCTTCAGAGGTGAGCAGCTCTGCAGAGGGTGACAAAACCTAAAGGAAAGTTATTCTAGAGTACATTCCTGGCTGGATTTCCCCCCAAAACTACCAGCACGCTGCCTGTTCACTTGGACCCTGTTAGCAGCCCAGCTTCATTACACTTCATTGCCTTCATTCATTATAAAACAGAATAAAAACCTCCCTGTAATGCGCTTTTACCCTGCAGGAGATCAAATTCCTGGAGAATCTAATCTTTTATTAATACTGCTGACAAATCACCAGAGTATTACCCTTCCTTTCGGTAATGATTCAAATCCTATAAAAGCCTCCTCTGATTATTTCAAACACTTCTATACAGACATCCAGGAAGCCAGAAGCCAGCAAGTGGATGAAGAGCCTGTAGCTCCTCCATGCCAGTACTATGAGGGGGCTGGTTTTGGGTTAGCAGGTCACAGGCAATGTAGATGACATCAGCCCATGTCAAACTCCCACCTCCACTGTGCCAACTCAGGCTTCTAAAGGAGAGACTTTTGGCAAAGGTCTGAGATAGGGAGACAGGGAGCTGACAGTGCGCAGGAACAGCCAACTCAGCCATGCTCTTGGCTGAAGTCACACTACAAGACAACAAAGATTCTGGCCAGAGCGCAAAGGGGTCTGTTCAAAGGGCTTGGACTGCCTCAGGAGAAAGCCTGGATGTGAGTCTGCACGGGTGGAATGGCTGCAACACCACAAGCCCAGGTTATCAGGTGAGCTCAGCAGCATTACAATGCAGACACCTACATGCCACTCCTGCAACTCCCAGGATATCTGGATGCTCCCAGCATGTCTCATGCCAAGCCTCATCTAAGCAATATGGTTCGCTTCTTAGGTGTGGGTTCAGAAGACACATTTAATTTTTTTTTCTTGTGTCAAGTGAAGCATGGAAAGGGTTAAAATAGCGGAGAATGAGACCCTGTTCTCCTGACCATTGCCTGTAGCTACAAGCTGAGCTGAAGGACACTCCATCTCGCAGGAAGAAGGGAAATACATAGCCCATCCCTAAATGGCACATACCTTTTAAAAGGCTTCCTGCCCCTGCCACCTGTGGTCAGGTCAGAGAGCTCAGGCAGGGCTTCCATCAGGGGCTGCATGTCTCCCACCACAGGTGTTGCTTTGCGCTTCGCTTCAGCTTTTTGCTTTTGCTTGGCCATCTTCACACTTTCTATTTCTGAGTCAGAAACAAGGCATTATTGGAGGAAGAGGGAACACCTGCAGGAGATAACCCTTGAGCTAAGAAATTCATAGGTTGCTTTACCAGTTACGACAGGCGAGAAGTGTTTTAAACCAGGGAAAAAATTAAGGAAATGCAGCTGGGTCATTCCCTCTATTGATGTGCTTGCTTGTAACCATATACATACCTTCTGACATTGCGATGGGAAATGAAATTCCCAGACTGATTTTGTCTGTTTCCATCCCTCACAGCAACAAGGCACAGGAGTCCTGGCACGGCAAAAACCACACTGACCTTGCATGGAGTTGGGAAATAAGAGGGGAAGGGACAACCCAAATACAGTCAGCTCCACATCTGGCCTTAAACAGCCCCCTCTCTGCACTGCTGTTGGGACCAAACAATGGTCTCCTAGCACAGGCAGAAAAGATGGACTTAATTTCAGTTGTTTACTTAGTTTGGAGTGAGTTGAGGTTCCACCTTCATGACTCATTGTGGAGTGCAAGCAGTCAGATGCTAGATAATTTGGACCCGTGGAAAAGCACTGCACCAAGTGGCAGATACAGATGGCTTTTCGCAGGACCAGTTTCCCAGTCTTCCTGCAGCAGCTCTGACAAGGGTGTGGCACAGAAAGCTCCACAAATGTTACATCTGTCTCCTTCTTTGCCTTAGGAGGTGGGGATTGAAAGCCATAGGCTTCTGCCTCAGTCCTTGAGGCTCCCTGGTGTGGCAGTAAGCCCACAGCTGCCCACGCTTCTCAAAGCCAGCAGCTTCCAGGGTGTGCACCAGCAGAATATATTCTTTAGGAAAGCCCACAAAAGCCCAGCACTGCTACAAGGCTCCAGCTGAATTCCAAGATGCCCCAACCTGACCCAAAAGTCCCTTGGACAACTGCAAGGATGCACGTCAGTGCTGAGCTACAAACTCCTTGTGTGGACATGACAGTGTGCCAGCAGCCATGGGGCTGAGCTGGTGACACAGGGAGGCCAACAGCTCCCAAGATATCATGGCCACAGAAGCAAAAATATTTCTGGTGGGAGCACAAAAGAAGCCAGTCCCACTTACAGACCACAATTCTGGGTCTAATCCTGCTCCCACAGTCAGGAAAGCAGAACCCAAATTCAGTGTCTGGCTCCTTTAATACCTTTGCCTTGCTTGTTCTCCAACTCGGCTGAGTCAAAGAGCAACAGTTTTTCATGAACTACAGTTTTGCTGTACATGGATGTTTGTGACAAATCAGGATTGGAAACACTTCTCCTCACAGCAATCCCTGCCAAGAACACAGCTTTCTGTTCTACATTACTTCTTTTTTTGGTCTGGCTTTATGAAGCTGACTACTTCAGTGCTTTCATAAACAGTATGTGCTCAAAATTTTCAGACACCTGATTCTGCGCAAACATCCCAAATTCTTTTCCTATGAAGTCTTGTTCGTCTGAGGAGCCTTGCGATATACGTATTTTTAAATGCGCATACTTCCAATGTCTGAAGCATTACATAAGTTTTTCCCCTCTCTAGTCTCTCCTAAGATTACTTATTGGAATGGAAGAAAGCTCCGAGTTTTGCATTTGCACTACTGGGCTGAACTTTGGTTCCCAGGGTCTTGGCATCCCGTGTCACAAAAGCAGCCCTGGGACAAGAAGAAACAACAAACTCAGATTTAGGAAGACAGAGATGTAGTGATAACTTCAGCAGTCCAAGTTGTGTACTCATTTAGGGGACAAAGAGTTCTTTCTCCACAAAGAACTGGCAGAGTTTTTAGGTACTTCTGTGCCTGCAAAGCACTTCTAACACCTAGTATCTCCTAAGACAAATAATGTGGCCTGGAGTTTACTATCTTGGTGTTCTGCTCAAAGCAAGGCCCTGTATTTCACTCATATTCCCTCAGCTTAGCAATTTCAGAGCCAAGAGAAAGGGAAAGAGGCCACAGCAGGGTCAAAACAGCACACATGATGTTGGGAAAGACTGATGCTACAAAGGCACCAGGAGTGCTGGATTAAGACAGCATAGGGATCCTGCTCCTGAGCATTTCCAAAGCAGCTGACCTTGACTAACATAGTCATCTGTGCTTTGTGTCCAAGCAAGATGTCAAAGGCCTCGGAAGCTGTTGGCTGGTTGTCTGGGAGGAGGTTTGCTTCACGTTCATGGGTGTTAAATTCTTAGCTTTTTATCCAAGAAGAGCCAGACACACCTTCAGTGCAACTGGTGAAATCACAAGGTTAATTGACTTGTGGTCAGAGCTCAGGCACAGAGAGCATTTGGTACAGCAGAAAGCCACATCCCTCTGCCCCAAACACAGTCTGCGTCCAACTCTGTTGGGCAAGAAGGTGTTAGGGGAAAAGCCTGTCCCAAGAACAGCTTCAGGTGGCAGAAGGAATCTCTCTGCTACACTGGGTAGGACAGCACAGTCTTCCACTATGCTAGACACTCAGAGGAAAAATACAGACACTTCCCACAGGAAAGAGAAGCATTTCTGCCATGGGCTGTGGGTTTGTTTAGCTCATATTTCACTGCCTCGAGAAAGGCCAGACTGTCTGGTAAGTGAGTTCACTGACCTTCAGCATGTGGGAAAGAGCAGTAACACAACCAGCAGTATCCAGAGTTCTCCCTTACTGAGGGGCAGGAGAGCCCACTGCAGGCTCTCACCACAGAGGTTTGGGATTAGCTGGTAGCAGCATGGAGCTCAGCTCCAGCCTGTTCTGCCATCCCCAGAGTTCCTGGGTGAGGAGGAGCTCCACTACACAGCTACTCACATGTGCACCAGAGCTTTAAAAGCCAGAAAAATATGCTAAACTTACATGGGCACAGTGCCCTTCTGGATAAACAAAGGGTTTTTGTAGTCACATATATTACACATGGTAAAACATCAAAAGCAGAACTGGGGCAGTGACTGAGTCTTGGTGCTGAACACTGAGAAACAATACCTGGAACTTTTACCCCAGTGCTGGGGAGGGATGAAGGTTTCTGAGAAGTGTTCAGCCTCTCCCAGCACTGTCACCCAAACCCAGTGTACAGAGATCCACCAGAACTATGCTCTGTGATGCTGTGTCACAGGTAAACTCACTCTGCAGCCATCTCTCCTTCCTCAGCTTCATCTTCTCTTTTTTGGAAAGAACTGTTTTTTCTTCCAAACCTAGAAGAGAAGAGACATGAGATGGAGCCTGGCTCCTGCACAACAGATTCTGTTCAACCTTTGATGCTTTTGAACTTGCTGGCATGGCAGGCAGGCTGCAGGCAGATCCACAGGCTACCCTGCACCCAGCTTTTAGCCAAACAAATCCAACCTGCCTCGCTGTCAGTTAAAAACCAAGAAACAAGTAAGTAGATCACCAGCACAGGATCACAGAATGGCTTAGATTGGAAAGGACCTCAAAGCTCATCCCATGTCAAAGCCCCCTGCCATGGGCAGGGACACCTTCCCCTAGACCAGGTTGTTTCAAGCTCCATCCAACCTGGCCTTGAGCACTTTCATGGATGGGGCAGCCACAGATTTTCTGGGCAGCCTGTGCCAGGGCCTCCCCACCCTCACAAGGAGAAATTTCTGAAGTATATCCAGAGCAGCCCTAAGGAGCAGCTGATCACTAGCAGCTTGTAAAAATGACTAGTACTTACTATTTACCAAATTCAGTATTTGGAAAGCAGCTGATATCCAGTATAAAGTAAAATAACATCACAAATATTTTTACTGGAGATCTGTTGCAAGTACTATAAAATTATATCTTATCTCACATGTTTAAAACAAAATTGACTTTAGTCAACTTTTCTCCTGAAATGTGCTGGAAATACCAGAATTCCAAGAGAGTAACAAGCTCCCCAAAGATCACTCCTTTCACTTTAGCTAATTCTTAAGTCTGGGGAAGAAAAAGTACCCCTTTTTCCCCCCCAAAAAGGAAGAGAAGAAAGGAATTTAATACAATTATCAAAACAACTCACTAAGGATAACTTCTCTGAAGCTACAGATCTTTTAGGATTATTTACACAAAAGCAGGATCATCCTTTAGTAATTTCTTAAGAACAGAACAATCCTGCTGGGGCTAAGGGGACCTTTCCATAAAACCAGCAATCACCACCATGTTTTGAGTTTCTAAGACAGGGAGAATGAAGCTGGAGCTTCCACAGCCTTGTTTCCCAGAAAAATAAATTCCAAAAAAGCACTTACTAAAACCGTGTATGTTTTGGTATCAAAGCAGATGCTGAAACAACAAATTGTATGGTCCAATAACCAACTCTCAGTTATGCCCACTCCCAGTCATCTCACATTTCTGTGGTTTCAGGGGAAAAAAGGATGAATTATAGTCATCTATCACATAAGTTTTATTATTATGGAATTATTATCACACCCCAGTGATCTCCAGAAGGCTGCCTGCACAAGACACCATGGCTGCTCCAGCCTGCCCAGATCTTACCCATGGCAGTGCTGGGAAGATCTGCCCCTCATCTAGAAACACACTCATGACTTCACTGGAAAAACAGTGCCTGGCAGCATTTGTTAATGAAAATAAAAAGGCCCAATTCAGCCAGCTGGCCAATTCTAGTAAAAACAGCAATTCAGGTTTGGGTTGGTGTTTTTTCCCCTCAGACAGCAACAGAATATTTAAGGAAACACAAAAGATGTTTTCTTGGCAGGAGCCCAACCTTGCTGCTGGCCAGGGGAAGGTGGCCACACATCACCAGAGCGTGCCTGGCGGAAAGGAGCATCCCTCCTCTGGCAGCAGCCAGTTCCTGCCCTTTTCCATCACTTGGCTCCCCAGACACTCCAATTTCCATACCCTAGCCTGCCCCTCAGAAGGCTGTTTGGCTGTTGGAAGGTGCAAAGTTGTGTTTGGCAGTTTCCAGTTGCGATGCAGAGTGCCAAAACCGCTGGAAACCCACTGGAGAACAGTGGAGGCAGAATTTAGCTGGTTAATTAATGGCACAGACTGTCCCCAAGGTAGTCTTTTATGGTTATTTAGCTTGCAAGCACATCTGAGATCAAGCCAAACCATAGCTTCACTTTAATTATTTTCCTGTGAAATCCAAAGGGTTTGAATCCCCCTCTCCAGCCCATTCCACAGGTAGTTTAACACCACTTGCCTTTGAAACCCTGCGTGTGGAGGAAAGGTGAGCAAGCCCCATTGCATTAGCTGAGGTTAATTTCCATACTGTAAGCTTGACAATTATTCATTTTAGTGAGAACATGTTTTTTCTTTCTTCCCTCTGATCTGTGCAGTACAAGACATCTCAGATATAAACAGAATTAAAAAAAAAAAACACAATAGCTTTTTGCCACCTACATCGAGTGCTGAGTACTACTCCTGGCAATCCTCAGGATCCTGCTTTCATGGCAGAGTAACAGATTTTTTTTGAGGATGGCTTCCTTAATTTCAGAAATCTTGACAGTTTTTTTGGTAAAGGACTCAGACTAAAAATAAAAATTGAATATTTATACATCTATACACACACACACACACATATATATATATGACTCCTTTTCATAAAGAACTCCTTAGACTAAATATATCTGTAACTCCTACCTTAGAAATCCCCATTTTGTCCCTTCTAGGCATTCAGAAAGAAGCTGGACTGAGTTAAAGCTGTAACACTACATGCTTTCCTGCCCCAACATCCCACTATTTCAGTTTGGCTCTGCAACCAAGAGGGTTTGACAGTTCCAGGAAACTACATTACTTGCAGCATTTGGCCATGAGCAGAAATATTCAATAAACCTGTGCAATGCCACATGGACAGAGGAGGGTCCTTCAGCACCAGGCATTTGCTCCCTCCGAAAAGCTCCACCTTGGCTATGAGACATTAAGAAACAACATGTAACATTAATTAGCATTCCCAGAACCCCAGAACTGTTATGACACAAAACAGTAAAGCTTTTGCTGCTCAAAACATAGTATTTTGGCAAACTGAAGTTAAATAACAACAGATGTGTTAATTTTAGCCTCAGTTGTGTAACAGCAAGAATGAGCATATGCCTGCAGCTGTGGGATGAGTTCATGAAGGAAGTCAAAAGCAGAATATTGGGTGTGGTTTGGGGTTGTTTTTTTTAAATTCCATGGTGTCACTTGTAAATTGTGCGCTACTCTTCTCCAATGAAAGAGCCTGGGAAATGGTAAGGACAGTCTCCTGGGGCACACACAACAGTGCTGTGACCTGGCAGCTGTCAGTGCATAACCCCTGAAGGTGTTCTTATTCCTTGAGGAACGGAGTTAAGCGACAACATGAGCCAGGCAAAAAGCCAGCCAAGATGTCCTCTGGCAGAAAGGATGCTCTACAGGAGCCAGTCCAGCAGCTCCCTGCCCTCATCCCACCCCATAGCTTCCAATCAGTGATCTCCAGCTCCACTGCTCCCAAAAGCATTCATGCAGAAGGGTCACTAGTGTGACCAAGGCTTGCAGGTGGCAAGGACAGAGGTCGGCCGTTGTAACTAAGCTCTTTGTCCTCTTGCTGTTAGAGGAGGCTCCAGGGACAGCTTGGTACCTGTATGTGGGCACAGAAAACACATGTTTGGGTTTTGCCCAATCCAAGCCCTGCCACACCCTGAGCTGGCTTGGGAACCAGTGTTGGAGGAAAAGGTGCCAGCTCCTGCTGGGCCAGGGCAGGTTTCACTGTGGATACAGCATTTGCTTTTCATCATCTAAAACAAGCTACATTATTTTTGTTCACACTTAATAATTACACCAGCACGCAAGCAGTCCTCCTGCCCCAATGTGGAAGGCATCCTACCAAAAGTAGGCTCTGCGTTCTCAGCCCCTTCAGATCCCCTAGTTATTTAAAGCAAAGACTACTTCCAAGCCTGGCTTCCCACTGGAAACCCAGAGCAGCAGTGCAGCTTGGGTCCTCACACCAACGTCATGGCTCCATTAGGCCTGGGAAACATCCCCAGGCTCCAAGCAGCTCCAGCAAGGACACAAGGCCTCCCAGTGCAGCAGAGCTCCGACTCAGCACACAAGTGCATATGTGACATTCCATTTGAGGTGGGAGCAGATCCCCTCAGGAGGTGACTGGGAAGTCGCAATTTGCACAGCAGCTGTGAAAGGCGACTTCAGAGACAAAGTCTGTCCTTCCATACAGCGTGTTAAGCAGTGCTGGCACACCTGGCCCTTGCCACAAGGCAAAAGTATCTCCTTCTCCTCTGCTCAAGACCTTTTCCATTTTAGGTCCTCATCCTTCCCACCTGCATGTTCTCAGCAGCCCTTCCCAGCACAGAGGATGCCCTTTGAAGGCTCAGTCACAGACAGGGACACAGAGGATCTTCAAGGTGGCCCAGTGTGTCACTGTTCCTAAAGCCACTTGTGCAGCTGAAGGTTATTTTTATCACCAAGGCTGAAACGCCGCAGGGAACCCGGATTTCTGAGCCAAGCATGCCACAAGGACTGCAGAATGCCTTGTCTAAGCCAGGAGCTTGGTATTGCTATTTCAGGCACAGAGAATCAAGGAAATCATAGAATGGTTTGGGCTAGAAGGGACCTTAAAGACCAACTGTTCCAAACCCAGGGAAAGGGGAAAGGGGAAAGGAACCCGACAGGTCTCAGTACTCCCTGACATGGAAAACTTCAAGGTACACAAAACAAACGCAGAAAGGCTCACCCACAGACAGGTGCCCTGGGAAACACGTGCCGTGTCAGGGACTTTCCAAGTGTCTTTTCACTTTTTACCAGATACGATCTCCTTCAAAAAACAAGGTTTTCCACCTTTGGGAGAATGAGTGTGCTTGTAAGAAAAGACATTTTAACCACTCCCCTGCCCCTCTCCATGTACACACAAGTGTATGTATATTTCTTCCAACAAAAGAGTTCTCCAAAATTATCATAAATTACACAGTGCTAATATTCTTATTTGTCAAGGAATCACATGGCAAAAAAGTTGACTTTTTCTTTGCTTTCTCTCTCTGTGCAGCCTCATAAACAATTTAAATACCTGTGATCACAGTGAACTTAATTTTACACCCAGCAGCTCTCAGCAAGTTCTGTTGCAGCTTCCAGCCTTACAAATGGTCACCCAGCCACAAGAGAAGAGCAGCAGAGGCTACAGCATCAGTGCACCATTCCTGGAAGCATTCCAAAGGTGTGTGGATGTGGCACTTGGGGCCATGGCTTAGGGGTATACCTGGCAGTGTGGGGGGAATGGTGGGACTCAGAGAGCTTGTCTAACCTTAAAGATTCTATGATGGTATGAATGGCAAAGCCTTCTTGCAATCAAACTGGTCCAAGGAGCTGTAGGTCTGCAGCTGCCTTGGATTTTCTACACTCAGCCAAGAAGCCTGACCATTCCAACATCCTTCCTTAACACTGTGAGCAGAGAAACCACCAGAGGCTTCTGAGGGCAACTTCATGGCCCCAGTTCCCTCAGAGAGGAGAGTCAATCATGCTTACTTTACTTTCACCACCCATGTATAAGCCCAAGAGTCACATCTCCAAGAAGTGCAGACAATGGAGCTGAGGCCAAACGCTGCTTCAGGCAGCACCAGGGAAGCCTGAACCCTCTCTCACCCAGAGGAAACAACACTGACTGGCTCAAGATATTCCTGAAGAAAAAGAACTGGTGAGCTTGTACAGTGGCATTATGCATTGCCATCCAGTTAAAGCAGCTTCCTCTGCTGGAACTCAGAGATAGGGGAAGATACAGGAATACAAACATATATATATATATATATATCTGCAAAGACCTTGAGACCAGGTGCTCAGGGGAAAGCTCCCCTGGAGCATAGGCAACCCTCACTTCCCAAAGACACCAGCCTTCCCAAAGGTGCAGCAGCCAGCCCTAGCAGCAGTTTTGCAGGTAAGCAACATGTGACCCTCCTTGGGACTACACCCACTATACCTGCTTCCCTGCTCCTGCTGGTCTGACAGGATCTGTAGTGCCTCTGTCCCACTGCCAAGCCTCTCCTTTGTCTGAGGAGACCTAGCAAGCCACTCGTCCTCCTTCTTCCAACCAGCACTCACACTATTTCTGGGAAGCACCACATAAACTTGGGGTATGAAGCACTCCTCCACCAGCTGGAGAGCATCTTTCCAGAAAAGACCCTGGAGCAACCAAGTTGAACATGAGCCAGCCATGTGCCCTTGCATCAACAGGAGCCAGTGGTGCCCCGGGATGCTTTAGCAGTGCTGCCAGCAGGTCAAGGAAGACGATCCTTCCTCAGTGTTCAGCACTGGTCAGGCCATATGTGGAGTGATGGGTCCACTTCTGGGCTCCCCAGGACAAGGAAGATAGACACTTGGGGGAGTTAATTCAGCTAAGGGCCACTAAGATGATTAAGGAACTGGAGTATCTTTTACTTGAGGAGAGGCTGAGACAGCTGGAAAAGGGATCTCAAAGGAAATCCTATCAATGTGCATAATACCTGATGGAAAGGAAGAAGAAGAGGGAGACAGACCACTCCCAATGGTGCCCAGTGACAAGAGACAAGGAACACACACTGAACCATTTGTTTTTGGGGTAATTTTGATGATTTTTTAAACTGTCGGGTTATGGATCCTTCAGGTCTCCATCCATGGAGATTTTCAAAACCTGACTAGGCACAGTCCTAGTGTGTCTAAACAACTTGCTTTAGCTGACCAAAGTGGGCCACCAAAGTAGACTCCAGTGAGTCGGCAGCACAGTTTGGACAGTTGGCAAGAGTCCTTTCACACAGAATAAAAATTTGTATTTTAGCAACAGAGATACATGCACCAGAGTTATTTGTGAGGATGCTGCAGTTTCAATAAAAGGCAGTGAGAAGAACAGAACACTATTTCTATGAAAGCTTGAATAGCAGTAAGTTTCTGGAATGAGATGTATTCTGAGACCAGGAATAATCCACGTTTACCAATGCGTAAATTCTCTCCTTAGGTCTTACTAATGGAGGCAGAATACTGAAACATTGCTATGCTTTTTGACAATGCCTTGCAGGCCTACATTTGAAAGAGTTCTTCCCCAAAATATCCTTTCATTTCCTGCTAATAGGATTACCTTTGACTACACTGTCCTTTGAGAAGTTTTAAAAATCAGTAGCTCAGTATCTCTGCAATATCACACAGTGATAGATCTAGATGTGAAATAGTTACACTATTGGATTTTATCTGGTG
Organism: Orthonyx spaldingii; assembly: GCA_013397795.1. Lineage (NCBI taxonomy): Eukaryota > Metazoa > Chordata > Aves > Passeriformes > Orthonychidae > Orthonyx > Orthonyx spaldingii. The sequence continues at coordinate 216,641 of VZTJ01000480.1, read as the reverse complement.
CTTCTAATTTATGCAAAAAGCAAGAATACATTAGTCTACCTTAATTTCCTTGTCTTTTAACTGCATATTAGTTAGCAGACAATTAAATTGGTATTCCCTAGGGAAGTTTTCCATCTCCAGCCACTGGTTCCTATAACCCCTCTTGTACTGTTTTTGGCACCTGGCATTTCTTTCACCTGTGTCTTCATATATGCTCCTTCAGCACCTCAGGGGAGGCAGCTCTGCTCAGCTGTACTTTTTATTACATTCCCAATGGATGGATTCAGTGGAGACACTGCATTTTATCACAGAATGGTTTGGATTGGAAGGGCCTCTAAAGGTCATCTAGTTCCAACCATGCCTGCCTCAGGCAGCATTTTGTGCCGCATTTCCCCTCAAAGCCAAAGCAGTGGCCTGATAGGGTCCTGGAGAAAGGTATGAGAGCAGACAAAAACAGGGAAGAGAGAGAAACAAAAGGATTTAAAGCTGCTCAGAGGACAGAGGGACAAAAGCACAGCAGTACAGACTTCCAAAGCAGACAGACAAATATGTCACTGTCAGGTGTCACTGCAGCACTGGCAGCAGACCAGCTGCACACAGGAGGAGGCATGAGACAGCACCTAGAATGAGCTAGAGTTGTTTGCTGTTTCTCAGGGATTACAGCAAACACTAGAATCTGTTATGTGCAGAGCCCTACCTTCCCCGCCCCCCTCCCCTACACAAAATACATTTCATGGATTCATTGGTTTATTGGTAGAAGTACTGAGTTTTCCTCATTTCTTCTGGTTTAACATTCAAAGCCATTTTCTCGGGAAAAACAGGACATGGAGGGATTCAGACAGATTGTATCATCTGGTATCGTTTCTTTAACTGAAATGAGGAAGGACAGGCAACTGGACCGTGTTCACTGTGCAGCTTGGTGAAACAAGTGCCTGCAGGAACCACTCCCTTAATCATCTGACAAGGAAGGGATGCAGCCAGTAGCAAGAGACAGCTGGACCTTTCCTCAGATGGAGATGGGAAAAGAGAGGCAGGAGGAATCTCAGGGCCCAGCTCTTCCATCCTGCTCTGCAAAGACAGTGCATGCTTTACCTCACAGCAAGTGTTGGGGAAAGAAGAGACACTAATAAAACAAAGAAAATAAAACAGCACTGCCAGCTGGTCAAGGGAGGGGATTGTCCCACTCTGCTTTGTGCTGCTGCGGCCTCATCTTGAGTCCTGTGTACAGTTTTGAGCACCACAATACGAAAAAAGACATCAAGCTGATAGAGAGCATCCAAAGAAGGGCCACAAGGATGGGAAAGAGTCTGAAGGGTAAGCCTTATGAGCAGTGTCTCATGTCCCTTTGTTCAGCCTGGGAAGACTGAGGGGGAGACCTCATCGTGGTCTTGAACATGCTCCCAAGTGATCTGTTCACTGTCATGACCAGTGACAGGACTCAAGGAAAGGGCAGGGAGCTGAGTCAGGGGAAGTTTAGGTTGGGTATCAGGAAAAGACCTCTAAGATCATCAAGTCCAACCACTAACCTACCAGTGCAGGTTCCACCACTAAGCCATGTCCCTAAGCACCAGAGATGCCTTCTGAACACTTTCAGGGATGTGACTCTACCACTGCCCTGGGCAGCGCCTTCCAATGCCTGACCACCCTTTCAGCGAAGAAATTTCCCCCAATATCCAATCTAAAGCTGCCCTGGAGCTACATGAGACCATTTCCTTTTGGTCCCTTGTTCCCTGGAAGTAGAGCCTGAGTCTCACCTGGCTGCACCCTTCTGTCAGGGAAGTGTAGAGAGTGAGAAGGTCCCCTCTGAGCCTCTTTTTCTCCAGGCTGAGCCCCCCACCAGCTCCCTCAGCTGCTTCTCATCAGGCTTTTGCTCCAGACCCTTCACCAGCTCCCCTGCCCTTCTCTGAACACATGAAGAATTTTCCACCACACACACTGAGGTCAGGCTACGTGATGTTTTACACCGGTTGAGGCACAGGGGAGGCTGTCAGGGACTGTTTCAAGTTAATCACACAGCTCCTATTAAAAGCTGCCTCTAGCCAGAGGTTTTCAAAGACTTTTGATGGACAGAATCCAATGTGAACTGGTAGCAAGATTTCGCAGCAGAGAAACATTTTTTTCTATATTAAGCCACGTATCCACAATGGATCCCCTCTGTAGGTCTAAGGGAGGGGTGGGAGTCAGAGCAGTGAAGACGACCAGGGAGCAAGGAGGACAAGGTGGATTTTTTTGCACTCTCTGTGACGTGGAGGCTTGGCAGAGAGATGGACCTTCAGGCTCCTGAATCAGGTCAACCACTGACAGATAGTCTGAGTAAGGGTGGCACAGCCATTTCCCAGGAAGCCCCTGGAAGCAAGATGTTTACTGGGAGTACTCCAGCCTGGCTTCCAACGGATTTTGAGGTAACCACTAAGGTAGTGTAAGGCTTCTGAAAATTTATGATCAGCAGAGAACAACAAGCAAGAACAGGCAAGAAACAACAGCACCAGCAAAACAGCAACGCCCAGACCACCACTGGTCAAGGGACCCATAACTATTAAAAGGTAAAAAAGAAAGCAAACACCACTCCGAGGTCCATCTACACTCCTCCTCTCAACACACACATACACTATGTCAGCCAGTAGGTAACAAACATTACTGGAATGACATACTCTTGCACATAATTAATATATTAACTCATTTGACTGCTGAATGCCCAGTGATCAATACTTAATTATATTTCCAGGCAACAACATCAGCCAGAAACTGCATTGAGTAGACTCTGCAGATATGTAACTTCAGGGTAAAAACAAAACCATCACAGGATCAGCAATAAGTGGGAGTTACATACAGGAGCTTCAGCAGCACAGAGAGGAGAGAAAAGATCACATCACAAATGTCTCCACAGTGAAAGAGGAAGAATTGAGCCATGAAGGCCAAGAGAAGACTGTCAAAACTTGCTGAAATGATAGTTTCAAATGACAGGAGCATAATGAAGCTCTTGCAGAGAGAAAAAGGGGAGAAGTGGGAATAACAAGGAAAGGGGCAGAAACAAGGACATTAAGGAAAGCTGGACACCCACAGGACACCGTTAAATGTTTAGTGAGGTTTGTCTTCCAATAGAAAGGTGCAGGGCTGCCACAACAACACCAAAGCTCACAGAAAGCCCATCTGGGCAGACAGGGAGAAGAGAAAGCAGGAAGATTATTTCTGTTCCTAGCCTGGTGACCCAAAGCACCTACTTACTAAGACCTCTCTTCTCCACAGGGCACATAAGACACAGATTGGACAGATCCTCTCCTTCCATCAGCTGAGAAGGAATAAACATTCAGGAGCACAGCAGAAGGCAGAGAAGAGCTGGGAGAGGAGAGAATTCCCCCCTACCATTACTTTCTCCATGTCTAGTTTGCTAGAAGGGTATCGACTACTTCACTCCAGCAACTTCCATTTGAGAAGCAATTGTGCTTATGCCAATCAGTGCTTTACAGAAAAATCTGAACCTATGACTTTTCAAACATGACAACTGACCCAAAAGTAGCACCCAAGCCTGATCTCTGCATCCCCCATCTCCCATGGCAACAACTATCCCAACAGTAACATGGACTTGAACTTGTCCAAAGTAAGAAAAGACTGCCTAAAATTTATTCCAGAAGTCCTCCCTTCTTCACAAGTGTCCAGAAATACAAGGTTACAATAAAAGTACATGTGCAAAACCATGAGAAATCTTAGACCAACCTTTGAAGATCCACAAAAGTATTCTTCCCAGCTAACAGTTTCACTGTTTCTTCTTGGAAGAAATTAGCATCTAGTGCCAAATTAGCATCTTAAGGGTTTTTTGCAATCCAGACCTGAGGAAAGGGATTTGCTGGATGGCCCTGACCGAATGCACCCTTCTAACACTTGCAAGTAGCTATCTCGGGCTGCCTATACAGCAGAGAGGATACTCCATCAGTAGGAAGGACCATGCTGCCACCATTGTCCAGAGAGGTGCAAGGATAAGGAAGATGAAATGTCACACCTCTGCTTCCCCCCCCACCTCCTGAAAAAAACTTTCATTAAGCAGAAATAGTGCTTTAGCATCTGTAATCAAGCTGGGATTTCACTAAAACACATATTCCAAGAAAACCATGTCAGGCAACAGTCAAAAAGCCTGAGTGTATTCAGCCACACCTTAGGTAGGCAGCCCTCAGCCTTGGCTGGGCCACACATCAGGGAAGGAACCCTGATTTCATTTAATAAATTCTCTGTTCAGTACATCTGCTTTCCTGGCAAACTGGCAGCCTCTTCCACTACATGCCTGTACAGGCAACACCTCCAGAACACCACTTCAAGGTCTCTATATGCCAACACCCCACCTACTGCTAAACGGATTGCAGACACACTCTCAAATTCTGCAGTAATGCTGGCAGGATGCTTGGGGGTGCTTTGGGGAGCAGGGAAGAGATCTGCAAAGTGCTGACCTGCTCGAGGGAATACTGAATGCAATATTGGATTGCTTGGCTCTAATGGAACTAAAGAAAAAAATATCAGCTGTAATCGACTTCTGTGTTAATGACACAGAGCCAGGGCTGTTTCCCCTGGAAAGATGGACATGGAATGTGAAACAGTATCAATACCAGGGGCAGTATCAACACATGACATTTGGAAACTTTGCACAGAGACAACGGCAGGCAGACTCCAGAGCAGTTCAGAGAGCTTAGCCTTGGCTTAGCTTACCCAAGCATTTGCTGTTGGTTCTTCTACCCTTCCTCCCCCAGGTTCTGCACACAAAACCAACTCCCCTGCACCCAGGTCAGCTTCCTGCTTCTTTAACAAGCTGAGCCAAACCAAGGGAGATGCATGGTCAGGAGCACAGGGAGATCCATAAGACAGCAGGACTGATCTTTCAGACTTCAGCCCCAAGGTCTAAAGACTCCATAATCTATTTTAGACAGAAGTTAAAATCCATCAGTAGCAACATACCCCTAGGCCAACTGTTGCCCCTATTCCAGCCTGACATGAACGAGCACACAAGGACTCCCAAGTACTCAGGACAGGTTCACAAAGCAAGGACAGAGGGAATGTCTGCAGAACCTCTCACAGCTAGAGGAACAGGAGCACTCAATGGATTTGGCACTGGTGGTACCTACAGTATTCTACCTGTGCAGTTCACTAGTTTGTTTTTCATAACAGTTATTAGGCACTGGATGTTTTAAGTACCCAGCTAAGCATTTTGAGGAAAGTGCTGCTATATTCCCAAGGTTTTCTCTGCTGGCTGCTGTCAAAAGATGGGAGTGCCCAACTTGGATACTCTTTCATTCTGACACAGCACACCAGCTCCTGTGCCAAGCCTCCTGGGAAGGTGGGGATGATGTTGTCACAGTAAGAGATTCAGCAGTGACAGCACAAACCAACCCATGAGAAACAAGAGAAACATGGAAAGCATTGGTTGACCCACCCCAACCCTCCCCTTGCGAACACAGCTCTCCCACACACAGGAACCATAGAGAAACACATGTCTGGCCATCAGGAGGAAACAAATTCCCTGATCAAACATTCCAGCACCAATTCCCACTCTGATTGCAGCCTGGAAGCCCAGAAGCAGCTTCAGAAACAGCTCAAGAGTCAACAGCAAACAGCAGGTTTTGACCTGCTCTAACACCAGCTCATCAACAGCCTCCTCCCCAATTTCACCTTCTCCTTTAGCATTTCTAGCTACAGATTTCTTAGCTGGGTGCTGCCTCTTTCCCAAGGGCCTAATCAGAAGAACCAGCCAAAATGCAAAGGCCACAGCTCCAGTGGGAAAAAAGGCAGCACGTGGCATGGGAGAAGGGAGATGACGAGACACAGGACTCAGCACTACACCACAACTTTGATTTTTTTGATTTCCCAACCACACTCAGACACAGGACTCCAGAAGAGCCCCTATTGTTAGACAGAAGGTGAAAGAAGGGAGCAGCTGGCAGAGGACTCCTGCAGAGAAACCTGGATGCACACTCTGAATGAAAAGCTTTTGGAGTGAATTCTGTGTCTCCCACATCTGTCTACTAAACAGTTATGATAAACACTGTTACAGGATCTCTTCCTTCTCTTCTTCCCCACAGACTGAGTTACAGCTGTATAGTTTAGCCTGTAGTGGCACAAGTACCTCCCCTCTCCTCCTAAGGTCCCATAACTGTCCCAGGAATAAGCCTTCCACCATGTCTACAGTCCTCTCTTACTTTCCTACTCACTCTTTACGGGTACTGGGATTTCAACACCTCTGCCTCAAAACCCAGAAGGGAGATCTCGGTAAAAGATTAGGCCACCAAGACCACACAACAAAAAACTATCAGCTCAAAACTATCAGAAAGCTGGTGGTAAGAGGCTGTGCAAGCCCACCAAGGATGCAGCAGCTTTCAGACACACATAGTAAGAAAGTGCCCAAACTGGCTCCTGGAGAGCTGCTGACATGAAAAAAATTAGGCAGAGATGTCTGGACACTAAACTTTCACCCACAGAGACCTCAGGAAAGATAAAAAAATACAGCAGATATGCATAATATTTGGAGACACACATCTCTGTGTCCTGACTGCCACGGTCCTACAAGTTGCATGTTTTCCGATTGCAAACAGCAGATTCCTAACTGGTCCCAGGCACATAACAGAGTATAGGATACACATAAAACCACTGCTACTCCCTCAGCCACTCCTCTGCCCCATGTGGCCCAGAGCACATACCGAGAGAGGAGTACGTGCCTCTAAATTAAAGATGCAAACATGACAGAAACTTCCCTTCAGATGCACACATGGGAATTTTACAAGGAATACACAGACACAGCTTAAACTGCAGCATAAGCAAACAAACAGAAGAAAAGAGACTTAGAAGAGAAACCCAGGAGAGGACTCAATGCTCTGGTCTGCTTCATGAATGGGCATGAGGTGAGAAGGAAGGCAGAAGGCCACACGATCCAAGACTCTGCAGTGTGCAGAGACCAGGCTCCAGAGAGGCCCATGCTAGGAGGCACAGATACATCCTTTACTGGGACAAAGGGGCAGGGAGAAAGTTCCAGCCTCTTCTAAGGAGTTCCCAGTGCCTGATCCTGGGCAAGACTAACCACCCATGAGAAGTTGAAAAAAGCCTTGCCCCACTTTATTTTCTTTTTGATGAGCTTTCAGAGCTGCGCTAGTTAATCCAATCAGTCCCTCACCTTTCCAACAGATACCTGCCTCTGCTTTCCAAACAGTAGCTACTTCCAGGCCTCCAAACAGTGGCTTCCAAATCACTTGGGCTCAAGTTACCCTTTTTTGAGAGCAGCAGAGTCAGCATTTCTGTTTCTTACTATATTCTTGCCCTGTTTGCTTGTTGAACTGTGACCTAGGTTGCAATATAGATGTATTCTATTACCACCTCCACAAGCTGTTAAAGCAGGTGGGGCACTGTTTGTTATCTCCTGCCATGACTCACCCCTGATAGCCCCCAGAGGGAGTTCTCTCTGTTAATGGGTCATCAAGAACCCACTGCATGACTCATGGAATTACCTCTTCCCATGGTGAGATGTTCCACCCAGGGGGGGAGGAGCCAAGCATTCCCACCTGGATATAATGTGGGGTCTGGAACTGCACAGGCAACCCCTGCCTACTGGATTCCCAAAGGACAAGAGCTACACTGGACCTTCAAGTGCAGACCAGATCTTCTACAGGATCACTGCTTCAACAGAACCACTTCACTTGGACTGCTACCACCACCCTGACTAACAGGGTGTCAGGCCGTACCCTGACCCTATCAGTGGTTTTTCTTGTATTATTGCATTTATTTTAATTTCCCTGTTAAATTATAATTCTGACTTGCGATCTCCCACTGGTTTGTTTTCAAACTAGTACAAACTGTAATCTCTCCTCTCCTCCCTAGTCTAAATAGCCAAAATTTCCAGTCTTGGCCATAGGCCTTATTTTCCAGACAAAACCTGCATATCCTATCTTGAAGCAAGAAACATGGAGCAGATGCCTAGTATCTTACAGAAAGGCATGTTACAATTCTGTACTTGACCTGAGATAGCATTGCCAGCAAATTCCTGCCATGCACAGTGGACAAATTTCTTTCCCTGTTCTTTTTTCCCTGCCAATTAATTACATGATGGATCTGAAGGACAGCAGGAAGCACAGGAAAGAAGAAAGTACAGACTAATGACTGCAAAACAGACTGGGAAGATATACCAATTTTTAGGCAGTTACAAAAACGCTACAGGCAAAATGGACAAAAAAGCCCAAAGCTTAACTTGTACCCCATAAGTATTTTAATCAGCTGTTCTCAGTTCCAGCAGGTCTGCCACAGAATTGTATTAAAAGCATGTACAAGGTCAGATTCTTAACGCTTTCATTCCAGTTTTTAAATTGCAATAGAAATACTGTAGTGACAACTTTATGCTAAAATAGCCAAGGGGCAGAATGACTGCATGAATGTATTTGGGACTGGGATCAGGGCAGGAATAAAAAAATTCCACTTTGGCATTGCTTAGCTGTACCATTGGCAGCCCCTCTGCCCCATCTCCAGCTGCAGCTTCAGGAGACAAAAAAAGTCAGTGAAACTGGGCTGGAGGGAACACCCACTGGAGCATCCATGGGCAGCCCCCCTGGCCTTTGACCTTGTCTGACCAGCCACAGGCAGAGACTACACACCAACACCTCACAGAGCATTAACAGAAGGCACTTTGAGTACTTGAACTGGAGCCCTGGTGTCCAGCTTTACCACCAGCAAATAGCATCACTGGGCTAAGAACATACCAGGCCTGACCATAGCTTTGTGCAATGCCCAAATAGAGAGTGCCTGCATGTAGTACCTCCAATATACTTTTATTTTGGAGCATCTGCTTCAAATCCATGTGGGTACCAGAAATTCAGAACAACCATGTGCAAGAAGTCCTGCAACTTTACTGCCATTTTCCTGAATGATCTTTGCCCACCTTGAACCCAGCATTTTCTAGTTTGTTTTCTCCCTATTAGTGTCTGTGACAATCTTATTTGATTAAACTTCATCAGCTCCTCTTTTCTCACAGTCATCCTTTCCAAGCAAAAGAGGTCTGATCAATTGAGTCATTGCTCATATTCCACATCTTTGGCATCAATGCTCAAAACCTGATCTGCAGATAAATGTGAATGCTCAGGAAGGACAGCACTGACTGCGGACACTGCTGTGAGCTCCTATACCTCCTTTGAGGTGAGGCACGTGTGCTTTTCGTGTGCCTGTGCTAAGGAAGCTCAGTGAACCTGGCATCACATTCACAGCCACAAAGACTTGGGCAATGCCTAACACCAGCAGAAAGAGAGTTTCTAGAGATACTTACTGACTGCTCCAAAAAATTCTTTTTATGAAGTAATTACTCTGAAACTTACTCAGAGCTTTAGGACCATGGCAAAATTTCCACTGTGTTATTTTAACTGTAGATTTATTCTCCCCTCCTGGCACTCCTCCCTGGATTCTTTAACATGTCTAGTCTCAGGCTCCCCATGGCGTGAGTTAGTTTCCCCACTCACAACACTCCATGCATTAGCAGTGAAATGAAAAAAGTAATCACATGTCAGAGCTTGCCCTTGATTGGTAAGTCTGTGTGGCAGATTAGCGTAGTGTGCTTTCCCTCCCCATGCTGCTCTATCTATTGCACAACCATACGTCAAGGAGTTAATCCCACCATCTGCAGCTGCCAGAGCTCCTACACGCCAGGAAACCCACATACCTGCAGTTTGGGAGCACTAAGGGAACTCTGAGTCCAGCCACATCTTCTACCACTGAACAGCCACATATTAAATGTGATCATATTAATTTCTTTTACCCGATAGTCTGTTTAGCCAATATATACAAAGTAATTTTAGATTTAGACATAGAAAAGAGCATCACAACTCAGCCTGTATAACACCAGCAGACTTTCATTATTTACATAATTTACGAATTATCAGCTCGATCAGGTCACATTCTGATCAGTCAGTTCCAACACCACTTGCATCATAAGTGGCTTTATAAACTGCTGCACACGCAGAGAACTAAAATACTAACATAAAGTAAGAAGGAGGGTGAGAATACCCAGGAAAGCTTCCCAAATAGCTTATGACAGGTGTATGTTTGATCTTCAGCCCCCAGCTGAGTTGGGCAACAACTGAGACACGGGATCAGCAATGCAGAACACCTTCCATTCTTCCCTTTTTTAGGAGCACATACAGCAGATTTCAAAATGGGGAAGTATTTGAAGAATGGAGCTGGAAAAATAATCACCTGGAGAAGTACAAGGAATAAAATCGTTGCTGCTCTGCTCTGTGACTGGGGTGGAGATGGAACTCAAGCCCACTCTCAGCATCTATTGCAGCTTAGCATCTGCTGAACCCAGGCACCCCCTCCTGTCCCCCATGAGCATACAGCCCTTGCAGCTCAAAGGGCTTATGTCTAGACCAGAAACAAGATGACATTTTTACCAGAGCACTGTACAATTGAGTACCGTCAATAAGTAACTGTTTCATCACAAGGTCAAGAGTGGAGCTGCGAAGCAGAAGCCCCTGAAGGACATATCAGGGTGATCCTGTGTCTGCATGAAGCCTCTGTGTGTCATAATGGCCCTTTAACCTTGAAAGGGCCTTACTAGTTCTAGCATTCAAACATGACACAGTGAACTACCGGTTTTGATGTGGTTTTTTTTTTTTCTTTTTTCATGGTGGTGATGTTGATTACACAGTTAACAAGCCCAGCCCATGAAAACACTCATTCCAGGTGGTGCCCAAGCACGCCAAGTCTCCTTCCGTCCTCCTGGGAGCACAGACTCCCCTGTAAGTGAAGCTGGTCCAAACACTGCTTCACCATCTCTTCCAGCTGCCACTGCCACTTCTGGTGGCTGCTGCTTTTATGCTGTCTCAACTGCTTTTCCAGTTCAGCTGACAATTCAGAGCTCCTAAACGCCCCGAGGCACCAACAGGATCACCAGTTCTGTCACCTTATACAACACAGACACACAGCAACTTCCCCCCGGCCAGACCCACATCTACAACCCCCTCCCACGCCTCCTCTGGCTCCAGGGACACAGGGCACCATCCCACTACCAAGCCCCCTGACAGACCCCTGTGGCCATCACCTCACAGTAGACCTCCCACAGCATCCTTCATCTCCTGATAAAGCTACGCTTGCCCGCTCTCAGGGGGCTCTTCGTCTGGCCCACAATGATTCTTACACAAGACTTGTGTCACACAAAACTTGTTTTTCAAAAAAGATTGTAGAGCAAGCCTCTCTACTCCACTATACACATTTGGCTCACTTAAATGCAAAAGAAATCTTTAAAAAAAAGGAAAATCATGGTCTGGGCCCCTCTAGAAGAGGTAGAAGCTGTTTTGCTGTTTTATTGTTCTTTTTTTCTACAGCCCATCACCTCTTCCCCTTTTCTTTATTTGAACCCTGCAGGTCAGCATCAGTCACCCATCTTGGAATGACATTTTCCTGGTAGAATCTATTTTAAAGCAAGCCAAATTTTTAAAAAATGACAGGGCTCTGCCACTTTGTACTTGAGGCTCTCCCCTGCCAGCAGCACAGGCAGACAAAGTCTCATTTACACTGTCTGCACTAACACAAATGGGTCCAGTCCCATCCACCCCACACAGAGATGAGATCAGCAGCTGCCAGCATAGAGCTGTGGTGAGAACACCCATGATGTTACAGGAAATAACAGGGGATGGCAAAGGAACAAACTACCATGAGTAGGTGCTTCTCTGACACTCCTTGCCAGCTTTCAGAGCTGCCACACATTTGGCATTATCTTGATCTTCTCCGGTCTGGGACTGCAGCAGCAAACCTTGAGACCTCTGTCATTCAGTAGCTGCACACTCACAGGGGAACAAAGACTGGCATCCTTCCTGTGAAGAAAGTGCTCTCCTAACAAAAAAGCTACACACCCCTTCCCACGTTGTATCTGCAATACTTAGGCTCACCACACCCAAAGAAAGATAGCTACTGAGAACACCTGCATTCCCAACAAAATGCCACGTTAGTTCCCAGAAGAGAGAGACCTTCATTGTAAAAGTGAAGCCAGAAGATCTTTCCATATTCCACGGAAGATGCTGGCAGGAGGAGTGTTTCTCTGCATGAAGGAGGCTGTGGCATGAGCGCTGTGCCTGCTAATTTCCTAATATGGATCACAGTCCAATGGATTTAAATCCACACGCCTACAGACTCATCATGTTTCTCACTTGGTGTAAGACTGAATTTAATCTTTTTACCCTGCTGACAGGATATTAATCTTACCTAAAGGCCCAAGAGCTGCCAAGAGCTATGAGCCATTGTTCCCATTTTTCTGGCTTGGTTCAGCTTTCCTTCCCTGATGAGGAGCTCCCCATTAGTCCTGACTTTGCTGAGGTGTCGCAGCATGATGTGAAGAAATGCCAGCTACACAGTGGATCCCAAACCAGGAGTGCAAAGCACAATCTGGACTTCTCCAGCAGGCAGGACAGATCCAAGCCACTGTGCCAGGAACAACACTTGACAGTATCAAGAACACTGCTGTTCCATTTCAGCAGTTTGCGGGTTTGGATATTGCCACCCATAAAATAATTTGGGGCAGAAAGCAGCAGCCAAGTACATGTTGCTTTGGTAGAGCCCCCATGCATGTGAAGGACACAAGGCACGCACAAAATCCTGAGGGACCTGCCCCTTTGGGTGGACACATGCACCTTTGGGTAGACGACAGGGAGATAAAGAAGCCTGCAGGATGTCAAAATACACAATACATTGTAGGTAAGAGAAAGGTGCCATGTCTCCCCCTGGCAATCTTCCCACCTGCTCTGCCATGTCACACCAAAGAGCACAGATTAGTTAATGAAGCTTTGCTTCCACTGAAGACCTTCCAAAGTCAGCCAGCTAAAAGAACCCAAGAAATTTCCTGCTATTCCAGCTGTCTTGAACCAGCTTACCTCCTCCAAAAGTCAACAGCATGTAAAATATCGCCAGTAAGATGTGCACAGGAGATGTTCATTCCTAGCCAGGATTTGTACGCAGCTCTTTCAGAAGCCTAAAACACACTGGCTACAAAGTCAGTACTACAGTGTTCTTCTATGAATGTTACATAAAAAATAATGCATTTTAAGTATTGTGATGCTTGACTCCAAATCCCAGCCTCACTTAGCCTTTAAAGACAGTGCCACAATTATTTACAGTATTTACATTCTAGAGGATGGTGGGGGGTGTACTATCAGATCTCATTTAAAGATTACTTTTGGATGAAGCAAGACTGGTTCTTTAACATTTTCTTCAAGCAGAAAAAGGTGGCAGCAGCAGCTGGAGTGCAGCAAACAAATCCATAGAGCATAGGGACATATAGGTCAAATAAGAATCAGGCTGAGCAAAAAAAAAGTTAGCTATGAAACATTCTTTTGGCTGTTTTTCCACCTACTGTACTGACCATTTGTGGTTTAATCTTAGAGGAGCTCTCTCTCATTTGAGCCTGCAATCCTTTCTAGCTTCAAAGAAGCAAGTTTCACTATAAATACTCCATGTTTCTTTATATGGCCTCAGGTTTTCATATGAGCATTGTTGTTTGGTACACTTGATGCACCAGGAAAAACTGACAGAGGAACTGGAAAATTTTGTTCTGTGCCCTGCAGAGATGAAAAATATCATTCAAAAATATAGACCTGACCTAGAAAAAGGAAGAGTTATTCTGCTGCCCTCTAATGAGCACATCTAACATCTGAAAAAGAACACTCTCAAAAGAGATCTGTTCTGCTCTGCCACAAGTATGTCCTCTCATGCTGCAAAGATGTCAGCAATGCAGACACAGCTGGAGCAGCACCTCCCACACAGCAAAGACAGACAGAAGAAACACCTGGATGGGCCCAAGATCTGTTCTGTACTTTCATGAACATAGATTGGAGTATATGGCTGCATCCTGTTCTGTTCCCTTTCCTTGCCTGAATAGAGAGAGGGGAGAGGTTCCTAATTCTGACCTTCAGGACACAAGGGCCACAATATTGTTACAGGTGTATAGGTATCACGGACACGTGGAGGAATGACTTGCTTCAGCACCTGTGAGCATCAATTAAAAGCAAAGGAATTCAGTTCTCGTGCAAGGATGTTCTCATGAAAGGATGTCTCTGCATCTGCACAATGCTCAGAAGACATTCAGTTGAAAAACGCAGTAAGGAAGGCAGAGAAACAGCCATGGAGCAACAGTTTTACCTGGTACTGACTTTCATCTCAGTTTTTACTGAGCTACTGTGATGCTGTGGGTTGACCTTGGCCAGCTACCAGACACCCACCCAGCTGCTCCCTCCCTCATCAAAAGAACAGGCGAAAATAATAAGATGAAAGGTTTGTGGGCTGAGGTAAACAGCAGGGAGATCACTCACCAATTACCGTCACAGGCAAAACAGACTTAACTCAGAGAAAATTAATGTAATGTATTGCCAGTTAAAATAGAATCAGATGGTGATATGCAAACACTAAAACACCCTCCCCCACCCACCCCCTTCTCAGCTCCACTCCTTTCTGACTTCTTCATTCCTGACTCCCTTGAGCAGTGCCGCTGCTCCTTCCTCGTCACACTTACCCTCTGGGGTCCTGGTAACTGGAGCACCTCCTCTCCTCCTTTTCTGCCCCTGGTCTTCACAGGGCTCTCTCACTTTTTTCTACTCCTTCTTGATTATATGTTTTCCCGGAGTCAGCACCATTGTGCCTGACAGGCTCAGCTGTGACTGCAGTGGGTGCACTTAAGCTCTTTGGACCTGGCTGTGCCCAGAATGTGACAGCTCTGGCTTCTGTCCTGCTGCCAAAACCTTGCCACTTAACACCCAATATAGGTAAACAGGCCAATGCCCTCTATTTTGGAGGAAGAAAATACATGAAGACGTTATAATAACCCCACAAACAGTATCTAGACATCTGTATCCTATTTCCATAAATAAAAACCCACTCAGATACAGGCACTAAAACAACAAGCACACCTGCACCTGCAGAGGAGCACACCTAAGGCCAGCCCTGCAGTAACAAATTACTGACATAAATCAAAAGTAATAGCTAGAGGCTTTGCTGAGCAAAATACGGAAGTGTCACTGAACAAAGCAATTTAAAATTGTGATTTCTGGCAGTAGAATTCCTGCAGTCTGGAACACCCTTCCCATACCTCCCTGTCAACAGGCACACCAGGTTATTTCAGCTCAAAGCACATTGCAAAATAACTGCTGCATGTATAGACACAGCCTGTACCCGTGGCAGCTGGAAATGTCCTCTCCATGCTAAAGAAGCCCATTCTCATTACATAAGAACACTCAGTGACCTGAATTTACAAATAACCTTGGACAGGAAAACAGACATAAGGAAAAATAAAGTTAAAAAGCCATGAAGCTAGGAAATGCAACAAAGGGATATCAGCCCAGAGCATGTACATGCACAGCCATACCAGGCACAAACATCCACAACATTCACAGAAGCCAAAATTCTTTAAGTAGATCTATTGATTTACTGTGTGTTCTCCAAGCAATCAAGAACACAGCACAAGAGGATCAGGAAACAAGTTTGTGTGCTCCATTTTCCCTCAAATTTCCTGCCTGGGACTCCCTAAAACACCACATTTCATTGGAGTTGGTTATCAGTATCACTAAGTACCTTCCAGCTCACAGTCCCTTCTGGCTTGAAGAACTGCTTGGATAGCCTATTCTTCTGCAGCAGGATTTTCTCCACAATTTTCTGTAGTTTGCCTTATGGAGCATTTGCAACACTGCTAGTGCAATCTAAACCTGCCCGAATTATCATTTCAAACAACCCAAAATATTCCAGTACTCACTGCATTTAATCCTTGCATAGCTGTATTTCCCACATTTAGCTCTGACAATGAAGATTTACAGTGTTAAAAGCTTCATTAAAAAACCAAAACAACCAAACCCCCTTTTTACAAGCCACTTGACTAAAATCCTAAGCCCAAATTAGATGTTATTACCAGTTATGCCACATATGAGCATCAGTAGTGCCACTCTGAAATGCTGAAGGCAATAAACAGATCTTCAGCTGACATATGCATTTCCACCCAAGCATAAAGAAAACCTTGGTCCATAAATTGCTCACAAAGACTGGAATAAAGGATAACTTGCATAGAATAGAATAATACTATAGATCCCACGAGGTCTAAATGACAGATATGAACTTTTGAGATCTCCCTGTAACACAGACTGTAAGTCAGTAAGACCCACATTAGCAGGGCAGAGATTTATCTCTGGGTAAATCAGAAATGTGATTTATGTATCATAGAAGTTTGTGAAAAAAATATCCAAGTAAAATAACGTTTCTCATGCAGGCATTTCCCAGAGGTGTTAGCAGAAGCAGGAAGCTCACTTATTCCTGCACCTCAAAAACATATCAAGTGAGAAGGGGCAACCCAGAAGAGGGAAACTTCTCATGCCATCCACCCTTCACCAGCCTCTACCAATTTTCTACACAGTGTCTATTAAAACTCCCAGGACATGTATTTCAGAGAGACATTGGACAGCTTGACACAACAACGTATCACTGCTGGTGACAAGGAAAGGGCTCTGAGTTCCCAGAGCTATCAATCTGCCCTTTCCACAAGTACTTCCTCACTCCTCTTAGGATTTGGTTTCTCAATTCCTACAGTGTTGAGCCATCCCTCTCACACCCCATGAGAGGTTTTCATTACTGGAACTTGTGCTGGGAGGCCCTTTTGGCACCAGTGCAGAGCTGTTCCACCTCTCTCTTTGTAGAATTTATCACTTTATAACTCAATTATGTCAAAGCTTTAACATTAGTACAGCAAAGACAAGGATTTCAGTTCATAACCCTCTTTTGTAACACTGCAGCTTCAGTGCTCTCCTAAGCAGTGCTGATCTATTTTTGTGCAAGTAAGGATGTCCAACCATTTTAAATTAATTTTACAGGAGAATACCAGGCTCGATTAATATCTTTTTAAAGTTCCAGGAATCATGATCACACGGAGCAAGACATGGCATGACATGCAACTGCCATGCCCCACTACACCTGGCCAGGAAGGCAAGGAGTCACCCTGGCCTCACATTCAGCAAGCCCTTCAGTGGCACAAGGCACTGATATGTTTGACCTAAAAAGCTCATCTTTGAGCACCCAACTTTTACAAAGGCTGGAAGAAGGCTCTGCAGAAGCACAGAGCAGCACTTTAGGAGCTTCTCCAAAGAAGTCTCCAGTCCCTCACTGAGCCACATCCTCCTCTGCATCCACCCAGCAGCATGGAAAGGCTGCTCCAGGGCAGGCACGCAGCTTCCACGAGCGCTACTGGTGAGCATTACACAGAAGGCACCGTCAAGGAACCAACCATAATAAGAAACTAGAACGATCTGACACATCCTGCAAACTCCTAGGACTCATTTCAAGCTCTTCCCACTGACAGCCTCCTCTCCTGGAGCAGGCTGAAAAACATTTTGGAAGGTTTGGGCTCTCTGGAAAATGTTTGTGTTTGTGTAGTGCTCAGTATCCATGACCACGAGCTAATTGGAGTATTTTGGTTTTTTAATGTTGATTTTAAGAACAGAGACTTAGCCACAGCTAGAGGGAGGGAAAGAAAACAAAAAAGTTAATTAGTTCCATAAATATTAACACAACTGATTCCTATGATCTGGCAGAAGGCAGTCACAACATGAAAACACTCTATTTGCAGAAGGGAAGTCAAAGCACTGAAAACAGTGCAAGTTTTAGATGCTCATTTACTGCTTCTCAATTAACTGCATTTACTTTAATTAAAGTGCAGCTTCCCACAGCCAGTACCACATTGCACAGACAAATTGTTAAAGCAATATTAAGCAGCATCGATTTTTACTTTTTTTAAAATTATTATTTAAGGCACCAATGTCTTTAGCTTTCAGTAGGATCCCTGCTCCACAGTCTCCCAGAGACCACAGCAGATCTCTGTTCTCCATTTCAACCAATCCCCACAGCTGTTCACCACTGCTACAGAACTTGGTGAATCTGACTCCTGAAGTAAGATCCCACTGATTTTAATCCTTTGAACCAAAGGAAGAGAAAAACCCTCCAGCTTCAAGGCAAGTTGTTGGAAACTACAGAATCTGTTTGAGGTGTCCTGTAGACTGAGGCCATCTGACCTCACTGGAGAGGCTTCCCAGACCACAAACCACTATCTCAGCTCCTCTCAAACACAGTGTAGTTTCCTAATAGCCTGTGACAAAACTCTCAGACACCAAATCTGCCCTTAAAAGGTGATCTGATATTGTCAAGATAAAAGCAAGTCATAATGATGCAGTCAAAAAACCAAATAAATTTCAGCCAAAGAGCAAGGAAGAAGGAACGTACAGTAATTTGCTACTTAAAGCAATTTACCCAGATAAGGTAAACTGCCATCTGTCACTTTAGCAAGCTACCAGAGTGGCCAGCCACGGGCCTGGGGGAGAGGTACAGAGTGAATCCCTACACACCATCTTCCCTTCTCTGGGAACTTTTCCTTTCTTGCAAATTCTGTTATTGGAGGTTTCAAACACTTTCACACACAATGTCAGAAGCAACACCAGCTTACAGAGGGAAGTTTTCCCTTTGAGCTGAGACCTCCACATTCAGTCCGGGGACACATAAGACACAGACCATTGCAGAAGTGTGGTGTAGGGAGGGGGGAGCTAAAGCAAAAATTCCCAACTCAAACACCACGCAAACAGCTGGTCCTCCCAGGGGAGCACCCACACACTGATCAGATACTTTCAAAGATGTTAAAAAAGTTTCAGTGCTACACCATCGAGGGCATCACTGACAGCTTCAGGGAGAGCATTTCACCACTGCCCAAATTCACACAGCCCAAAGCTTGGGCAGCTAATAACAAAGACAGATGGAGGAGGAACACCTCATCACTTGGGTCTAGCACAGCACACAGGCATTTCCCAGGGAAATTTCACGCGCATGTTAGAGTGGTGCAGCCACTCCCTGCCATCCTCAGCGTGTGAAGCAGCCCATTTTACACCCCTTCCCATCTGAGCAGTGTTACGGTGGGGAACAGCTTGAGGAAGGCGTTCTGCACAAAACACACACAAGACAGGCCTGACAACTGCCAGCACAGAATGAAAAGCTGAAGAAAACGCAACAGCAGCAGAATTGTGAGGATCCAGAAGCTTTCCACACCAGCAATGTGAATGAGCAACACAAGCAGATTTCAAAATTCCCCAAGCATGCATTAAGGAAAAGCAGCAGAGGTTTAGAACCAATATTCAGAACTGATACATTCATTAAAACCAACAGGATTAATTTTTATTTTTTAATCCTTCAATTGTTAAACACCCCAGTATGCCCAAAGAGTGAAAAAACCAAAACACAAAATCAAAAGGAAAGGTGATCAGGGATGAGGACACAAGAGGAGGAACCACAATATTTAAAGGTAATAAACATGCAGAAATCCAATCAACAGACAGGAATAAACTATGGGACACAAAGACTGGCATTTTGTCAAGAGCTCCTGAATACTGGGGGCCTGGTCATGGCTGCAATTCTTCCACACTGGAGTGGATCCACTGCAGGGGTAACCACGAGTCTAGACACTGCAGGAACAGCAAAGCTGTCAAAGGAGAAGTCTTACAGGGACTCTGTAACATTCTGGTACATCATCCATTTAAAAAACCCAAAACTGGACAGCAAATCATATCACGTGAAGCTAGTGCAGGACCACAATGCCAACCAGCCACAGCTTTTCTGCTTCTCTTGGAGGCTACAAAAGGAGAACAGAATTGGACACGTGGGTGCAGAGCCCAAGCAAAAGGAAGCAGATAAGGTGACAGACCCAGCAAGTCTGGAACTCCAGAGCAGAAGCTGAGGTGCAAACCACAAGAGATCTGTCAGTGACTCTGCAAGGGAAGCTTGGTAACAAAAGAAACTCACAGAGAACCTCAGAAAGGAGGAAAGCAAGGCTGTACACAGCCTGCAGACCCCAGAAATTCACTGCTGATAGCAGAGAATGAAATCAGACTAAGCAGGAATTCACTATCTCCACATTTCTTCAGGAGGGGAAGGGAATTCCTTCTTTGTCAGACGCTCAGTCATTTCCCTCCTCCACGGCCTTCTGTACCACTGACAGCAGCTCCCGTGCTGCAAGATAGTCCTGGTCTTCAGAGCTCAGCCTCTGCTCAGGCTCATGACCTACCTCACTCTATGCTTCACACCCTGGTATAGAATCACAGACCCATAGAGCACCCTGGCTCGGAAGAAACCAGCAGAGAGCATCTATTTCAACCCCCTCTTTCATCTGTGACTATCCCAGGTTGCCCCAAGCCCCATCCAACCTGGCCCTGTGGCTTCCAGGGATGGGGCAGCCACAGCTTCTCTGGGCATCCCATGCCAGAGCCTCAGCACCCTCATTGTAAAATGAAAAGTCTTTCTTTCTGTCCAATCCAACCTCAGAAATCAGGATGATTTTGCATCAGGCTTTGCAAACAGTTACGAACTTGGCGTTGTTGCACTTTTGCTTTCTCAACAACACAGCCTGTCACTGTTCCCTTCTGGAGTAGCTGAAAATAAAGCAGGAAGCTACCAATCCAGTTGTTCATATCATTCCACAACTGGTTCATCATCCTCTCCAAAAAAAGAGACTGACAGGCAACTGCTTGGCCAGAGCTAAGCTTGAATAGACCCTTGCTTCGAGGAGCAAACACTGACGAAGGAAAGCTAAAGAAAACAACAAAAAATGAGCAGCAGCAACCCCGATATGACAGGCCATTATTTCTGACTTGGTAGGAAACACTTGATTCCCATGCTACAGAGGCTCACCTAAATGAGATTTATCCACTCACACGAGTCACAGAGGTCCCTGCGTGGATTAGACTGTGGCAAAACCTTTGGTTTACATTACGTCAGTGGCTGAATAAACTATACTGACAGGAAACAATAATTGAGCAAGAAACTCATGGACTGAACTTCAGCATTCTCAGGGATAGCACTGGCTTTTGTTACCATGTTTCCACATGCATGTGGAAATCATCTGGCATTAAGGCGAGCTAATAATTAAAGACAAAAAGCAGAGCAGGGGAAAGCAGTTGCAGCAGGTCTGCTTCACAGCACAACACAGCTTAGAGCTACCATATTAAAATACTTTCATTTATAGGCCACTGGCTTTTTATATCAGACAACACAAAACTCACCTACAATGAATTCTATTTTGGTGACATTTTTCATTACAGTTCCACCCTCTCTTTCTCACGCCACAAGGACTACTCATGCCAGAAGAGCCTGTGCTGGTACCTCACACTAATCACCAGCACACTGAATCAGCCTTGTATGTAAAGGAAGCAACAGGCCATAACCATGAATAGCAGATACTTCCACAGGGCACCCCGCCTCAACCAGATGCACCAACAATCCTCAGAAATCCCCAGAAAAAACAGGCTTTCAACTGGCAAGAACCAACACCACCAGTTTATCCTCCCAGAACAAGGGCCCTCATTCCTTCCAGCCCCAGCACACACAGGCACTCATGTTAACTGAGATAACCCTGCCGGAGACTCTGGACTTTCCAATTTACACATCGTGTTTCTCTCTGTTCCCTCAAAATCACCACAGTCAAAAGAACAGCAAAAGCTGGTCACTTACAAATTGAGGAAAACTATGAAGAAAAAGTTGTAGACAGATGTGTCCTCTCTTGTTGGCAACCACAGGCTGTGCCCTCAAGCCCCAGCACAATGGTGGATTTCCGAGAGGACTGCAGCCCTTTGGCTTTGACACATCAAAACAGCTGTTGCAGGTGAAGCCTTTTATCCCATGGAAGTAACCATGCTCTGCTGCTGGTTAGCGCCCGTGATGCTACACATAGCATCAAAGAGCTGCCTGTACCATGGATTTATTTACAGAGCATAACAATGCTCTCTGCTTTCTCTTTTCCTCCTACTTCCCCATAGCCAACTGGCTTTTTTGACCACCGTTGAGCTCCAAGCTGACATCTTCTAAAATCTAACCCAATTCCAAGATCCTCCTCAGACTAGGTTTCATTTGGAAGAGAGTCACAGCATAAGACCAGATCTAAATACAAAACACACAGATACCAGCAATCTTGGACAATGTGAATAAATCTTGGATAATGTGATCTATGCACACACACACACACACACACACACACACACACACACACAAGACAAATACCTGTTTTCCCAACTGCCACACAGCAGCCTTGGCAGAAAAAAAATCTTCTCTAGCTGTGAAAAGCACAGGAGATAGTGAGCCCACCTACAGTCTGCCAACTTGACCTTCTCAGAGCTTGAAAAGCAAGTGGGAGAAAAGCACACTTTTGTCTTGTTATTAAATCTTAAAATAGCAATGTGTAGGAGAACCCTACCCTCCTGCCCTGTGCACTAAGCTGAGGGGGAAAGGGAGGAAGAGGTGGAGGGAGGCTCAGAGTCAAGTTGAATTTCCTGCTGAACAGGCTCTGAGCTGACCAGAGATGCCAGGAGACAAAGCATGTCTGCCTAGAATCTCTTTTCTAACTCCAGGGTGTCTGCCATTGTATGCACAGCCTAGTTACAGTTCACTGAATTAACACNNAAAAAAAAAAAAAAAAGAACTGATTTCCATAATTAAAAAGCCTCTACATGGCTCCAGAGTGAAACAACAAGAAAGGGCACAACAGCTTGGGAAGATGTAAAAAAATAATCAAACCACTTTTTGCCTCGTTGAATTGCAGTTTTGAGCCCTCAAATGAACAGTTATTTTTAGCTGATCATTTGGAAAGTGCGCAGGAGCACAAAGCATCGAGGTCAGCATGGCTGTCTGCAGGAAGCCAGCACGTAGCCTGGAGAGAGGCAGCCAGGCACTGCACATCTGCATCATCAGCACTGCACAGGGACCAGCAGCACGGCTCTATTTATAACCTAGACAGTACAGCTGTAGCCTGCAATGAAAGGCTGGGACTGCAGGCTGTCAGCCCCCAACAACACACTGTCTGATTTAATTAAAGAGATGGCAATGTGCACATGCACACATAGATGCACACATGTGCTTTTCCCAGGAGAGTTACCAACAATGAGTAGTGTTTAGAAAACAGTATGTTTCACCAAGGTTTCTGTGCAGAGAGCAGGCAAATGTGTATTCACACAACCTCCCCACTTCTTCACTCTGTGCCCAAATGTGGCTGATGGGCAGCTCACCGCTGCTCAGGCAACCACTAGCCTTTGTGTAATTGATTCGTTTGTAGCCCTGGAGAGGAAAACAAAGTCACTGTAGTGTTTATCTACATGAAGAGAAAAAATTAATTTAGTCTGCAAAGAAGGTATTTGGGAGTCACATGCATCTTCTGCATCAGGACAGCTTGCTGTGCTACCAGGCTGTGTCTAGTAGCTTGAGCAGTCAAAGGGAGCATTTCCTTGTTGTGGGATTGGAAATCAAAGTGGTCTATCATGTCCTCCCTCTTCCCACTCTCACTTTCCATACTCCCTATGAGTTAAGATTCTCCTGCCCAGGAATCCTCGAGCCACGGACCCCACAACACCAAAGGACAGAAGACTTGCTGCAGTCAGGCTGCTGCGAGTGAAGCACTGTTGGTACTCAATGAGAACCTGCTGACATAATACTAGGTTACCAATGGCAGCTGCTGGTGAGGCAAAAGTAGCCACAGAGGAAGTCCAGAGATCAGGTCACAGCCTGGGCTCCGCTGTGCTCTCAGCCATGGCAGTCTTTGGCTGCATGAGGACATCCCGCAGACTGCCTGAAGCTAGTTCCCCCACCTAGGGACCACTAAGCACATTCATGCAGAAGTCCAAACAAAAACCAACCTCTTCTAACAGCCTTCACAGGAAGCCACGTTTCGGTTGCAGTTCCCTGAGCTTCTTGGGATAGCCACTAAAAGCCCCTGCAAATACAGTTCCCCGTGTCTTTGCTCACAACCTAACGTAGCATTTGTTCAAAATACAACAAACCTGTTCTGGAGGAAGTTATGCTTCTGGAGTCCAAGTCAAGCTTCTTTACTAGGGTATCGGGATCAATCTTCAGCCCAGAAAATACACCACATGAGAAGTCCCAGTCCTTATACAAAAGAAATATAAAGCAGGAATCAGTACATACACCACCAGGCAACATTTATTTAAAAAAACTTAAAAATCAAACCCAGCACCATCCAGATAGGAACAGTGGTAGTGAGCAGGTGCCTGTCTTGAGCATGCAAGGCACCCCACTGTCCTGCTCCCCCCACCTCTCCCCTGGCTCTTCCACACAGAAGGAAGTTTCACAAAGTCTCATTTTGGACTGTTCTGTTCCTAACAGATTCCTGCCTCAACTCAACCTTGCCTCACTCAAGTACATTCACTCCCAGGAGAGCTGCGAACCGCATCCTTGGGAAAAGACAGATTTATTACAGGTACAGAATACAGATAAGCAACAAATGAAGAGATTAGGGGATTAAAGCCTAAATCAATGGACATTAAGCAGACCCAGCAACTACTAGCATTTCACCAAATCTTCAGCATCGTGCTTTAAGCATGTAATGCCTTCCTATGATCTGAAGTAGCTACTCTGGTTGGATTAGAATTTATTACTTTAGCCCACACTATCTATTAGCACCAACACACAACTTCATAGTGGTATAAACCCAGCTGTATTTGGCAGAGGCAATTCCTTCCTCCTCACAAGGAAAGCCTAAACACATAAAAAACATTTACTGGTGTTGTGTCCTTGCTATGAGGGGGCTGAGGTAGGCACTAAACTGTGTATTCAAAACACAGCTGGGGAAACCAGAATATCCTAAATAATTCCGTGTAAACTAACAGCTCTTCTCCACTTGACCTAACCTAAACCTGAACAGAGGCACTGCAAGAACCCCTCCTCTCCGAACGCTTGCTGGCAACGATCCCCACTGCTGCACGCAAGTTAAACCCCCCGCAATGCAGCACAGGCACCCTGACGCCAGCAGCAGGAGCAGTGCTGGGACACGTGTGTCACCACCCTGCGTGGGCTGGGGACACCACGGTGCTGCCGGGGCACAGCAGCTGGTCCGGACTAGCGACACCGCCACTGGAGCAGCACGCTGGGACTGCCGCGGTGCATAGTGCTGGAGCAGCTCCAGGCTCCCTCGTGTCACCTCCCTGTCGTACCAGTGCCACACGCTCCCATGGGTGACCGGAGCGTGGGGAGCAGCAGCTGCCCAGCAGCACCAGGGTTCAACAGGGCTTTCCCTGCCGGGATGGACCCAGCCTGCGCCATCCTGTCAGCCACCACCGCCGCATCACTACGGCCAGGCCCGGAGGTATCCACGGACACTCCCCGGGGCCCTGCAGCCAGCACAGACCCGCAGGAGCGCGACTGGGGCTGGGGGTGTGGGGGGACCGGTCCTTTCTGCAGGGGCAAGGCGGAGGAGTCACTGCGAGGCGGTCGCCGCCAGCCCCCGCCCGCTGCCGCCCCACGTGTCCCCATTCCCGGTACCTTCCCGGCCGCCGCGCTCCATCCGCCCGCGGCGGGACCGGGGCCGGGGCCGGGGCCGGGGAGTGGCGGCGGGTCCCGGGCAGGCCAGGCCCGGGGGGCGGCGCGGTGCAGCCGCGGGCGCTTGGCCTTGCCCACCATGGCGGCGCG
>VZTJ01000480.1:152587-191114 GCA_013397795.1 Orthonyx spaldingii | reverse complement strand
GGGAGGGACCTTCCGGCTGCGGCCGCACCGCACCCGCGGCCGCGGCAACCCGGCCTTCTCCGTGCCGCGGGCGGGGCTCAGGCAGTGCCTCAGCAGCAGCCCGAGCCGGCCGGCCCGCTGCGGCTCTTCACTCCGCAGCCTAGCGGTTGCAGGCCCAATGGCTCCTTGTGCCGCCGGCCTCTCTGCTCGGCGGCCCGCGGGTAATTGCCTTCGGCCAAGTGCAGCCTGCCGAAGGTGGTTCCTGGGAACAGCCTGAGGGTGCTCGGTGTGCGTAGGTTAAACCCAGATACTCTGCAACACAGTTTTAGGTCAAGTGTACGCCCCTGTAAGAGCTGAGAGCTCTTGGTAGCATTGGAAATGATACAATTTTTCTGAATTCCTTTTTAATTAGTTCTTTCAATTACTTGTAAGCAGCGCCCACTTTTTAAGTTTCTTCACAGACTCCTACTGTTGCTTTGATCATTAAATGACTGAAACCTTTAGTTGGTTAACCCTGACAAGCTTCAATAAGCAGACCCAAAGTGAGTTGAACACTGAACATCTGGGATCTTAAATTTATGGCCCTTCAAGGACGTTGGCATAACCAGAAGATACCCGAGGAGATTAAGGCCTGGAAGGCTGGAGACTCCGTGTCTGAGAAAACAGTAAGAGGACCAAATTAGCATGAAGGGCAAGCAATCAATAAGCAATACAGGATAGGATACTAATTAATGAAGATAATGGTGTAATTTAGAACCAATGACCGTTAATTTCTATAAAGTATAATAGAACATATGTTATTTTTTACATATATATATATATATATAATAATGTGTAAGTCAGTGAAAAAAGTTTAGTACTGGGGTCAGTGTGGAGGCTGGAACTTTGTTAGCCACACACACACCTCCTGGTCAGGAATAAAGCCTTACTCACTAACACAACAGTTTTAGAGAGATTCTTAATTATCCCAATGATTCAGAGGTTTCTTGGTAACAGTAGCACCAGCCAACGACAAAGCTGCCACAGTAGGACAGAAAACAACTCTAAAACTTCCTGCCAGAAATTATTTCTACAGTTAAAACAGTAGAAAATATCCAGCAAACCCCTAGGGAGAGCCAACACCCGCCAGACTGCAGTCATGGGCCCAGGTGAACACCACAACAAAGCAACACAAGCCCCAGCTGCACCTTTTCACACACAGGAGGGGAGTGAAATGCAAAGCTTCCCCTAGCCCCAAGGTGAATAAAAAGCTCCATGCCTGGAGCCACAGTGTGTTTGATCTTAACAAGCTCTGACAGGTGCTCCCTGGTTAATACATCTTTGTTTTCCACATCCTCTGCCCTCCCCATCCTCTTTCAGGCTGTGTTTCCCAGGGCCTGATATTGGGCCATAGAAGTGCACAGCTAGTGACACTCTTTGGGGGTACCAACAAAATGCAGGGAGAGGCCTCTGGGAAGGTACTTGGAAAGATCATAGAATCATGGAATATGCTGAGCTCAAAGAAACCCATCAGGATCATCAGTCCAACTCCGGGCTGTGCACAGGACACTCCAACAATCTCACCCTGTGACTCAGAGTGGTGTCCAAATGCTCCTGGAGCTCTGGCAGCCTTGGGACTGTGACCGTTCCCTGGGGAGCCTGTTCAGTGCCCCAACACCATCTGGGAGAAGAACCTTGTCAGATCCAACCTAAATCTTCCTTGACGCAGGTCCTTGCCATTTTTTCAAGTCCTGTCACTGGCCACAAGAGTGAAGAGATCAGTGTCTGGCCCTCTGCTTCCCCTTGGGAAGATGCTGAAGACATGGAATCACATAATGGTTTGGGTTGAAAGGAACTTTAAAGATCACCTTGTCCCGCTCCCCTGCCTCTAGATCAGGTTGTTCCAAGCCCAGTCCAGCCTGACATGGAATACTTCCAGAGATGGGGCATCCACAAGATTTAATGTTCATCAGGGATAGAAAGATTTAATGTTCATTGGGAACAGAAAATAACAACAGGAAAACTTCCCTTACCCTACTGTAGGCTGGATGAACATAATTTAGGAGCAAAGGCCCAAAATGACAACTCTGATCATCAAAATCAAAGACTTTGGGGAAAAACCACTCTGGTAGTTCCCAGCTAGATGCCCATTTGCCCACCCCAGCTGCTCAACTGCATCCTGCATAAACCACAGCAGTCCTGCAGTTAGTGGTACACAGAAACACAATCCACTCTAAAGTAAAAGTAAAAATAAAAAGAGGAGCCAATAAAAATAAAGGCAGTTAAAATAGGAAACGGAATGTTTAACAGCTTGAAATGCTTACAAAACAAGCTGGGGAGCATATGTCTTGTGACCAAGCATATTCCCAAAGGTTGCCCACCCCCTTCACTTGCAGAGCTGAAGGCCAAAGCTGCAGCAGAGCCTGAGGAACAGCTGGAAGGAACTGGGATATGCCAGCAAGCTTCAGCTTTGGCTGCAAGGACCCATAGTACATCCTCTCTGCTCCCACTGTTCTGACTCCGGGGCTCACAGCTCTCCCAACCCCTTCCTTCAACCTTGAGTCAGTTGAAGCAAAGTGTTTGGACAAACCCCATGAAATAACTGAGGAGAAAAGATCTGCTCATTAAGGGCCTCATGCAACACAAAAGGAAAATTACGGCAGCTCATCGCATTCAACCACACTTGCTTCCCCCAGATCTGCAACCCCCACCACTGGCACGAAGCTCCACCAACCTTCCCAGCTTCACCTACTGCAGCTCACCCACTCCAGGCCTGGGGAGTGCTCCGCAGCATCCAGCTGCAGCCATCCAGGCTGGGTGAGCATCCCAGCTCCAGCTGACTCACCCTCAGGCTCCATCCCCACCATATCCTGCATCAGCTGCTCCAATGCTCCGGTCCCACTGCCAGGACTACTGTGATGCTTTCCTGCTACACCTGGCTATGATGAAACCAAGCCAGGACTATGTTGTCTTCTTTAATAAAAGCACCAATCCACAGAGCATCCATTGGGGCTTGGAAATTTTCTGCTGGCGCTGCAATCTCTTTTCTTGCTGCAAAAATAACCCCGTAACTGTAACACAGCAGCAGGTGAACAGCATCAGGGTCTTATAATGCCTCAGGTTGCCCCAACCATGGCAGGGGGCTGCAACAAGATGGTCTGTAACGTCCTTTCCAACACTCTTCTGGGATTCCATGATAATGCAACATGGTGACTCAACATCAGCTTCCTTGGAAGGGGAACCTACAAAGCAATTAACAAAGACTCACATTAATTACCTTTTAAAAAATCCCTACAATCCTGTATGTTTTCTAAATGACTTTAGTTTTTTTACTGTAGTGCCCTGAAGAGGTTAAGAGAAAATTGCCAGGAGCTGATTCCTCTCTGCTCAGAGAAATGCTGCTGCTGGGAGGAGTTATTGAAGCCGACACAAAAACACTAGAAGGCTGCTTTTAAAAAGTTCCCCACACAGCCCTGAGCTTTGCCAGAGGATGGCGCCTGCATCCTCTCTCATGTGAGAAGGCCTGGCTACCATGACACAAACATTTCAGAGCCGAATCCACGGTCTGAGGGGAGCCAGCTCCCCATCTTCGCCACACCCAAGGGCTGCCAATAGCTCCCAAATGAACTCGTTTTGCCCACTCCCAGCTTTGTTTGCTCACTGAGGTCAAGGCTGGTCTCCAGCAGTGCTATGAAAGGTGAAAAGTTCTCATAAAGTATGGGGTTTTGGGTGGGTCCCTTTCCTAGGCGCAGTGGGAGGGCTGCAAGCCCCCAAGGAGACCAGCCCCAGTCCCACGAGGCAGGATGCTGTGGGTTTGGCCAGGTTGAGTGGGACTGGCTGGGGTTTTGGGGGAACACGCCCACCCACAGACACCACTCTTGACTTCCTCTTCTCCTGCAACTGCAAGACAGAAACAGGAAGGAAAGATTGGGGTACATTGCAGAGCTCCTCATGCCCAGCTGCTTTTTCCAGCCAAACTTGAGAAGCTGAGACCATCCTCATCCCAGCCCAAATACAGGACAGAGTCGAGGGCTGGAGGCCAGGCGAGTACACAGCATCTTGATTTTTATGCTTCTGTTCCTCCTTTCTTGGGGGGAGGCAGCCAAGCAACAAAGGGATTTTGTAGCTGTTATGATCTGGTTTTAAACCCAGAGTAGCAAGAAAGCTAGGTCTCTGTGTGAAGTGGAAAGAACTTTGAATGTTCAAAATATGCCCAAAAAACGCAATTAAAACCAAACTAGGTTAGATGTCGGTGCCAAAAATAATTGATATCTTTTATTTAATAGTAAAGGAGGCAAAGAAAGAAAGAAAAAGAAAGAAAAAGAAATAGAGAACGAGGTGTGCGTGGGGGATGGGGGGCTAGAGGGAGAGTGACATGGGTTAGGTGGAAGCATATCACCCTTCAGGGATCCCAGCGAGGTCTCGTTGCTCCCCTCCATCCAGTCTTCTGGGTGGCGATGGTGCCTCGCTGCTGCCGCCACGCCACGCCGATGAGTACAGAATCCAGTGGATTAATATGTGATTTGGGCCAGGTGGGAATGCCCACGTGCCTCCCTAAAGTGTTAGTTTTGACACTGTCCCTTGCAACACTTTGGATCCGTTGCATCATCCGCAGAGCTCTGGTGCAGGGTCTGGGAACCCCTCTGATGGGCCATGGCACCCCTCTGCTGTGGATAAGCTTTTTCCCAGGGTGAGGGGGCCCCACAGCTGAGCTGCTCTTGCACAGTGGAGGATGGGCAGTCACTGCCGCTCATCAAAGGCTTTTTGCTACACACCCAAAGCCTTTCCTCCCCCCACCCTTCGGTGTGAGGGTCTGTGCTGGCCTGGCAGCCAGCAGTGAGAAGGGTGTGGTGGTCTTCTCTGCAGCTTTGCGATACAGTTCTTGTTAAAATAAGCCAAGGCTCCTTCATGAAAATGTTTAAGTCATAAACTACAACATTTAAGACTCTGACAGTAGCTCTGGTGTTTCAAGGGCTTTTTTTTTTTTTTTTTGTAATTCTTGATCTAACCTCTGGCCACTTGAATTCAGGGAGCTTCAGGGAGCTCGGCATGGTGTCCCTCCCTCAGGCAGGTCAGTCTGTGCATCATTTGCAAAGGCAGCTTGCCTGGTCTGTAACAGTTTTGCCTTTGGAGGTAGCATTGGGCCTGGAACTGCAGGTGGTTATTGTGGGGAGGATGCCAGACCTCCAAAACTCCTTTTCCTCACCACCCTGCAGGCTCGGAAAGCAGAGCACAGAGGGTGCAGAGTGCTCTTCCCGCACCCTCACACATGGCGCTGGGCAGGATGGCATGGGCTGTGTGCTCACCTGCAGCACCAGGGCTATGGGCTGCCACATTCCCTTCCCGTGACCCCCTCTCTTCCTCAAGGGATCTTCCGCACTGCCAGCTGCAGGTGGCGGTGGGGAAGAGGGAAGTGGCATGGCTTCGTGGCACAAGGGTGGTGGGGATGGCTGCCAGGAGGGCTCAGCACAGTGTCACCACCTGGAATGCCAGTGCACACACCTTCACGGGTGTCCCTGCACCCCTGTGGGCCTGGGGGAATAGCTGGGAGAGGGCATGAGACGCTCACTCTTCTCCTCCATCTCTGTGTGTTGCACACATCAAATACTCTGCAGGCATGTGATCCCGGGCAGAGCAAGTACTTCCCAACATCTCAGTGGCTCTTGGATGCAGATGGGATGTGGGTCACACCCCAGGTGTCAGGGAAAGCAGCCTGGTCCCCGTTTTTGATGCTTTTTCCAATGTCACAGCTACAGGTCCCAGCCTCCTAGCAGCAGAGAAGCAAAGACATGACATCATGTCCTGTGGTCAGCACGGACACTGGAACGGGGCTGCTGCAAGTTGTGGGAAATCTCTAAATGGTGCATTTCGCTTTCCTAGCTGTCGCAGCTGTCACATCCTGCTTCACACAGTGGTTTTGCACTTTTTTGGCTCTGCTATGACTGATCTTATCAGGCTGGAGGGTGTGGTGTTCCCAGACTACCCAGGGCAGGACAGCCAGCTTCCTACTCAAGCAGGACTCTGACCCTGGGAGACCCAGCAGCCCTCCTTCCCTCCCTCCCAGGGCAGAGACCGTGGTGCTCAGAGCCAAGGGATGCCACAGACTAGGCAGGGACTTGGTGCACATGGAAGAGAGCTCACCCCACAGATCTGTCCTCTGCAGGCACTGGAGGCTGCTGGAAGGAAATGTATGAAAAATATATTCATATTTCCTATAACAGGACATTTGTTTAATTATATTTATTCTTTATATATTAAAAATATGGTTTTTATAGCTTTAATTTTTACATTTTTCCTGTGATTTATATATACAAAATATATATAAAAATACATATACACACATACTGAGTGTGATATTCTACATGGACTGAGAAAGCCCTGTGTATGACCACCTGGGTAGGATCTATCTGCATCACACAACTGAGTGATGGAAGAATCAACCCCAAGTCAAGTGACATCCACTCTCCTGTCCTCACCATACCCCACTCTGCTCATTTCCCTTCTGGAGCTGCCCAGATTG
Organism: Orthonyx spaldingii; assembly: GCA_013397795.1. Lineage (NCBI taxonomy): Eukaryota > Metazoa > Chordata > Aves > Passeriformes > Orthonychidae > Orthonyx > Orthonyx spaldingii. Next base: position 184,636 of record VZTJ01000480.1, on the reverse strand, counting down.
CAGGGGTGGGAAGGAGCAGCTCTGCTAGGTGCAATACCTGGCATCTCTGTCACAGCATGATGGTGACCCAGCATGAGGGATGCTTGGCAGTGTGCAGGAAACGCCCGTGGGCAGTGGCACTAGTGGCACCTCACCGTTACAGGTGACTGGTGCAAACACCACAGGAGTCCCCCCAGGATACTGGGCACAAGTGCATGCCCTCCCTTTTTGTGGGAAAACAGATGTTTATTAAAGCCCTGATGGGAACTTTTGGCTAACAGACTGCAAGACTCATCTCTGCTGTTGAACACTTGTTTTATTTATAGCAGTGAGATCACTGCTGGCATCAACACTTCCCCTTCAGCCTTATTTTTAACTCCCAGCTTGCTCTTCCGTGCAGCACAGCAGCCATCTCCATCCCAACAGCAGCCCCTAGCACATCTTGAGTGCCAGACTGCCCCATCTCTGCACCCTGCCTGCGGGCAGGACAGCACCCAACTTTTAACTTATGCACCTTCCCTGAGGCCACCTTCATATCTTCTGGCTCACAGACCCTTGGGGGACATCTTTCCCTAAGGCAGATGCTCCACTGGTGAAATATCCTGGTGGCTTCTGCAAAAGGCTCTTGCTGAAGCAGAGCCTTGATCCTGAGCCACTCAAGGCATGTGTGTGAGAAGATCAGAGCACAGGACCCTGCTCCTGAGGTGCAACTTTCTCCCCCTGGTGCCATCATGCAACCCTGGCCAGGAAGCAGAGCCTGGTGGCAATGTGTCCTGCCCTTAGTTGGGTTGCTCCATCTTGACACCCCACTCCCCACCACAGGATGAAGGTGGTTGTAAAGCTCTGCAGTTCTGCTCCTTCATACCAGGGCAGGAGGATGGATTATGTGCACCCTCTGCTTGCCTGAATTTATGGGAAAGAAGGGGGGAAAAAAACCAACTTAACAGGCAGAGCACATGCAGGAGACAAGACCCAGGACTGGTGGTGACTGCAAGTCTGGGATAAGCCAAAGGGATCATCACGGGGGTTGGAGGAAATGCTGCTGAGGCCTGTGTCGGTGCCCTGCTCTTGCAAAGTCAGGCTGAAAACTTGCTTTGCCCTCCTCTGAAGGCTGTAAGGAGGCAAACAAAGGCAGAAGCCACATTAGTTCTCTTTGAAAGCCCTGCATCATGTTATGTGCTCACCCGCCCACACACCAGGGCGTAATTTCCCTCCATGGCAGAAGAGAAGAAGTGTTGAACTTCCTGCTGCTGCTCTCTCCAAGTATCAGGATGTGCTTCACACTCTTGTGACAAGGGCAAGAAACCACTGTGGAGGTAAAAAGGGCGTCCAAATCCAGCCAACAACATGAAGCTAGCAGCTAGCACTGGGGGTGTGCTGAGAGTTCCGCTGTATTTCTGGAGTTTGGGAGCTTTTTTTAATCCAGTTTTAGGGTTGTTTTATTTTATGAGATGAGTCTGTAAGCAAGAAACTCCAACATCCAGCAAGAACGAGGAGCTCACAGAGCTCTATCCCAGCACCACCGCACACTTTGGCGTGGCAACAGGAATTAAACACTTGGAAACACTGGGCAGGTGGAATAGTGGGAGCTCATTGAGTCCATGGGTTTGGTCCTCACAGCATGTGTGGAAACTTCTGGCTTGTAGAAGAACTGGAGCCTAATTAGGCACATTTGGGGTGTCAGTCACTGAGTTCTACAGGAAGCAAGGGCAAGAGCCACTTTTCTTTCCTGCAAGTTCAAACTCTGCTGGCAGAATCTGGATGTGACAGGAATGTGTTGGGCCAGCTAAGCACGGGGAGTGCATGTCACACAGACAGGGACATTGCAGCTGTGACAATAAATGATGCCCTTAAAATCTTACCAAGGGAGGCTGTGGTGGTGGAGAGGAACTTGCAGAGGATCTCTTTGTAAAGGAAGGGCTCTGGCCGCCCACTGTAGGATGGTCTTGCGCAGACATGGCAGTGTGAGCTCCTAGGCCATGTCACCCTGAGGGTTTGGCTGGGTGACCACAGAGGTGCCTCTTGTTGGCTGTGCAGCCATGTGATGTTGCCTGTGGGGCTCTGCCAGGGAGACTGGATCCAGGGCAGGGTGGGCTTCCAGGTGGCCCCTGCCATAATCAGTGGTGGCCACTACCCTTAGAGTCTTGTCACATCTCAAAGTCTATACCATAGCTGGGCACTAAACCTCACTGTGCAAACGTTACCCACTGACCTACCTACCTAGACCTTCTCTCTGCTCTTGGGAGGAGACCAGACAGCTTTTCAAGGCTGACAAGTGTCATCCTCAGCTGGTGTGTTGTCTTGCAGATGCTGATGAGCTAAGACAGGACACCCTGACACCTCAGAAGGGGATCTGAACAGCCCTGCGTACTAACCTGCCTCAGTGTCTTTTGAAGGCTTCCCTGGTTTTCTCAATTCCACATCACTCTGAGCTGTTTATTCGGCATGTTCACAGGAAGGGGTGATGGCAGAGGCCAAGGAGTGGTTCTTTTCTTACTCAGGGCAGCATCAGAGCTATTTTGAAACTGATGACCTGGTTTTCAGATGCTGTGTCTAATATTGCTAAAAAGGGCTATATCTCTTGTTCCTTTGCACTTTCTTATTCCTTTTTTTTCTTTTAACAAATTCCTCTTTTCTGACTTCCCCATGTTCGTCCATGTTGCAAGGTCATTATACTGTCAGGGTTTGCTCTGGGTCTCTGCTGGGAAAAGGTCTGACACATGACAAGTGTTAATGAATGTGATGTCAGCACAGGTTGCCCAGAGAACCTGTGGCTGCCCCATCCCTGGGGCACATCCCAGGTGGTCACAAGAATGCTTTTTGTCTTGCAGAAAATGCCTCGTGACTGCTGCCTCCAGCTGCCAGCAGTGACCTGGATGCTGCTGCTGGTGACAACAGGTGAGCCTGACCTGCCTTCCTCCCAGGCACCTTTCATGGCAGTGAAATAGTGGGGGGATCCCAAATGCTGCCCAACAGCAGTGGGAACACAGCATTGCAAGTTGTGCAAGGGCTATATCCTTACACTTCCTGGGATCTGGAGTTAACTCAAACCAGCCCAGGTGAAGGACAGCAAGGCAGTTGAGGGCCCTGCCAGGGCCCCCAGCATGTATTTGAGAGGCAGGGCAGGCTCCAGCCAGCATGGATGCCTGGTGTTGGGTGTCTGAACACCCCCAAGGCACTTCCACACCTCACACCAACTCTGTCTTCTCTCCTTTCCAGCTTTTGCCATGGAGTGCCCCAAGATCAAGGTGGGGACATGCAAGGACTGCATTCAGTCTGGTCCTGGTTGTGCCTGGTGCAAGAAGCTGGTAGGTCCATGTAGCCTGTCTAGTTGTCACCCCCCAGCAGTCAGCTAACAGGCATCAGGACAGTCACCCTGGCTGCCTGGCTCTGTCTGACTGCATTGTGGGAGTATTTCATGTCCTACGTGGAGGATGGGGCCAGGAGGGATCCAACAGCAATGACCTTTCTGCATCAGTACCCATCAATGATTTTCTTTCCTGCATCAATGCCCTGGTTTGGGGGCCAGGTCATCTTGTAAGGTTCCTGTTCACCTCCTGCTCCTCTGATATTTTTTCCTGCTGGTGTTGTCACACACAGAATTTCACCAAAGCTGGTGAGCCAGACTCCATCCGCTGTGACACCATCAAGCAGCTGGAGCAGAGGGGATGCCCAAAAAGTGAGATTGAGTTTCCAGGCAATGAGATCAAAAGAACACAGGACCGTCCCTTAAGCAACGAGATACAGCTGACTCCACAGGAGGTGCACCTGAAGCTGAGGATAGGTATGCTCTACCTGGCATTCCCAACACCCTCCTTCTCATGACCTGCCAACAATGCCCTTCCACTCATCCCCAGACTCACCTGAGACACAGCAACACATTGCAGCCTGCATTTCCAGCCTTTTTCTTCCGAGAGAGAGGAGGGGTGGGTGATAGCACAAACTGGCACAACATGGCAGCTGATCCCGCCATCCCTGTCCGTCAGGCCAGCCTGCTGTGTTTGAGGTGAAGTTTCGCCGTGCCATGGGGTATCCCATTGATCTCTACTACCTCATGGATCTCTCCTACTCCATGCTGGATGACCTGGAGAAGGTGAAGAAGCTGGGAGGCGAGCTGCTCAGGGCGCTGGAGAGCACCACCCCTTCTCGTCGCATTGGTGAGCCCGTCTGCGGCCCAGCACAGCTGTTTGCTGTTGGGGAGAACCACAGGGCTGGAGGGGGATGCAGGAAGTGGGCAGCAGGTGTCCTCTGCCAGGATGAAGAGTGTGGCAGGGCAAGGGACATGGGCATGTACACTGGGGCCAGCAGATTGTCTGTGTCCTCGGCCCTGCCCCTGAAACTGCAGTCTTGCTACCCTAGGGTTTGGCTCCTTTGTGGACAAGACAGTGCTGCCCTTCGTGAACACGCACCCCGAGAAGCTGCAGAACCCCTGCCCCAATAAGGACAAGAAGTGCCAGCCTCCCTTCGCCTTCAAGCACATCCTGTCACTGACAGACAACGCCAAGCAGTTTGAGAACGAAGTGGGGAAGCAGTTCATCTCAGGGAACCTGGATGCCCCAGAGGGGGGGCTGGATGCCATGATGCAGGCGGCGGTGTGCGGGGTGAGTGCTGCACCCGCCCTGCTGCCAGGAACCGTGCTCAGGCAGGAGGGCTGCGACCCATGCACACAGGTGGCTCTGCCCCTCTCCAGGTGGGCTCTGGAAGCTCATCCTGAGTAAGTTCTGATTTGGCAGCAGGGCAGGTCACTCTGGAAAGTACAAGAGAGCATCTTACCCCAGAGCCTCCTAACCCTGATCTCCCTTAACCCACCTTCCCCGTGCCCCGTGTCCCCTGCCGCATGCTGTGGCTGACACAAGACTTTGGAAAGGGCCACGCCCACTGGCACTGTCCTGCCAGCCGTGCTCAGGGACAAGGGCCACTCTCTGTGCCGCTTGCAGGACCTGATTGGCTGGCGCAATGTGACCCGCTTGCTGGTGTTTGCTACTGATGACGGCTTCCACTTTGCTGGGGATGGCAAGCTTGGGGGCATCCTGACCCCCAACGATGGCAAGTGCCACTTGGAGGACAACATGTACAAAAGGAGCAACGAGTTTGTAAGTACCTGGGGGCTGCTCAGCATCTCCAACACCCACCACCTTGCTCCCCTAGGCAGAAAAGACAATGTCATGTAAAAAAGGCTGTTGCAGAGACCAAAACATCACCGTAATCACCATAATTTGTGCTGCCACACCCAAAGTGTCTACTCTGTTGCTTTTGGGAGAGGTTGTGATGAGTATGTTATCCCTCTCCCCATCCAGGACTACCCATCAGTTGGCCAGCTGGTCCAGAAACTTGCCGAAAACAACATTCAGCCCATTTTTGCTGTCACCAGTAAGGTGGTGGATGTTTACAAGGTGAGGATATGTCAGATGGTACAGGTGCCTCCATCCCTTTCCCAGGAGGACAGACACAGCTGTGTGTGTCTCCTGCTGCTGTTGCCTGCTCTGCTGTCATGTGGTAGGAAGTGCTCAGCTCTTTGCTCTCCACTGGCAGAAACTCAGTGAGATGATCCCAAAGTCAGCAGTGGGAGAGCTGAATGAGGATTCCAGCAACATCATTGAACTCATCCAAGTGGCCTACAATGTAAGTGCTGGAGTTCCCACCTCTTTAATGCCATCACCTGCATTTCCAGAACCACCCCAGGCAGCTGAGATCCTGACCTATGGTACTCCGTGGCTCTTTTTCCTGCAACCTCATACTCCCTTGATTTGGTCTGCTCTTGGACTGATGGCACTTTCTCCACCATTTTTCCAAAGAACCTCTCCTCGCGGATCATCTTGGACCATTCCACCTTGCTGGACACTCTGGATGTCAAATATGACTCCAAATGCAATAATGACAAGGACTCCATGGATGAAGCAAGAGGCCAGTGCGACAATGTCAAGATCAATGATGAGGTAGGTTCTCCTGTACCAGGAGCACCCCACAGGTTGCACAGTTCCTGTTGCCCATCCTGTTTAATGGCAGGAACCCTAGTTGCTCTTCCAGGCTTTCTGCTTATATTATTTTAATGCCAAGAGTGTCCAAAATGCTCTGGGATGGGGGAGATCCTCCATTGTTCTGCATGTGCATATCCTCAGCCTAGGGCCAATACCACCCTCTGACAGCTGGGTGTCTGGCCCTTGCCTGTCCTACTCTGCACTTTCTAGGTCATCTTCAAAGTGAAGGTCACGGCCAAGGTGTGCATTCAAAACTATTCCTTCACCATCCGGCCACTAGGCTTCACAGACACCCTCACTGTCCACGTGACCAGCAACTGCGACTGCCGCTGCAATGACCAGCCTGACCCAGCTGCCTGCAACGGGCAAGGCATCATCGAATGTGGGATCTGCAGGTATGTGCTGTCCACCCAAAACACAATTTCAAATGCTGCCAGAGCTGGGGAGCTGCTGGGAGAGGGATGGGCACTGTAGCTTTGCACAAATTTTTTTGTTCAGAGAGATGGATTCGTGCATTCCCCTTGGAACTGTCCCCTGTGTTCACGGAGACAGTGGACACAGTGAGCTGGCTCTTCTGTTGGTGGAGGCTATGCTGCTTTCCTAAAGGCCTCAATCCATCTAACTATCCACTCATTCATCCCAGTATCAAATCATCCACCAATCTACCCACTGAGCAGACACAGATTTCTGTAGAAATCTCTCAAAATCCCACTTCTTGGCTGCAGCTCACACAGGTCTTTAAGTGTGATTATTGTTCCATGGCCCCTCAGTGATAAGGAGAGGAAGAGACTGGGTTTCCTCAGGAAATATTCACATCTCCTTGGCAAGGGCGTGGAAATTATAAATATAACAATAATTTCTGGGCATTTATTTGGTGTTGTGAATACGACTGGTGGAAAAGCAGCATTTCTGAGGTTTGTTCCTAGTCAACCACCCTGCTCCAGCATGGAGTTAGCACCAACGTGCTGTCATTGGTTTTTGGTGAGGCTGTCCCAGTTTTGCTCCACTTGCGTGGAGGTCCAGGCCCTGTGCATGCCCCATGGCCACTGACCTGAGCTTGCTCCTCCTCTGGCGGCAGCTGCAATTCAAGATACACGGGGAAGAACTGTGAGTGTGACACCAAAGGCAAGACCAGCAAGGAGCTGGAGCGCAGCTGCCGGAGGGACAACAGCTCGGTGATCTGCTCGGGGCAGGGGGACTGCGTGTGCGGGCAATGCGTCTGCCACACCAGCGATGTGCCCGGCAAGTACATCTATGGCACCTACTGCCAGTGCGACAACATGAACTGCGAGTTCTTCAACGGCTCCCTCTGCGGCGGCCCAGGTGATGTGCCTCGGATGGCTTTTCCAACTGGCCACTGCTTAGAGGAATTAAAAGCCCAGGGAGATGTGGCCTGTTTGTGCCATAACCCCAGTGGGAGGGTTTGGAGCTGCTGGGTCCCACCACATCAGCCTGTAGGACCTCCTTGAGCATCCCATGGAGGGTGGTGTGTCAAGCACAGAGTGGGTGATGCTCTCCAAGCATGGGCAGAGGGAGGGTCGCCCGGCTGCCTGCAGGATCTGAAAGGTCTTCCCCTGCAGCACGCGGGCAATGCGACTGCGGGGTGTGCAAGTGCCAGCCTGGATACGAGGGCAGCGCCTGCCAGTGCCAGCAATCCACAGAGGGCTGCCTCAACATCCACGGACACGTGTGCAGCCTCCGTGGGACCTGCCACTGCAACCGCTGCCAGTGTTGGGACGGGTACCAGCCCCCCTTCTGCCGGGAATGCCCAGGCTGCCCTTCCCCCTGTGGCAGATACATGTGAGTAATGGGCACAGGGAGGGCACTGAGCAGCAGGGATCCCCAGTACCCCAGGGAGGCGCAGGCAGGCCCTGGCTGTGCTTGGGCAGAGCCCAGCTGTAGCCAAAGCCAGGTGAGAGGGTTTCTACCCGTGCAGATGTGAGCTGTGGCTGCTTGTTTTCCAGCTCCTGTGTGGAGTGCAAGTTCTTCAACAGTGGCCCCTTTGAGAAGAACTGCTCCCAGGCCTGTCCCAACATCCAGCTGCCCACGAACTCAACGGAGGTGAGCATAAAGGATAGAAAATGCAGGGAAAAGGATTCCCAAAACTGCTGGATGTCCTTCCGTATGGTGCAGGAAGATGGCAAGGAGAGGTACACCATCATCGTTGATCCTGATAGAGGTATCCCATCCCCCCTCCTCCTGCCCTGCCACAGGCAGGCTGCCAACCCTGCCACAGCAGCCTTGCTGCTTCGCCAGGGGCTGCAGCCCGACACCATCTATCTGTCCCACAGAGTGCCCACAGCCTCCCAATATCCCGCTGATCGTGGGCGGCACCATTGCTGGTGTGTTTCTCATTGGTGTTCTGGTCCTGGTCATCTGGCGGTTTTTAATGGAGCTGCTTGACCGTCGGGAATACCGCCGGTTTGAGAAGGAGAAGTCCAAAGCCAAGTGGAATGATGTAAGAGAGCCCATCCGTGCCAGTGGGGTGTTCTGGGGCGCTCAGATCCACTGGGAAGGGAACAGTAGAAGGGGACATCCTTTCCAGAGGCAGCCACGTAGACCTGAACTCTCCCCACTGCTCATTTTTCAGTCTAGCTGGATTTTGCCTTTTCAGGGGCTAAATATCCTGTGGGCTCTTCCTCCAATGCTGTCTGTGCTGCTGGCATTGGGATGGATGAGATGGGTAATGCTCTGTTGGAAATCCAACACAACCCAACACAAGCCTCTCACTTCTCTCCCTCCAGGCTGATAACCCCCTCTTCAAGAGTGCCACCACCACTGTCGTCAACCCCAGGTTTAATGAATGAGGCAATACCTGGCAGCACTGGGACCCCTTGTTAAATAAGGAAATGTCAAGCTAAGGAAATCTCAAACTAAGAAAATCTTAAACTAAGGCTCCCACCCTGTCTTCTTTATCCTCATGGTTTCTTCCCTTCTTCCAAGTGGCCTACATCATGTCAAGTGCTGACTGAGGGACTGCACCGTGCCAGTCTCCTGGCCCACTGCTCGACAGTTGGGTTAGTGGAGCTGGGAGAAAGGAACACATACAACTTCGGGCCTCACTACAGGAACATGCAGTGGCTCCTGTGCTGTCTCCTGATGCTAACTTTACTTTCTGGCAGGAGTCTTGGACACCGAGCCCCAAAGCCAGCTGAGAGCACAGAGTGCTTCCAGCTTTGATTTTGAACTGGGATTTAAAAACTGCCATCTCTCTTCTGTTCCATCAGGATCTGCTCCCAGGCTGCTCCATGCCTTCCCCTGCTGCATTGGTTTCCACCACTATGCAATGTTTTCCAAAGAACTCACTGCTGAGCTGGACATAAAGGGTCCAAGCAACTGCTCCATAGGCTGCAGTGATGTGATGGGCCCTAAGGGCTAGTGAGCACCTGTACCTTGTGATGAAGAGCAGCTGGAGAACATGCACTGAATCTTTTTCCCAAATCACCAACTGCTTCCCGACATCGCTCCCTGCTCAGATCTACCACAGGCAAGGTTCTGTTTGGGCTTCTGCATGCTTGGATTACCTCCATCATGCCTTGAAGTCCTCTGCACAGCAAGGAGCCACTGCTTGATCTATGAAACTTGATCTATGATCTGTGAGCACCTGGAAAATTCCCTGCAGGTTGGAGGTCAGCCACAGCTTCTTCCACCACCCCGTGCGGCATAATCTTCTCCCTGCTCTGTGAGTGTGTCAGACATACCAGGAGCCAGGTGTGCAAAACACCTGGCAGTAACCAGAGCATCTCCAGCTCAGCACTTATCCCAACCACACACAGCAGCCAGTTGCCCTTGCATTGTGGGTCATTCCTGTGAAATAGTGGTACATTTCCTTATTTGCTTTAAGTTTGGGATAAATTTGCATAGAGCTGTATTGTGTTGCATCTTTATTTACTCTCTGAAGGGGTTTAATATTAATAAATATTAATGTATAAGGTAAATACATCTGTCCTGCTAAGAATCAGGTGCAAGGGCAGCAGCTAAGGTGTTAATTGGAGAAACTACAGTCACACCTTGTCATTGCTACCACCATCTTCCATAGGTACAGTGCCTGAGAAAGATCCCAGCTGTAGAAACAAACTGTTTTCTACACAATTTGCCATCTATGCCCTGAATGGTGCTCCCTTGCAAGCCAAAACTGACTCACTGAATAGTGCAGAGCAGTTCTCACCCCTGCCCATGTGCTGGCAGCTGTATGTAGACCACCTCAAATGAGATTGGCTGTGCCACATCAGATCATGGGTTAATTTGGGCAATTTTATTGTTCTCCAGCAGTGACTGTGAGGGTCTAGGGCAAGGTAAGAAGAAGGGAAGTGTATCTGATACTCCTTTTAGTACTATCCTAGGCTGCAGATATTTTTAGCTTCAGGACCCTCAAAATACTGGCTTGATTTTGGTAAGAGCAGCAGTCTGCAGCCTGGGACCCACCTGTCAGGTCATAGAATCATGGGATCATTAAGTTTGGAAAAAGCTTCTAAGATCATTGAGTTTAACCATTAACCCAGCACTGCTAGGTCCAACATTAAACCATAATCTTTAAGTGCCACATCTACACACCACATCCCTTGAGACCAGGCTGCCAAGGTCACACACCTGAGCCCCTGGAGAGACTCTCTGGGCACTCTGTGCTTGATGGGTTCCTCTCACCTGAGAGAGGGAGAGAGGCCAAACTGCTTCCAAGAGGCTGCAGGAGCTGCCAAACCACATCCCAAGAGAAAAAGCATCACCCAGCTGAGCCAACAGCCCATGCTTTCGCTTTTATTACAGGGAGCTCCCTTTACATTTAAACCACTCGTGTGCCAAAGGGAAGATTTCCAATACTCTTCAGATAACGGGACCAGCCCCACAAATCTTCCAAGCAGAAGTTCAAGTTCCGTGCCAGATGCTTTATCAGCAGGTAGGTGCCACCCAGTCCTGCTGCCCCCACAACAAAGAGCCCTCGATTAATTACCTGCAAGTTCAAAGAGAAACCCCAACATCATCAGAGTCTGGCTCCTACCCTGCAGCACCAAAGTCATCACACCTGGCAATATCCCACCACCAAAGCTGTCCCCCACGGTGCTGGTGTGCGGGATGCTCCCAAGGCTCATGGCATGGGGAGGACGGGCACCACCCTTCACCAACCTTAGTCTGCCATTTCCAGCGTTGAAGGGCCTCATGGTAGCGAATTCTTGTGAACGTCACCTGGGAGGGTTGCAAGAGAATGTCACCACCCCAAAGGCAGGCAGGAGGAGCTCGAGGCAGGGGGGACTGACGCGCTGGCTTACCATGGTGTACAGTGGGACAATGGTGGAAGGCATGACGGCATGGAGAAAGTTGTCTACATGCTTCCGGAAAATGAACCATGTTGAGTTCACGTGCTCACGCATCTGCAACAGAGCAACAGTCACCCTTTTGCAAGGAGTTTTGGCAAAGCTGCCTTGTGCTTTGCTTCCTCTCCCATTGCCTGTCCTGGAGGTCATGCAGGGAGCAGTACCTCCTCAGCCCCAGTGACATTCCCAAGGAGCTCTGAAGCTAAAGCCTGCCAGGGTGAGAGCCCAGCCAGAGTCTTGCCAGAGGCCTTGCCTGCTGCATGCATCCTGAGGGCACCAGTGTGTGCATGGCCCATGGAACCACAGGTCTGTGTGTGACTCACCTACCTCTACATAATTGTACATGGCTAAATCAGAAATTGCATGGTCATCTGGCACCCTCAGTCTGGAGAACTCAGGAAGGCAGGCACCTGGGAGAAGAAAGCAACGGTTCACAGGCAGCTCCCTGCAGGGTATCCAGCTGCCCTCAGCTGCAGAGGGATGTTCCTCTGTTCTCACTCTTCCCCAGCCACCTCACTTACCAAGGTCATTGTGGAACTGGTCCATTAATTCATCAAAGACAAGACAATCTTCAAAGCCCTGGGAGAAATATTAGGGGGTTAATAGGCATAAAGGAGCCACACATTCAGACGTGCTGTCATGGATGCTTAGTTAATGTAGTTGTTTGGTCCCATTGACCACAGCTTCAGAGCAGGACTCTTACTCCAGGCCCCTCTGACAGGGGTCTTGAGAGAAATCTAGGGGATTGCCTTTCCCAGCTGTCTGGACCCACCTCCCACATAGTCCTCTGCTCCATGGGAAGGTGGCATTATCAGGTTCCCTGTCCTTCCCAGAAGGACACGCTGACAGGAGGTCAGCTCCTGCCAGTGCAGAGGACATCAGACTGTGGGACAGGCCAGCACATGAACTCTGTGGAGTTATACACTAAAACCAGGCATTTGTGGGTGAAAGGAGTGGGGACCCCACCAACAGGGACAGGCCAGCCATGAACTTACCGCATTCATGCCCTGTCCGTAGAAGGGCACAACAGCATGCGCAGCATCTCCCATCAGCACGCACCGGGAAGAGAGGTGGTAGGAAGAGCACTTCACTGAGATCATGGCCTGGGCTGGCAGCAAAAAGTAATCGTGCTTCAGCTCTTGCCTTCAGGTAAAACAACAGATTTTGTTGTGTGGGACCACAAGAAAGAAGAGCAAGCCATGCCACGTCCAAGCTCAGGAAGCCAGGCCGCAGGCACTGTCAATTTTGGTGTGCAAACCCCAAGCCTGTGCACTAGGCTATTTGTGCTGGGAAAAATGTGGAAGTCAATTTCCTCCCTGTGGACCAGATATTTTGTCTGCAAGTTTTAAGTTCTGCACACAACTTGATCATTGACATCTTGGTCCTCTTACTGTGAGCAGTGGTAGATGTTGGTCAATGTAGGAAGGACATACAAGGAAATATTTGAGTTTCTCAGTTAATGTGAAGTCCTGTGATAATTCATCTTAAGAGGAAAGAAAACTGCCTAACACAGCTGAGACTGTTGATATCATTCAACAAAAAGCCCATCCCATAATAGATAACTGCGTTGATGAGTGAAAAGGGGAGATGGGAACACTTACTCTCCAATGAGGGGGATGGCATCTGGGAAGTAGGTCTGGAAAAAACCCAGCACTTGCTCGCCTGTTTTGAGCTTCTCAAATTCCTCAAAGGGCATGAAGAGCGTGCAGGTGAAGGACTTGTCCTGTCAGTCAGGAAGGAAGGTCAGTAAGAAGACCAGAGGCCAGAGAGAGCACATGGCATCTGAAGCAGCAGCTCAGTGCCCAGCCTGCCACCTGGCAATCACAGTGACCCACTGGCACAGCAAGGGACGAGTGTCTGGCCATCCCCTTTCTCACGGTGGGCAGGCACAGGGGAGGCAGAAACAGTGTGTGACTGGCCAGCATGGGCTTGGCACACTGTCCTGATGCTCCTGGTATGTAGTTTATAACATCCAGCTGCAGAGTGCTGGTTTGTGAGGGTCTGGTTGGGCTCAGATGTGTGGGCAGAGAGAGGTGCCACAGGTACCTACTCAGCACTGCCAGCTAGGCCTGGCTCTGAGCACCCTGTCCTGCATCCCCTTAGCCTGTGGTGTGCCTAACACAGGCTGGGCATACCTCCTGGCTCCTTCTCTGCACATGTACCAGTATGTGCCCTGGTGGCCGAGAAGGCCAATGGCACCTGGCTTGTATGAGGAACAGTGTGGCCAGCAGGACCAGGGCAGTGATTCTTCCCCTGTACTCGGCACTGGTGAGGTCACACCTCAAGTGCTGTGTGCAGTTCTGGGCCCCTCAGCTTAGGAAGGACATTTAGATGCTGGAGCATGTCCAGAGATGGGCAACAGGACTGGTGAAGGGTCTGGAGCACAAGTCCTCTGAGGAGCAGCTGAGTGAGCTGGGGCTGTTTATTCTGGAGAAAAGGAGGCTCACTGGAGACCTTAGCACTCTCTACAACTCCCTGACAGGGAGGGGGTCGGACTCTGCTCCAAGGTAACAAGGGACAGGATAAGAGGACATAGTCTTAAGCTGCATCAGAGGAGGTTTAGACTGGACATTAGGAAGAATTTCTTCACAGAAAGGGTGATTAGACATTGGAACGGGCTGCCCAGAGACGTGGTAGAGTCACTGTCCCTGCAGGTTTTTAAGGAAAGATTGGATGTGGCACTGAGTGCCATGGTCTGGTTGACAAAGTGATGTTGGGTCATAGGTTGGACTCAATGATCTCAGAGGTCTTTTCCAACCCAATTGATTCAGTGATTCTGTTATTCAGTGACTCCTGACCCTCCCAATCCCCACCACCACAGCCTGTTCATCCCCACCAGCCCCATCCTATGCCCCAAGAGAACATGGCCCTGGGTTAGCACCATGTTGGGCAGTGCAATCATCATGAAGGTGTTTCTCGGCCAGATATGGAGGTAGTTTGGTTCCATGGCAAACTGAAAGAGAAAGAAAATTGCCTTGTATCCTTGACCTGTCCTGCTCAGCTTCCCCAGCCCAGGCTCTAGCTCCCCTCCATACCAGCACAACAGTCCTCATGGGAAGACACAACAACTGCAGAGCCCCTTTCTGGTCCCTGATGCTTCAGGAAAACACAGAGCAGGGGAAAGAGGAAAGGGTAAGAAATACAGGCAAAAATCTGATGCTTTGCAATTGCTTATGTCCTCATAGACATGTTCCCATACCCCCAGGACATCTCAGAGCCAGGGTTAATCCCACCACTCCAGGACAGGCTCTCTAGGATTTCTGCATGCAGGTACCAACATTGCCCCCACTTTTGAAAGAGGAAGTGAGATCCATGCCTTCTCTTAGAAAAGGTTTAATCCCTTGCCTGAACCCCAGGTGAGAAACTAATTCTTCCAAAGCTGTTATAGCAGAGCCACAGTGAGAAGGGGGTGGGATGTCCAACCTGTGAAGGTTGTAGCAGCCCCTGGGACAGGCACACTCACATCTCCATCCTTGGGAGGAATGGTCAGCTCCATGTAGCCATGAGGAATGTACTCATGGCTGTAGTTAAAGCGCGTTTGCCTCATGAACTGTTTTCTGACTGTTGAGAAGGCTCCGTCACACCCCACAATGAGATCGTAGTTCACTTCCAAGGTCTGCTGGTCAGATCTGAAAGCAAGACAGTCCCTTGGATCAATCTGATCTTTAAGGTCCCTTCCCATCCTAACCATTCTATGATTCTAAGGTTAATCCTCCTGTAACTCCAGGCCAGCTCAGCACCGCTGTGCCCAGAGGATCTGCCTTTTGCAAAATGTGTTCTTAATCTTCTAGGGTAAGGGAAGATCAGCTCTCACTTCCTGGGAAGCTCAGCATTAGGATAAATAATTATCCTGTAGGTTATCAGAAGCATAACTCTGCCAGGTCTACTCAGCAACGCAGCAAGCACCTTTGGGATAACACTGCTGTTTTGCAGAGCATGCAGCACCCACCAGGTAGATGCAGAATAGGAGCTGAACTTCTGTGAAATACTGTGAAACAAGGTCATGGAACCACAGAATGGTTTGGGTTGGAAGGGACCTTAAAGATCAGTCCGTTCCACTCCTTGCCATGGGCAGAGACACAAGACCAGGGTGCTCAAAGCTTCATCCAGCCTGGCCTGAAACACTTCCAGGGATGAAGCATCACCAATTCTCTGCCCTCCCTGTTGAGCAATCTGTCCCTGAACCCAGTGCTATGGATACTGGCACGTTTATCCCCTGCACAGGGCAGGAAGTGTGTGCCTGCTGCCAGGCTGGGGGGTTAGTGAGTTGCTTAAATCTTTCTCAGTCTCCCCATGAACACTATCTTGATGTCTCTCCTTTCCAAAGCTGGCACAAGGTTTTGCCTGGACAAGAATTTCAAAACTGAGATTGCTCAATTGTTTGAGGTTTTATGAATGATTAAGCAGAAACTAACTGGTCACAACGCTTGATCCCACACTTGCCCAGGGATTACCTTTTTATGGACAATGTCCCCAACTCTGCATTGCACCCGAGGAGCTTGTGTCCAAAGAACAGTTTAGTGTTGGAGTACTTCTCAGCAGCTATGAAAAGAATAGACAACTAAATGTAGAGGAGTTTACCGTGACGACAAAAAATATTTCCAAGAGATCCCTCAATTATAGGGATTTTTGCCATTACAGCAAATAATTTGCTGTGTTGCGTGAGGGCCAGTGGACAGGGCACACTGGGACTGGTCAACTATGGTATAAACTACTTGAAAAATGCAAGGAATCCTGCAAGGATTTTTTTTCTTCCCTACAATTACATGAATCATTGACTACTTTCCACCATCACTCCACTGAAATTCAGAATGGGATGAGGTGCCTGCAGGTCAGTGGGGAATTTGCATAAATTTGGTCTAGTCTGATTACATGCTTAGCCATAGAGCTCCAATTTGTATTTGTCTCTGTACAATCAGGGGTTATGGAAAATGCCACAAACCATGGCAAGGTTGAGGAGGTGTTTCCTGCTTTAGCTGGGAAACAGCAGAGGTTTTCCTCTGCTAGTTCAGGTTTGCACTTTCTGAGAGCTGGGTAACAGAACTTGGGGCCCAAAGTCTTCTGGTCATGGGGCAAACTCTAAATCCCCAGCAAAAGGCGTGTTAGGAGTATTTGCAAACAGAAGTGACAATCTACCTGTCAGCAGCTCTTTGTTTAAGTTTGCTCTGTCCACAGAGAGAATGTACTGCAAGGCAAACAAACAGGGGGTTCAGAAGGCTTTGCTGAAGCACACTCTGCATGGCCAGATAGGAAACCCTCCCCTCCACACAATCCCCTTCCCTCATTCTCTCCAGCCTCTCCCACATCCATGAGCCCCACACTGTCCATGACACAGAGATACAAATGCTAACAAAGACACCTTGTGCTCTGTGAAGCAACTCCAGTACCTGGTTCTTCTTCCCATAAGGGATAGAGTATTTTTTCCCTGAAGGTGTGTGTATCCTTCTTGCCCGCATGGGAATGCCCTTGGCCACAATCTGAAACAGAAGGGAATACAACCCAGGCTTCTGACCAGGCTTCTGTGGGTTTTCAGTACAAGTTACCAAGTATCATCCCCCCACCCGAGCACTGCACTTGAGGAAGAATGGAGGGCTCTTTCCTCACACATTTCCAAATCACTGGGGAGAACTTTAGAGGGCTGTCATGTTAATTTACTAGTTTACTGTGATTAGTTACAAGCTCATTCTCTTAAAAATCAGAGGGAAATTGGTTTTGGATAGCAGGGACATGAAAAATCCCCGAGTGCTGGATAGGGCAGGGGATGACAGCCATATTACATCCTGGGATTGGGATGTGTGTTGTGAAAGCCTGAGCACCTCTGCAGGGATGCAGGGACCAGGATCGCACCACTGGCAACAGCTGGATGTTAAATGGTAGCCAGCACCCTGCAGAAGAGTGCTGGGCTGCCAGCCAAGTGTGCTGGGCAGCAGGCAGTGTGGATGGATTTCAGGGGTCAGCCCAAAGATCAAGGTTTTGTGGGAAAATACAAATCTGGACATGTCAGTGGGGAAAACAGCTGCCTTTATTGCACCAGCTCTTTTGGGAGTCCATCTACTCCTGCCCTGTTTGCTCTCATCTCCAGGAGGGATGGGAGCATGGCAGGGAGGTAAACACTGGAAGGTGTTTGGCCTCCCAGGGAAGCACCCACTGCCAGGAGCAGAGCCCAGCTGCCTGCGGTGGGGGAGATTCAGGTGGCAGATGTGCTGCGAAGCAGGGAAGAGCCAGGCTGCTGGCATGCAGTGGAAGATGTCTGGATGGGACAGGGCAAGAGTGTTTTAAGCACAGAGACCCCCGCCACCAATAGAATGTGCCAGGGTACCTGCTCCTCCATCCCCACGGCTCGGAGGGCTTGGCGTCCCCTGTGAGACAGGGCCAAGTTAATGCTTCTGCCACGGGCAAAGCTGGCCACTCGGATATCTGCATGGGAAAAGCAGTTGGTTATGCAGGCACTGGTAGCACAGCCTGGTGAGGGGAACATCTCCCAAGCCCCCTGCAGCAACAGCAGATGGGGTAGGAGGGAGCCTAGCCTGGATCCTCTGTGCTGCCTCTAGCCTGGAAGAAGCAGCTGCAGCCAAGTGCTGCAAAGGGAATGCTGGATGCTGACAGCTCCCCGCATGCCAGAGGGCCCATTAACATTAAGAGCCATCTCCCCTCTAAAGGGAGAAGGCTGAGCAATAAATGCCTGGCAGGTTCTGCTGAGGCCCACAGACTGATTCTCCTTGGGACACTGGCAGGTCACCTTCTTCATGGCTGATCAGATGGAAATGTCTGGGCATTGGTCTGTTCCTCCTCCGAGTTGCCTGATTTAGACTTCCCGGGTTGTCTGGCCAGTGCATGGGGCAGAGCCTCCTCATCCCAACATGCATATCAGTGTAAGCAATGGGCCGAGAACTGGAGTAGCACAGTGAGATCCATCCAACTCAGAAGGCAGGTAAGAGCAATCAGAGGCTTTTTGAACCTGTGGAACTTGTAGCAGCTGTAAGCCATGCAGCAGAACTGCCTGTCCTGATGTCTATCAGGGCAGGAAGAGTCACCACAGAGACGTGTCAGGCGTGGCTCCTCCTTCCCTTCACTGCACACTTGAGTCAAGTTTCACCTTCCATGGTGTCATTCTCACCTGCCACTTGGCTTGCCACCTCTGTCCAGATTTTATTTGTCTGCCAGCTGACAGATACTGAAGATGAGCAATTTCTCTGCCTTTCACCAGCATCTTGGCTCTAAATCCTAATTTCTCTCTTGTGGCACCTTGTGGACCTGGAGGCTCCATCTCTCCCTCCGGACCCAGAGCTGTACTATACCACTTCCTGCAGAGACCAGGCTTCAAAGGTGAGGATTTGAATCGGTGTTTAAGCCAAGAACACAAAAAGGGCATCATTTTAGTAGCTAAAGGGTGAGTTCCCTCTACACAAGATGAACTTCAAATAAATGCTCCTCCCCACCACAGGAGCTAAAGGGGAGAGAGAAAAGAATATCCCCAAACTGCCACTCTCAGATTTCATTATTTTCCTACAGCTTCAGTAAGCTCGCACAGTAATGATCAGGCTGAACTTACCTTCTCTGGCTTCATAAACGTCAACATGGAAACCTCGTCTAGCAAAGAAACAAGCATTTAATGCACCCACCTGCAAGAGAAGGATCAGGAATGGTGGATGAAGTATTTCAGAAGGCACTACTGAGATGCATCAAAGGAAAGAAGTGATAAGGGGATGCAGCTCAGCATCCTTTGACCAAGAACCTTAGAAGACTTTTTACTGATGAGCAGTCCTCTGGCAGCCCTGTGTGTTTGCAGAGTCTCCAAGACAAAAGCCACCCATCAAAACTCTTTTTATAGAGTCATGCCAAGCTCAGGCTTGTTTGCACACAGCAATTGAGTGCAGCAGGGCTCACCTCTTCAGCCAGAGACAGCAGGAGCTGGTGTAGGCAAGCTCTCAGCTCCTCTCTGGACTGGGTTTACCTTCCTCAATAGAATTCAGGGTGTTGCAGTATTCCCTTGGGAACACAGTGAGGGAGAACAGTACAAATATGTCCAGTTCGTAAATTAAATAATTTTTAATTTACAAACAATTACAAAAAAAATGTTTTTAAATAATTAAATAATTTTAAATTTAATTTCCATTATGAATTGTTGTCAGAACTACAGCCTCTTCTGTCATCACTCTTTTCCAAGAAGCTAATGTCCAAAAAGTCAAGAGCAAGATGTAGGTGCTACAATGCCCCAAGCAGTCAAAGAATCACAGACTCATAGAATGGTTTGGGTTGGAAGGATGCTAAAGACCATCTTGTTACAACCCCCTGCCATGGGCAGGGACACCTTCCTCTAGACCACGTTACTCAGAGCCCCATCCAGCCTGTCCTTTAGTGTCAGACCTGTCTGCAAGTAGCAGTGGATAAAAACCATTCCCAAACAAAAGTGGGCAGAAAAAGGTGTTTCCTTTCAGCCTGGCATTTACTGGTCTCAGTCCTTCCAAAGCATTTCACTTTAGAGATTTGGTTACAGCCAAAATCAGCCAAGGGACAGGGGGACCTGGCAGCTCAAACAAGGACTGTTATTTAGTGTACACTGCTCCACCACCACCCAAACCCCTTCCTCTGAGAAAAGGACACGAGCCTCCCACAGTAGGAACTCAATCAACCCCTTTGTATCCCCATCATCTGACAGAGGAATGATTTTTAGGAATTATTCACCCCCACATTCAAGCACTGCTTTTACAGCCCCAGCTCCCTGGCAAACACAATCGTGCGTTTCCTACCAGACCACCACCGACAACAGCAACTCTTTTCCCTCGTGGGTCACAGGACTCCATGTTAGGTCAGCCCCTGGGTCTCAGGTCCCTGCTCTGTCTCTGATCTCTCTGCTCCTCCCCAGTGCTGCTGCCCTTGCCAGTGGGAAGGGGAAGGGAAAGAATGTGGGTGGCTGAGTCATGCCTGGGTTCTTCTGCCCTGGTTCATATTAAAGTTTAACTCCTAGCCCAGAGACTGTCAGAGAGTCAGCCTGGCTGAGCCTGAGGTGCAGAGATGGGAACGTAGTGTTATTCAGTCAGGCTCTATCCAAGGCCTCTTTTGGAAATTGTAGAGCAATCCTGCAGTCTCCAAGGAACACACATAGAGCAGGAGAACTTGCATCCGTCAGGCTTTCGCTGGTGCTTCACTGGGCTGCAACTGCAGAGGCATTGGCAGGACAATGTGGAGTGACTTCTGGAGCCTCATAGACTCTCTTCTGAGGATGGGATGTGAGCCACACTACTTGCCCAGGAGCCTCATCCCATCTTTGAGGACATCTTTTGTCCAAGGAAGTTGTGTGTGGCTCAGGCGTTTTGGGGTGTGATGCTTAGGAGAGGGTCCATGCCTGCCCTGCAGAAGCTTTTCAGGACTTGGACGAGGCTGTTGAGGAAACGTCTCTGCAGGCACCATTTCACATGCCCATCCTTGAGAGGAAATGCTCTGCTGAGCCAATGCTGCCCACAGTAAGCATTGAAAAGGGAGGAGCCAATTAGAGACAACACACAATAATTAAACAGCAGACAGTGAAAGTGAAGACATTCACATACACCAAGCATAATTTATTGCTAAACGTGCCAGGCACCAGCAGATTTGGCTCACAGAATTGTTAAGGTAGGAAAAACCCTCTAAGAATATCAAATTCAACTGTTAACCCAGCAGTGTCAAGCACACCACTAAGCCATGAGCCTAAATGCCACATCTACATGACTATTAAAGACCTACACGGATGGGGCAGGACTCAAATGTTTCCTTGGGCAGCCTCTTCCAATGCCTGACAATGTTTTCAGTTAAGAATTTCTTCCTAATATTCAATCTAAACCTCCCGTGATGCAACTTGAGGCCATTTCCTCTTTCAGGTAGTTGTAGAGAGTGAGAAGTTGTAGAGAGCGATAAGAATCTCAAAGATGTCAGAGCAGAGAGGGCAAAGAGCAAGGTAGGTTCTTCAGAGTAAATAAATTATTCATTAATTATTTTTGGAACACAGACAGCACACAATTAGCTTCCAGCAGTGACAGTTACTATCTTTTCTTCATTCCAAACAAAATTTAGGTCCCTGGGTTTTCTTGATCAGACCCACTCACAAACTGCATCAGGCAAACCCAGTGTACAGATATTCTCCACTTTAAAAACAGGAGAAGGTGGGAAGATACTGAGAAAGTGCTACAACATCATTGTTTCTCTTTCTATATTAAGCAAAACCAGGCTGCTGAGAGCATGAAAAACTGTTGCCTGATAACAACTCTGAGTGAGTCTTTAAGGAATCATAAATAAAACTAAAAAGAACAGGATAGCATGGGCATGGATTAAGCCTGCCCTCTGAAAACTATTGGGAAAAGTAAAGCAGGGAAAAGTGCTTGATTTATGTTGCTGAAGAAAAAGACACGTCAATGGCTGAGGAAGAACACCAGGATTTTATTGTTTTTAGAAAGGCTATGGTCCACTTGCAGAGGATCCTGTACTGTCAGTATGTGGGCCACCTGCAACAAGAAAAATGGAGTTACTGTGTTTTGTAACAGCCAGCAATGCTGCAGCTGCAAAAAGATATGTTTGGTCTCATACCTTGTGGTGGAAGGCAGCTGAAGAAGAGGAAGAACATAGTTTAAAGGCCATGAGAAGACCTTTACTGATTTCTGAAAACAGTGAATCTCACTGATCCTGACAGGAGTCAGGAGTTCTTTACTGGTTCAGATTACAAACCCGTGTCAAAGGGAAATAGGTAGACATGTTCATCCCTTATAATCCCATTAGGTAAATAATCTCTTCAGGAATTCAAATCCTCTGCTAAAGAGGGCTGTACAGATACTCCTGCCAGCAGGTCATCCGTGCCCAAGGCTGCAGCTGCCTCCACCCTGTCCTTCTGTTCACTAAGGCTCTGAAAGAGCCATGGCACAGAAATAAAAGGTGAGTTCTCACAGTGTGTCCCCATGTCACCCCCCATTCCATGCTCTAGCAAGGCACGTTTCTTTACCAGTCTTGGCATATAAGAACTTCCTAGCACCTAGGAAGCCAAGCAGGACAAGCTCAGAGGAAGGCACAAAGCAAGTGAGCCCCTGGAGGAGCTGGCTGTGACCTCTGCACAGGGCTCAAGGGCTCTAAGGATCTGGGAGCATCCTGGGGAGAAGTTCATCCATTTCTGCACTTGAAACCCACCCACTTCAGCTTGCAAGCACAAGCTTATGGCAAAGGCTCAGCATTATTTCTGGTACTCCCCTCCCTTTGTACCATTTTTCTTAGCTGGTGGTTTGAGTTTTTATTTCCCCAGGAATTTCTGATTAGCAAATGTCTCAATAGTGCTTTAAGAACATAAATCCTGCTGGGAACCTTAGCCTGAATGTGAAACACTTCCCCCTCCTCCCCACCCCCTGCCTTATTTAGCAGGTGACTGCTGGGTTCACAGGGAGACCCAAAAGGTGGGGTGAGAGCCCCTGCAAAAGAGAGCAATGCAGCATGACAGGGTGGGGACTCTGTGTGATCCTCATCCTTGTCAGATCCCCACGTTTATTCCACAATCTGCCTTGCCACCCCACCTGGGCAGGGAGAGAGGGCTACAAGTGCACATCACAGCTGCCTGCTTACTTACATAGACTGGGCAGAGCTGCCGGTCCAGTGCTGTTCTGTGGATGGGAAGCTTCTGGGGGGCACTGGAAACACCCCCATAGCAGGGTAATGGTGGTGATGGTGCACCACGGGTGGCCTGAGCCTGTCTGCTTTCACGGCCAAGGGAGCAGCAAGATGCAGGTCCTTGTTGAAGAGAGAGGAAAGGTGGCTGCAGAAACCTGTGCCCCCATGGGGGAGTCCCTGGCTGAGGGGCCAGGGTTCCAGTCAGCCACCCCTTGGGAAAGGGAGACCTTTGGGGTGTGTCTGGAGAAGAGTTTGCAGGTTCCAGTACAGAAGGTCCAAAAACACTTGGTGACTTCAGATTTGATCGGATATTCAGACCTCACCCCCTCCAATTTATTCCATCAGTCAGTGTCAGGGAAATGCAGAATGACAGGATGGCCTGGAGAGGAAGGTGAGCATCAGGGCATGCTCTTCCTCTGTCATCTTTCCTAAGGTGCAGTGTCCTCCACAGTCCTCTGGCTCTCCCAGCTCTTTGTGTAAAGTTTTGTCCAGGCCCTGGTGCCCTCCCAGGGAAATGAGACATTGCCTGGTGTGGGTAAGGGTGTCCTTCAGGCTGGGTGTTGTTACCTGCTGTGTGTGCTGAGGTAGGGCAGAGCTGGCTCCCCCACGCTGTGCGAGCACTGTCGGTGGCAGAGCCTTCAGCATCATGTTCTGCATCATGATCTGGTGCATCTGAGCATTCTGCATTAGCATCATCTCTACCATATCTGTGAACAGAAGAAAAGAAGAGGAGAAAAGAAGAAGGGAGGGGAGAGGGGAGGGGAGAGGGGAAGGGAGAGGGGAAGGGAGAGGGGAAGGGAGAGGGGAAGGGAGAGGGGAAGGGAGAGGGGAAGGGAGAGGGGAAGGGAGAGGGGAAGGGAGAGGGGAAGGGAGAGGAGAGCTTTATGCACGACTGACAAGCAGCAGAGGCATCGTGGTAAGGAGTGCCCTCCAGCACACAAACTGGTCACTGCAACTAAGGCAAAGCAGCTGAAAGGGGCACATGAAGCATATTGGCATTATTTCCCCAGGCACTGCAAAGCTAATATCTGTGAATTGGATTGTTCATACCAGCTTTCCTGTTTCTCCTCCCTTCTACAAGAAAGTTGCTGCTGAGCATCTTCTGTCTGTTGCTTCCCCTGCAAGCCCACACCCCTAGCTATGCTGAATGGCAGGATGGAGAAGAGCTGAGCTGCAGTCTTCCTTTACTCCAGCACGGAGAGGCTCCTGGCTGTGCTCTTCACTATTTCAGCCCCGGACCATTGCTTTCCATGTGAGAGGTTTCCTCAAATTTATGTGATATTGCAGTGCCACCTTGAGAATCCACTGACTCAGAATTGTAAAGGTTGGAAAAGACCTTTAACATCATCAAGTCCAACTCTCAAACTGTCATTTTAAGCATATCAAATCTCCTTACATGATCTCTGGGATCACAAAGGACTTGTCAGTGTAACTAATTTGCTTGGAGAGAAGTGAAGAGGGAGAGGTGAGGAAAAAAGGGAAAAAATAATGAAGTCAACTCTCATTTTCCTTTTTACTGATCATACAAAAAGCTTCAGAGAAGTCATGAGTGGATTGGGACTATTTTGGTTACGGAAATAAACTCTGATTCAAAAATCTGAACACTTAGATGAAGTATGAGCTGAGAAATATTACAGTTTCATCACTGAGGATTCCTGCGTGGGATGAACCTTTGGCTGAAGGCTGAGCCAGGGAAGTCATCCCAGGTTTTAGATCATGTATTATTTCACAGTAGCACCCAACTACATTGAGAAACAAATGCTTTTATTGGCATTGCACTATATTTAGAACAACATTTTCAGATGTTCTGTCTTGTTTCCAAACACAGAGCACAAATAAAAGTCTGAGGAGATTGAGCAGCAGGTTAGGAAGGAACAAAAGAATAAAACCAGATTTTAGAAGTCAGTTTGCTAATTCTGGAATCATCCATGTGCATGAGTTTGACTTTGTTAATATTGCTCAATGCCATGAGTTAAGCTGTTTTGCTTTCCCAATCTTCCCTTGAGCTTGTAGTTCCTTTTTCTTTAGTTTTAGCGATAAGAGCTTGCCTGAAATCTTCTCACAACTGGTATCCATCCCACTTATGGAGTGCAACTCCCCGAGCTCCATCATGAAACAGCACGTCACTAACTAGCTTGGACACCACCCCCTTCCACTTGCCATGGCACCTGCCCTGCCCTCTCCAGGCCTGGTGACACAAGTTGGCTGCTCTGTGGAGAGTTTGTTACCTTCTTTAATGCTCCCAGAGCGGGGGACTGCAAAGGGCTGGGCTGGGGGAATCTGTGTAATCAGAGGGGATGGCTGAGGCAACTGCTGGATGATGGTGGCAGGCTGAGGTGGCATCTGGAACAGGGAGGAAAATGGAGAAATCAGGGTTGGTTTTGGCCAGCTCCCCCATCCATGGGAAGGGCTGTCATCTGCCTAGGCTTCAGGAAAACTCTGGGATCCTTGTGGACTAGCTGTTGAGGTTGTGAGCTGTGTGAGCAGACAGTGATGTGCCTTAGAAAGTGGCTGAATGGGCGGGCTAGAGCATGGGCAGCCCTGCACTCCTTTTGTCATCTTGTTCCAAGGGTAACTATTCCCATTGTTAATTTTGGGCCTTATGTGCAAGATGATTTCCCCTTATGTTTTACTGAGGGCAGCAATGTTCCCGTAAAAGAGCAGGAGGCATATCTTCCATTTTTGTGGGATGAGCAATTCCATGCAGCCCCCAAATGGTTGTCAGCTCAGACTGGCACAGTGCTAGGTGTGTTTTCTAGAAGACAATCCTTACCATCTGCTGGATAATCCTTGGTGGCTCCACTTGGGAAGCTGGAAAAGGGATCTGGTAGACCTGTGGGAGGGCAGCTCCATGGTTATGACAGTGTCCCCCAGCTGGTGCAGGTGGCTGTGAAAGCTCTTCCAGAAGGTGCTGCTCCTGCAAAATCAAGTCTTTTCTTAAAGAAAATCTGGTCACAGCAAGGCAGACAGTATGGTTATGCGCTCTGGACTAAATGGGATTAACCCCTGGGAACCTGCAGCAGGGCACTGCCAGTGCCTGTATAAGTATAAAGAAAGTTTTCCTTCCCACATATCTTGAAGTGTAAGCACAAAAGTGTATTGGAAAAAGAAATGCAGAATAAGCTGCAAAAAGTCTGGGAAATATTTCATTAATAGTTGGTATCCTCCTCAAACTAGGAATAAATAACAGTTACTATTGTCCCTACTTTGACAGCACTACAAATCCTTTCTTTGCATTTTGGCACAGAAAGTTTATGATACGGCAGTTCAAGACAAACAGAATCATCCCACCAAGTACCTGAAGCAGGTGTAAGCTTCTGCAGCTGTAGTGAGGGAAGCCAAGCTGCTCCCCAGGCCCTCTCCTTGATTAGCTGGCCCAGCCTTTATATTCCAAAGCAGCAGAGCACTAAATCCTGCCCAACCCCAGAACTAAAGGACAGGAAAACACTGAATTCACATCAGCAGTGGATGTGCAGGTAACTGGACCCTTTCTGTTACTTCTGGTCAGAGAGGGCTCTTACCCCAAGCTCCTGCAGCAGACCTTTCCTTTGCCTCAGGGCACTTTGGAGCATATCATGAGGTCTGTTCCCTGGAGGAGAAAAAGTCCATTATCTTCTCAAGGGATCATGAAGACAGAGGTCTTACAGTATCTATATTATGATATTAATGTGGAAAATGTGTTATTAGATAGCTTGAGTTCTTCCACAAAAGGCTTGGACTACTTTTCTTGTCAAATACACATTTGGATAATGACTTTATGCCATATGCAGTCACAGATGTTCAGCAGCTCTACAAAGACCAAACACCTTCTTTGAAAATAAACTCTTTAGATTGCTCTCTAAAGCCCCCTTTTAACCTCCTGGCTTAGGAGTCCATTTCAGCCTGAAAGTTTCTAGATGAAGCCTGTGCATGCAGAGGATGACTGTTGTAACAGCTCAAAACAAACTCAGGTTTGAATGTTAACTTTTTTGTTTCTATTTTGTTTTGAATCAACTTCCTTTTCAGTTCGTCCCACACATGGTTGATTTTGAACTCACTTGAAATGAAGATAAGCTGTTTTCAGATACTTTGGAGCTGTGCCTGGCAACTGCTCTGGAAAGCACCATTTCATATTTTGAAACTGTAAGTTGTTATAGGAATTAAAAAAAAAAAAATTGGCCACAACATTAGCAGTTTCCAACTATTGTGCATCAGATCAATGAATAGGAGCCCAGAGTACAATTTAGAAGTATTACCAAGCTTCTACTGGTAGCCTTGAATCCACAGATAATATAAACAGTGCCTGTGCCATGCAAAGAAATGAAGTGTTCCTCCTGCCTTTTCAGGATCACCAAAGCCAAGCAAACAGCTGGACTGCAGCAGGGGGTCACTCCTAGGTGTAAGAGCTAGGACAAACTGGATCACCATCAGTTTGCTCCAGCTAAGCCAGCAGCTGGAGCTGAGAGGTTGCAGAGGATACCTGGGCAGGAAGTCATCTTATGTTAGTGCTCAGCTGGTTGTTTGTTTCCCTTGGTCAGGAAAAAAAATAGCTGAACAAATTCAAAAGATAAAAAGCAGTTAGCTTACAGCTGTTAGGGAGGAGAGGAGCTCATCTTCTGAGGAACTTATGCCTGAGAATATAATCAAGCCCTTTCCAAAGTATGCCCATAATTAGAACAAATGCTTCTCTTACTTGCAGCTGGGAGAGACGACTCCATCTTCTTTAGGTTCTCCTGTTCATTTTCTAGTCTCTGTTGGCAGAACCATAACCAGAACTGGTTATAAGTCAGGCAGAAAAGCTCACAAGGATTTCCAAGCCTATGGCACAGGTTTGGGATGGAGGAAATAGAGCAGAAGTGGAGACAAATAGTGGTTCTTAAAGAAGTATGAAATGTCCCACTACAAATCTAGTTACAGTAAAGAATAGTTATGCTTCCAGCTGTCCAGGCTGCTCTAGACCTGAACAGCATGGTGAATCAGGAGATGTATACATTATTTATTTTGTAGGGCAGAGAGCTGCATCATATGAAGAGCTTGATAATGTCCAGTTTGGTCTTGCCTGATAATCCAAGATCTGGACTTCTGATTCAGCAAAGGTCTGACCAGGCAACACATTATATGTGAAAGCAGACAGGAAATTGCCTTAAAACAATCTGAGATTCTCCTTACCCAAGATTTACTCCTAAACTTTGCCTATCACAGCTCAAACTGGCTTTGAGCTAACTGGTGACATCTCCCATAAAATCAAAGTCAATTTAATTTATTGTAGGTCCACGTAAAGTTGTACAGTGTTATTTAAGAAAGTGACAGTAAGTAGTACCACTCCTCAGTGTATCTCAGTAGAGTTATACTATTTTAAAATACAATGTTAATGCTTAAACATGGAAGAGCAAAAAGCAGAGCATGGTGACCACGGCAGAACTATTCCCTTACCTTTTCTAGGAGTTTGAGTTTCAGTTGTGTCAGGTGATCCACCACTGAAGGATCTGCCATTGTCTCCTGCAAGAGTAGGCAGGCAAAAACAGGTTAAAAAGCTAAACAGAGGCAGATAAGTTTTCAGTGCTCATTTTTTTCCCTCCACAATCTTCATAGAATAATTCCATTATTAAAAAACAATAATACAAGATAAGTAGAAATTGAGAAGAAGATAAAAGCTTCAGTTTCACTCCCAGGTAAAAATGAGTACAGGCATTCACAGTGTCATAGGCACAGCTTTTCCTGCCATTTCTCTCAACACACTTTTGTGCTGCAGGTTGTGATGCTCACAGGAGGGCAGCTGAGGCTGGATATTTATTTGCCTGTTCCTAATGGTTGCTATCCTTCCCCTGGCAGCATCACTAAGCCTGGCCTCTGTATTGTTAGAGCCTTCTAATTAGCTCAGAGTTTTGTGCCTGCAACCTGGTTGCTAAGTTTGTAGTGTCAATACATAACATAAACATTTTAATCTCCAGGCACAGAAGATTGTGTACCTTTGGTAAAGCAAATGCCCAGCACATTAGTGGACACAAAAAAAAAGAAATAAAAGCCAATGGTTCTTTAACACAAGCCCGGTGCCAGAGGTCAGATTATGATCTTGCTGGTTGGTACTTGTTTATCCTACCGTAAGGGGTCTGCATATTTTTGACAAAGCCCTTTACATGAGTTGTCATTACCACACAGTACCTAAAAAAATGAAGGAGCATAGCTGGAACTCACCCCTGGCTAAGTTCAAGAATAAGGAGACTATGGTGTAGTGTCCTTTTGGTTAATATCTCCCAAGAAACCTGTAGAATGTCTCCCTCTCCCAGCAAAGCCCTACCAGCATAAAAACAGGGTAACATTCATCAGTGACATCCATAAAATGAACACCAAGGCAAGGGAAAAAAGCCAAGTAACAGACACTCCTTCTCAGTATCATATTTTAAGCCCAGTTCTGCTCCCAGGAGAGACAAGTTACAGCCCCTTCCTCACTCGAAGGCCACAGCAAAACTGCAGCAGAGCTCCTGCTTGCAGCTGGAGCAGCTCAGAGATGCTCCTAAGTTGTGTGAGAGCAGTACAGATCACCTCCCCCAGCTGTGACCCACACAGCCTGTCCCTAAAACTACACAGGCTAGGAGTCGCTGGAGAGGTTAGGGAAACTGAGGTGCAGGGATCCCAAAAACAGCTTTGCTGCGTCAGAGCTAGGGTTCAGCTTCCCCCAGCAGGGCTCTGTGGTGAATGGCAGGAGCGACAAGCCAGAACAAAAAACCCTCTCACCTGTCAGCAGTTCTCCTGAGAACAACTTTGAGTCGATTCCTGTACTTTAAAACCCCAACAAGATTTTCCTCTAACATCTCTGACCCCTTCATCTTAGCAGCTGCAACAACCTTTGACAAGGAGTTTCCCAGTTATCTTAACCTAAAGCATAAGCCTAGTTATGCCTGTAAACTACATAAGTATAGTTTGCTTCTGTGCTGGGCAAAAAAACCACCCCTTTTGGATTGCTGGTGAATATTGAGCTGATTACTTTATCACCAACTCGTTTAGTGCAGTGCCCCTAAAAGTTAAATTTCTAGAGCCTTCATTGCAGTATGAATAGAGGGTTGCAAGAAAGTTTGACAAAAAGAACCAGGTGTAAGTATTCCATTAAAAATACAGCACCGATGTTAAGCAACTGAATTTCCTAAGGAGGAAAGGAAGAGAAATTTTTGCTTGATGTGACAGGTATCCCAAAGGAAATCCAATAGTAGGCAAAAAAGATTTGTTTTCCAGAAAACTTGCTAAAGCATCTCTCTTGTCCCACAGTTATGGATGCCTTGGTCACAGTGTGATCCCTACTCTTGGGACATCTTACAACCTGCTAATTAATGAGGTGCCAGGAGTGTGCCAGCCATACACATGATTTTGCTGAAAGGGATATATAGCTACACTGAATCCCAAACAAGGGATCACACTTGAGCATGAGGATTCAAAAGAGCAAAACCAGACAAATTCAGTCCTACAAAGGAATAACAGGAGTATTACATGCACCTCACAGGACATACTTATTCCGCTCTGTTTAGCAGTGCTGAAGTCAGAGTTTGTACACTGTGTCTATTTTTAGACACAGTGGTTTAAGAGAGAAAGTCCAGAAAAAGAATTAAAAGGATGCATTTACAAAATGTAATTTCTGAGGAAGACTTTAACGAACTGGCTTTATTTAATTAATAAGTAGATGGTGAGAAGAGGACAGGCCAGCAATTTGTAAGTGAGAGGATACAATCAAGAACGGGGCAGGCTGGGGGGGTTCTGTCTGGAAAAATGCGGGCATTTGGCTTAATGAGGAAGAGGAAAACCTGATAAAAACAGGAAAAATTATCTTAATTAGCCACTAAGGGAAATGATGGAGCAGCTATCAAAGAAAAAACGTTCACAGAAGTTGTTTAAAAACAATTGAAAAACCAAATGTGTTAAGCTTTGTAAGACTATTATAGGACTCCTCAGATACAAGAATGGATTAGACAACCTGGTGAGGTCCATACCAGTATTGCATTTCTTTGATGTCTTTTATTGTTTTTGATATTTTATACCATTAATTTCAATTTCCATTAGTTCTAAAAGACAATTTTAAAAGATATTATGGTGATAACCAAGATGATTAGAGGGGTGGAGCAACTCTGCTATGAGGAAAGACTGAGAGAATTGGGATTGATCAGCCTGGAAAAGAGAAACTTTAGGGTGACCTAATTGTGGCCTTCCAGTATCTGTAGGGAGCCTACAAGAAAGATGGAGAGGGACAATTTACAAGGGCCTGGAGTGGCAGGACAAGGGGGAAAATGTTCTTCTCTGTAAGGCCCTGGAACAGGCTGCCCAGAGAAGTTGTGGCTGCCCCATCCTTGGAGGTGTTCACTAAGAAATTTCAAAATTCAGACTTTATCTTTCAGTTTTGACTGGGGACAATCTCAGAATCCTGGCTATGAAATCAGAGAGCATGACAGTACTATCAGGAAAAACAAATACCTCAAGAGCTGACAAAGCAGGAGATGACCAGAATTAGCCTTAGGAGCCCATCCTCAGTGTCAGATCTAACATGAGTATGGTTTGCTCACTGAAACTTCAACTCTTCCTTAGAAGAGCAAAATTGTTCATGAAGAGGAAAGGCAAAAATACTGTACCCCAGAAACCTCTGCAATGGGTTAAAACTTAACCTTAATTGAGCCCTGGATGGGCTGTCTGAAGTTTAGAGAAAGCCTTGCCACTCCAGCACACTGCTCCAAGTAACAGATTTGACTAATGCCTGTATTTTTATAACTTAATGACTTCAAAATACAAAGAAACCACCAGTTTTGTCGCTTCCATAAGCAGAGCCAAAGGGAGGTGAAGATAGGGTATCTGGGATCTTAAATTTATGGCCCTTCAAGGACATTGATGTAACCAGAAGATACCACAGGAGATTAAGGCCTGGAAAGCTGGAGACTCCCTGACTGAGAAAAAGATGATAAAAGGGCTAAAGAATGAGGACCAAATTAGCATAAAGAGAGAGCAATCAATAAGCAACAGAGGATAGAGTGCTGATTACTGAAGAGAATCATGCAATTTAGAACCAATGAACATTAAACTATTTGCTTGCTAAAAATCAATAAACAAGCGAATAGATGGGAGCAGAGCCGTGAACCTCCAGGAGAGGCCCTGCCCTCGCGCCCTACTGGCTGCCTCTAGCCCCGCCCCCATTGGCCGCCTCCAGC
>VZTJ01000480.1:77586-152372 GCA_013397795.1 Orthonyx spaldingii | reverse complement strand
CCCGCGGCGGCCATGACCGGAGCTGCGCTGCCCCCGCCGTGACGGCGCGGGGGGCGCCGACCCGCCCGGCCGCCGCATGGACGCGCAGGAGGAGGCGCGGGCGCGCAAGCTGGAGGCCGGCAGGGCCAAGGTGAGGGGAAGGGGGCCCGGCTGGACGGAGGCTGCGCCCGCCCCGGTCTCGATGCGCTGAGAGGGCTGGCACGCCGAGGGGCGGCTTGGCCTTAGCCTGCCCCGGGTCTCTCCCCTCCGTGGCCGGTTCCGTGCCTCACTCCGAGTTGGGTGCGGGATGCGGGCAGCGGCGGACCCGAGGGGCTGTCCCCGGAGCCCGCTGGAGCTCCCCGAGCACCGCGGCTCCGCAGGAAAAGCCGTGCCCAGCGGCGCTTCTGAGTGCAGGCTGCCCGCGGGGCTCCCGTCCCGCCAGGCAGGCATAGGAACGTTACTGCGGGTGAGCACAGAGCAGCTGACAGCACTGCGTGTACCTTCCCTCAGGCTCTGTTTTGTTTTGTTTTGTTTTCTTCCCTGCTCTCCCAGTTTTACCTAGGATTCAGTTATTTGTGGAAATACTGTATTTCCAGCTGAGGGTCTCGAAGAACAGGTGTTGCCTTATTACTCCGCTGGCTCCTTCACCTGCCTGTGTGTCCGCAGGTGGGTTAGCAGAGAGCCGGGTTCGGTTTGTTGGTTTCCAGTCACCCTGGTAGCAAACATTTCATAAACTTTGAGCACCTAGGTGTCTTCCCGTGTGTGTGATTTAGGGGCTTGTGTAGAGCTCACAGGCTGATATATAAAGATAACATTCTCCAAATAATTGTTACCTGCAACCATGTGTTTAAAACTGGTTGTATGTTAACCCCCTTAGATAAAAACTTCTACTTTGTTTCAGTAATGATGTTTAAGGAGCTGGTTGGAAATGCCTGGTTACTTTCCTTTTAATGCAGCATTTCTCCCGGGCTTTGAGCTGCTTTTGTCATATTTGCCTTCTGGCTGTCCCTGCTGAATAAGGCTTGCCAGTCTGTGGCTACAGCATTCCCCTGTTCTCACTATTCCAGTAGGACTGGAATGGGGGCTGTATAGACAGGGGTAGCTGAGGCTGCACAGGGTCTTGTGAAGTTTGGAACCGTCAGATCGTTCCAGATCCAGCCCTTTCTGCAGGGAACCCATCTAGATATCTGGCTAGTGGGGTCAGAGGTGGCTTGGAGCTGTGCTGTCTGCTGTGTTTCTGTTTCAGCTGGTTCCTGCAAGTGCTGTGCACAAGAAAATCAAAGAGCTTTTCTGGAAGGGAGCAGAATTGTAGCTGGAGCTGTGCTGCAGGAGCAGCCTGGCCATTGGCAGTACAGCTCCTCCATCCCTGCTGGCCTTCCCTGATGCTGCCATGGATTCCACAGTACCTGCTCCTGCTCAGCAGTTTCTCATCTGCCTGCCTTCCCAGCCTTGCTATGTGCTGTGAGAACAGGATCCTCTGCTGGAGAACAATTGTGTCATTAGCTCAAGAGAAAGAACTCTGAGAGCAGGAGTTCTTCAGGTTGAAAGGTTACCTTAGTGTGGCACTACCTGTGTTAACATTTCTGTTAGCATAACTTAATTCCAGTTGCAGGACCTGTTTATGATTAGAAAAATGTGACAGACTTAACTTGAATAAGTTATTAGTTCTCACCTGCTGGAAAACTGTTGTTTGCCATTAAAAAAAAAAAGCAGGGATTTGCCTTGCCTTATGTTTCAAGTTACACCTGCAGAGCCAGTGTTGCATTCACTATTTTTTTATACTATGTGCTAAATCTCTCTCTTCCATTTGAAAAAAAACCCCACATTATTAGCAGCCCCATCAGTGTTGCTACTGCATGGTATCATATGTTATGCTGAGAGGAGAGGAAGGATTTTAGAGAGGCAGAGATAGTTGTAGTGCTTCCTCTGCTGGTTAAAATGTCAGAGAGATCCTTGGCTGGCAGATTGTGGGTGCCAGGCAGCTTCCAAAAACCACCCAGATGACATTTCCCCTTTTCATTCTTTTGCTTTTCTTTCTTCTTGGTGCTCCCCTCCTCATGGATACAGTGCAGTTTTGAAAGGGAGGAAGAACCATGAGCAAGTACAGATTTTCCTTCCTGTGGTGCAGCCTAGAGCAGCTTAAGGTGATCCCATCTCTGGTCTGACACAGAAGTGCTCAGTGTCCATCAGATCAGCTTCCTGAACCGTCTCTACACATCATGCATAGGTGCTCCTGACAGCAGGGGACAGAGTGAGACTGGTTTGTATGTGAGAGGCCTCTGTTGTAGCAACCTGTGCAGTGATGCAACTGCAGTTTGATACTGCTTCAGTCTGGAGGTGTGAGCTCTTGAGGGCTTTTTACCTCACCCTCCAAAAATGAATTATTTTATCTTTAGCATCCTTAGATTTTAGTTAAGCAATGACTTGTCAAAGAAATATGATGTGTTTTCCTTTTCAAACTAGTACTTGCATTATTCCTTTACATATAGGAATAAAAACTCCGTTATTGAGAGGCATTTAAATTATCACCTAATAATAGTGATGATGCCAACTGTTGTATTAATTGGAGATTGTAATTGGCAGCTGAGTACTGGCTGTATCGGGTGCCTCAGATTGCTGTTTTTAATAAATGCAATGCTGATAGCCAGGGTAGTAATTGAGAAACAGAACAAGCTTAACTATTCAGTGCTGCTTTTTTCTCCTTGGTTTTTTTCTACCTCACATTAATTAGTCTGTGTGTTGGCCACCTGTACCTCTAGTTACAGAGCTCTCTGTTCCATACCTCAGGTGTGAGAAGTTTCGCTCCACCTCCATTTTACAGTTAGGAGCTGAAAAATGAGCTCAGGTTTTCCAGGAAGTTTTGCCACCTCATCATTTTGAGGAAGATCTAGAAAATATTTCTGAGTTTTGTCTAAGAGTACTTGTTGCTTATGTTTGCTATATCAAAGAGCTGGAGTAAGGTTTATTTGAACAACCTGTTTCTGTTTGGTGCTGATGTGGGTTTCTGCTCTGTTCCATTTTCTCTGGGTGTTGGTTTTGGTACTAATTTCTGAAGCACATAAAGTAATACATCAACTTTTAACTGACTGGTCCTGATGAAATGAAGTTGCAGTGTATTGGTACCTGTAGAAAGGTGTTCTTGTGTTAAAACAGCTGCTTAGGGTGCTGTGGAGGACGGTGTTCTCAGGATTCCTGTGGCAGTGCTACATCTCGGCTAAAAGTGAAGCTCTCACCTTTGCATGTGCTTCTGGAAAGCCAAAAGGAGGGTGAAATCATTCAGAAGGGGCACGATGGGGTCTCACTCTGATGGGGCAGAGGCAGTTGTGTCTTGCTTTATTTGCATTCACACTCACTACTTCATGTTGGATGGCTGTCTGTGAATTTGGCATTCTTTTACAAAGACAATTAACTTTATGTAGCTGATTAAAGGCTTTGGAAACCTGATATTGCTCTAAATAGAACTTTTCCCACAAATCTGGAGCATATTTGACTCCAATCACTCCATCAAGTCCAGTAGTTCCATAAATTTTGGTGTAGTTAGATATTTTTGCATGGTGTGTATTATGATTTTATATGTTCAGTGCATATGAATGGAACAAAATAAGTTTTGTGTTCTTTGACCTGTGCATTTAAAAATTCATGCTGTTTACGTGTTCAGTCATGCCAAGTCTTGGTATTTTAATGTGAGATAATTGATCTCCCTTCATGAATCAGTAACTGCTCTCTGTAGCTCTCTCTTCCTTTCATCTTTTCTGGTTGTTTTACTCCTGTTTCCCCTTTTTCCCTGCTTCAGCAGTTTCCCTTACTCTCCGTTTTTCTGCAGGTTTCCTCCTGCCCTGTTTCCCCATGCTATCAGGTTAATTAGTGCCACAGCTATTTTTGACATACACTGCCATCAGTAAGTGCTGAAGTTGACATCTGATTTCAGAGGATGGTGTTTGTATCTCACTGCAGCTTTATGGTCTGTTCATTTTGCTTATTATGAAAGGCACAGGCCTGGCAATCTGCATTTAATCTGCATTTCAGTATTAGTAACTGTAGAAATTACAGAAGTTCATCTTAAAATTAAGTTGTTTGTACATAAGAATTTTATCAGCTGGTAAGGAATTGATGTCTTTTTGCAAATACACCTTTTAAACAGGCTACTGGGTGTAGCAGATGTGTAACTGAACCTGTTGAGTAGCTAAGCTGTCACGTAGAACTTCCTATAAGGAGAGGGGACTGAACTAGATTTTTTTCACAAGCTGAATGAGAAGAATGGGACAAGATTTTTCTGCAAGGTGACTGTTTGACAGAAAAACCAAGCTGTCAAGCAGTGCATTTTCATATGTATTGCAGGGAGAACTTGGCAGTGATGTTTACATCCAGCCATCAGTTAATTATCTGTTTTACTTCATCACAAGGATATAATACTGCACTTGATAATCTATGGTTTTAACCTTGAAGAAGGCTTTTTCCTTATGAGAAGAATGTCTGGATTTATGCTGTGGGGGAGATGTTACTTGGAAATGCTTCCTAAACACAATAGTAGAGTTGAAAATAACAATAATCCTTTTTAAGCTGTTTAAGGTGCTTGGGAGAGTTGGGTAATCAATTGTCAGTGACATTCTTTACAAGTCCCTGGGGCTTTGTAGAGCTGTGATAGCCTGATAAAGTAGAGCATCTGATTCTTCAACAGAAGAAATTAAAATGACCTGGCTTAATTGACTTTCTATTTATGTACTGGAGGCTGCTTTCTGGCCAGGAAGTTTTGCTGTGTTCTCTTAAGGGGGTGGCAGGGAAGGAGCATTAAAAGTAACGGAAGTGAATCCTCATCTCAAAGCTTACGCTGGCTAAGACCTGTTTAGATGTATTTGTAGGGGTGTGCTGGTTTTGGCACCATGACAAGGGGGTTCTTGTTTTTCCTGGTCTTGCAGAAAGACTGCTCAATTATTATTTTTTCCTAATGCTTCTAGTATATTGACAACTCGCTCCTTTACTAGTTTGTCTTGCTGTTGTTCTGGATTATCATTGACACACAAAGTTTCACTGAGTAAAATTCTGATTCTTGTATGGAAATGAGCCTTTAGTGCTCATAGGTGTGAGATGTGTTGCTTAATGGCACAGTTATCCAGTATATTGTGAATGTGTGGAAAGTAGGCAGATAAAGCAGTTTTTCTGCAGATGTATATGTTTTATCAAGACAGGAGCTCTGTCACCCATGACTGTGTTAATCTTGTGGTCCTGCTGCCTTTTCCTTGCTTACCTCTCTGTGTATCTCTTGCAATCTTTCCTGCACAGTTTGCTTACTTCAGACAGCGAAAAGCAAAGGGCGACGTCGCGCAGTCGCAGAAAAAGGCGGCGAAGAGGAAGGGCTCGGCTGTCCACGCGCTTGACCTTCCGAAGGAAGAGCACCCAGTAGCAGCCAGCGATGCTGGGAAGGGCGTAGAGGGTCAGGCTGAAGACACCAACCTGCCAGAGGCAACAACAGAGACACAGGTACATTCTAGTATTTCTTACCTTCACTCCACTCTGTCTGCAGAGTGTTCCAGGTGGTTGTTTTACTCAGTTGAGTGTTAGCTCACTGGCACTGGCCACTAGCTGCCCTTGGGAGGTAAGTGAACTGTATTTCCACTTGTAATAGTTCACTCTTTTGCAAAGTGATCTCATTGACTTAGTAAGACATCTCCATCATATGGCCTAGGCAGCTGTTATTGCCAGGGAGCTGTTAGCCTGCTAAATTAAAGTCACTGCCATGGACTTCTCTTTGGGCAGACTTATGGTTATATGGCTGTGACTTCATGAAATGGCAAATCTGGATTGGGAGATCAAAAGATGAAAAACTGCCAGGACCTTATAATGCACAGCATTAATTTGGTTTTGTATCACTTTGCTGGCTCAAATATGCTTAATGTTTTGTGAAAAATTATAATTTATTCCAGAAAGCTCTTAGTAGCCATTGTAAAGCCAGCATGGATGCTCTTTCCACGGATTTGTTTAAGGTATGACTCTGTTTGTGTCTGATGTATTTTGGTATGTTTGTACTGGTGACTCTCTAAAGGTAGTAATGTTCTCAGGGCGAAGAATTTTGGGTGCTGATGCCTTCTGCACCAAAAGCATCTCTCTGGGTGTTGGTGTGTTTTCACAACATACCACAATAGCATCAGACTAGTGTGTTTGCAAACCTGCAATGATGGGGGATAAAATTTGCATGTGTTATCCTGCTTTCTGTTGTGAGGATATCCCTGATGCTTTCAGGATATCTTCAACATAATGTTAGTATTGCAAATGCTTTTATGAAGCTACACACAAGTGTCTGCACTGAGGAAAAACATAGTGTTTTGTCACTCAGCCATAGCAGTGTCCTTGTTGCATTCACATGAACCTAAATTAAAAAAACAAACAAAAATGACTTACTGCTGCGAAGCAGCTTTTGTCAAAATAGCTGGTTTGTAAAGTAATTGGAATTCTAGATGACTTGGAGAGGGCACCTCCAGGGAGACTCAAAATACAGGGAGAGCTGTGGGCTGTCTTTTCCAAATAATGCAATCATCATCTTGGTCTTGTTGTGAATTTAGTGAGATGGAAACATCTTTCAAGGTATTGAGCAATGTTAAATCTGTGTGTCAGAAAAAGGTGTTGCTTTTGTAATTACCTGAATGGTTTTAGCATGTTTGTTAAATAATCTCCATCAGTTTACTAATTTTTAGTAGTAGATTAAAGATTGCTCAAATATTTGCCAGCTACAACAGCTGAGAATCAAATATTGAATCAGTGTTGAGGCTTAGCCCTAAATTTAAGTAGACATTTATAATAATATTGTTTGTTTTTTGCAGTTTAGTTCATTTCACCATGAAAGACCAGCTGGGTTTAACATAAAGTCAGTCTCACAACACAGATGTTTCTGGCTCATGCTTAGAATAATAGGTCTGCTTTTCTTTATTTTTATTTAAAATAGCTATGGTTTAGTGTTTGTTTTATTTGTTTATTTACCAGGTCAGTACTGATTTGTCCAGCTGGGAGCCACTGGATGATCATGCAACTGAAGTAAGTGTGAAAGGATGTATCTTTAGTAAAAGATGAGGTATGGAGCTGAAAGAAGACTGTGATAATTTGTTGCTAAAATGATTATTTGAACATTGTTACCAAATATGATAAAAACTGATCCGATTTCACTTTTATGGTATAAAATAGACATTTCTGTGTATGTATATGTACTGGCTGTGAAAATTGGTCGCTAAGAAAATTGGGTTTTGTAAAATCATAGACTTTACCCAGATAAATTTGAATGTTTTCAGTGTTTCTACTTGCTGCATAGGTTCATTCTTAATTGTTTCATACAATACAACCAAAAAGTATTTAAAATAAAATATGAGATACTGTATCCTTTGTGATGATTGTGACAATATTACTCCTAAGAAACCACAGGAATTTAATTTTAATTCAAGAGCTTTACATTGTTGTTTCTCCTGTGGTTGGACTGTTCTCCAGTCAGCACAGATGGATGTAAAAGCTTTGTTTAAATTGGTAGTATTCTGCCTCCCTCGTCATAACTGGAGGTATTCAAATCCCAATACATGCCAAAATGGCATATTGCCACCATTTGGTCTATAGAATCACAACACTCATTTTTAATTTGAAATTTTGAAGAATTAAGGACTTTATGTATATAATCTTTCTATTAGATACAAAGTCCCAGTGTTGAATTACTTTTAAAGTAGAATTTGCGCAGAACTTAACTTTAAAGTTTAGTCAAAGTTAAGTCTGTTTTCAGACTAATCACAAACCAGAAATGGTATTTTTAGTGAATAAACGCATTTTTGTTTCTTTTATGAAGAAAGATAGGATAAATTCTGCTGCAGAATACAGCGAGGTTGATGCTCAGATGTGTCAGGGGAGGATTGCTGAGCTGGAGAGCAGACTGCTGGAGAAACAGGAAGCAGTGGAAAGACTCACTGTACAGATGGATGAGCTGCAGGACCAGCTCACCCAGCACAATGATTCTATGCAGCTTCAGGTTTGTTTCATAGAATTGGATAATGGGATAATACTACCTTATTTTAATCCTAAAAGTATTTAGGTTGCAAGATGCAAAAAACCTATTTTTTTTTTAGTGAGAAGTATTTCACCTTGTTAACATGCACTGTAAAAAGCAGCATCCTCTTTCAGAATATTAAAAAAATAATATTTTGAATTCTCTTTCTCTAGCAGGTCTATGTAAAGGTAAATTATTACCAGGTGCTTCCTAAGACTAGTTACTTTCCCTTTTATATGTTCTTTTTCTCCTTCTAGGCTTAGGGGAACAAAGACATTTCCTGTTGGTGAGAAATAAATTGAAAAGATAATTGTGATTAACATAAAATAGGGTTAATGTATCCCATCTCATTAGCTTCCTCTTACATGACTGAAGGAAATTGCTGGCAGACAGGAAACAATTTAGGGGGTGCTAAATGTTCATTATATCCTTTTTGAAAACTTGATTGCTTTTTACATCAGTAAGAGCTACAAATATGTAGGTAAAAATACCAATTTCATTGCTGATATCCCATAATTTGTTTTTAAAATCACTTTTGATTAGGTTTGTCATCTCTGAGATCAGTTTAAGACTCCTCTTCCATCATGCCTGCCATCATCTTTGTACACAAAGATTTCTTTGGTGCAAGTTGGTTAAAACTGAAGTGTAACTACAGACTCAGTAACAGCTTTGCTTCAAGAAAACCTACTACGTTCCAAATATGTTAAGAGTGTTTTAATGCTAAAAGTGCATTTCTTGTGACCCCTGTAGGAAACTACGGTTCAAGAACAGAATGAAATCATCAGGAAGTTAACAACCTGCCTTCAACATGTCAAGAAAGACCGGGATGAGCTAGAGGAAGAGGCTTCATGTGTGGCTGGTCAGATCCATGATTTACAGCTTCAGTTGCATCAGGTGTGCCTCTCCTTCAATTTGTGTGTCCTTGCAGAGACTGCAAGAACAGTTTTAGACTACGAATATAAAAACAGTGAGCTCATGATGTAGCTCTTCATAGTTCAGTTTGTAGCACAGCAGTGAAAATGATTTCAGGGCAAGGCAGGGTTTTTTCCTGGTTGCTACAGAAAAGTCACTGAAATATCCTCATGTTTTCCACTTGCTTGCATAATGTTTTGGGATGTCATTGCACTTCTTTGTTCATCACTTAAGCCCTTGTTAGGGAATTTTACACAATGTTGTTTAGTTAGTTATGGATCGAGTGGAAGCGTTAGACAAGCCCTGTCTTAGGTTCAGATTTTTGACAGCAGCTTAAATTCAGGTGACCTGCACCTAAACTGCTCTGGCTGGCAAGTTCTTAAGAATGGCAGATCAGGTCTATTATAAAATGAGTTATTTATTGAATAGACACAAGATTAACAGACAAATGGCCTTAAAAAGAGTTACTTACTACACAGGTTGAAACAAAGAACTACTAGTGGATTACATAAAACAGTGCATGACATAAAGGTACCTTTATTATAGCTAGCAAAGAAACAGTATGGACTAGGAGTCAATGTAATTTACCACCGAACTGATGATGGGGTACACAGAGTCCTTTCACTCAGCCCCCGAGAGAGTAACCACAAAGTGGTGTCCTGACTTTGGGGAAGAGCCCCACACTTTTCCAGGGAATGTGCAGAAGACTTCTGCTTTGTGAAAGTTTGGTGTAGCTTTTATAGTTTGTAAAGTGAAGTGTCTGTCAGTCAGAAATTCAGGCTTATCTTCCTTCAATCTTGCTCTCAAGGCAAGATGTTTATTGTCAGCTGGGAATGCCACCTCCATGGTACCAGAAATATCTCACCAGCAGACAGATGTCTGGCTTGAGATATTTCACCAATTAGCAAATTCATGTGAGGGGGAAGATGCTCTGAGCTATCACACCAGCTGATAGGCAGAATAGATAAGCCCTCCTGTGGTAGGGAAATGTCCTGCCACAAGTGGTTTGTGGCCTGTACACAACTGTTGCTTATAATTTGCATTTGCATGTGATCATTTGTCCTTTGCCAGAGAAATCTCTGAGTTTCTACTTGGTCAAATGGAACATCTCAGCTGTTAGACAGAAACTTGCTGTGCTGAGGTAACATGACTTGGCTTAATGAAGGAAATTTAAAATGACATGAACATGGTTGAAGCAGCTCCGATGACACATAGGAACCTGCTTCAGTGCAACAGGTCGATCATGGATCTAATCCCGGGATAATGAGATCCATTTTAAAGCAGAGAAAGGCTGCAGTATATTTTTAAAAGTGCTTTATTCTTTTTTGGTGGTGCTCAGTGTTCTAGTGGCTGTTCTCTCTGAACCTATCTATTTGTTGTCCTTGGAGCCTTGTAGTATATGCCAACGAGAAATATTTCTGAATAGTTACTGTTTCAAGTTTGCAGGATAAGAATTGGCCCTGTGTGGGGTTACATATCTTAAAGGTCTGGATAGGAAGGGAGAGGGGTTTAAAATTTTTTACAAACAAAAACTTTTTAGTCCAGGAATTATCTTAAAGGAGTTGCTTATGCCCTGAAAAATAAACTGTCTGCTGAATGAAATTTTGTAAAATAACAAAAAATACTCTTTTCTATCTACAATTCTGATTGCAACAGTAAAATGTGGTACAAGTGAAGAATACTTAACAGGTGTTTGGGATTTGCCATTTACCATAGGCTATTGAAAGACAAGGATTAAGCCTCTAAATACCATTTCAGACATATTCTGAATAAGTCTAGTGAGAGGATGCACATTGTGGAATCATGTCAACTTTGAATAACAGCTGAAAACACTAATAATGTCTTACATATTTTTTCTTAGTTTTAGCAACATCTTAAAAAAAATATGTTAAAAACAAATAAAACATATGTTACCCCAATGGGGGAAATGTTTTCCTTTCATTTGAAGGGATGTGGAGAGGTAAAAAAAACAACCCTTAGTAATATGAGCTGTAAATCCTTTGCAGAGAAGACTGGTTTTGTTTATTGTCCTCTTAATGGCATGTCTAGTCCATTAGAAGTTCTGCTTCATATTAGAGGAATTCAGTATGATTCATTATGTTACATTTATAGGTTCATAATGTTAGATAATTCACCACAGAGATGAATTATCTAACATTTGCATCTTTACAGCAAGTAATACTATCTAAAACATGACAAGTGTTATCTGCCTTTTTAGGACAATTTTTATTCCTTGAGAATGAAAGATGTAGGGTAAGTCTGTAAATACAGTGTATTTTATGCTTACAGCGTGTCTTGCATATGAGTTGTTTGGATATAAACTTTCTCCTGACTGTGAGTGCCTTTTATGTGACCAGGTTACTGAGATACTGAGGAGTAAAAGTTTCAGGAAAAATGAAGGGTTGGAAGCCCAGCAGCAAATATCCTTCTTTCAGGATCATCTCAGAGAGCAAAATGCACACTTGGAGATGCTGCGTGAGAAAGCACATGACCTGGAAGTACAGCTGGAGTCCTCTCAAAAGGTGAAAACATACTTTGTTTTTTTATAAGTTTATTTCAAATTTGGTGATAGTTTGAATCTGCTGTAGTGACATAATCATGAAA
The DNA here is from genome assembly GCA_013397795.1 of Orthonyx spaldingii. Taxonomy (NCBI): domain Eukaryota; kingdom Metazoa; phylum Chordata; class Aves; order Passeriformes; family Orthonychidae; genus Orthonyx; species Orthonyx spaldingii. The sequence continues at coordinate 140,863 of VZTJ01000480.1, read as the reverse complement.
AAGTCTTTTTATATAGAAATAAATTTATAGGGATTGTGATGACTAACATACATTAAAGAAATGTCTTAAGGTCTGGTTTCCTTTATGAATGTAACTAGTAGTGCCATTAGTAGAAGCCTTAAACTTAAACATTATTATTTATGAACATAAATTAAAAGCATGAGGCTTAAGGAAATGTGATCATGACATATTTTATATGTAATGTTTTATTTTTAAGAATACCAAAGATAGAGAAAATCTGCTTGCCCAAATGGAAGAGGATATGAAAGATACAATGCAAGAGCTACGCAGAAGCATAGATGAAAAAGAACAATTTATTAAAAGTCTTCAAGATCTACTGACATCAGGAAGGTCTGGCTTGTCTATACTACAGCACATACTTTCTCTCCGGGACTCAGAAATAACAGAATTAAAAAAAGTGATAGCTTTATCCAAAGTGAAAGAACAGCAACATATTGAAGAACTGAAAATCAGTCATGAGAAGGATATTTGCAGACAGTTGGATAACTTGAGGAATGAGATGGAGAAGTGCCACAGAAGAGAGATTGCAGAAGCCAAGCAGGTCTATGAAGAAGAAATTATTTTAAAATATAAAAATGAACTTGATAAGTTAAAAAAAGAACTCTGTGCTTTGAATTCTGAAGAACACATTCAGAATTTGAATGGCATAATAATTGACTTAAATATAAGTCTTCAAGAATCTGAAATTAGTAAAGAAAATTTGAGGAAGAAACTTGAAGACCAATGGGAAGACTTTCAGAGGGAAAAATCTGAAATAGAAACTAAATACCAGGGTTTAATTGATGGCCTTAAGTATCAACTTTCTGATGCAGAAGAGCAAGTTAAGGAAGCCCAACGATATAAACAAGAAAAACAGTCCTTGAATGAAGAGATTCAGAAACTGAGTTCCTACATCCAGGAATTACATGAGAAGCAATTTTATGAGGCTGAAAAAAGTATAGATGTAAGGCAAAAGTATGATAGAGAGATTGTCTCAAATAACAAGTTATTGAGATTGAGGGAAAACCAGATTTTATCAGGGGTGTCTCAGGGGCTGGAGGAAATGTGGGACAAAGCACACCAGTTGGAAGGTGGAGGTGAGCCAGCGCATGGAGAACTGGAGTTTCAGCATGACTCCTTAAGGGATCAATTAGAAGAAACTAAGAATTCAGAGATCATGAAGGATAATGGAAACAGTGAAGGGGAGAACCTGTCTGAAGAACCCTTGTCAGAACTAGGGCTTTTCAGTGGTGATGAAGGTATATTGGCTAAATACCTCATTTCCACAGACACTCCAGAAGAGTCCTATGTGTCCAGCTCTTCAGAAGGCCATGCCATTGAAGAGGGCAGATGCAGTACATACAGATTAGACAACAGTGTGCTTCTAGAACCCAGCAGAAGTTTTATATCTCCTCCATTCAATTCTAGCTTTGATGAGGGGCTGTGTCCTAGTGGCTTGGCTCAAGTTTTTGAAGAGGCAGAAGTGAGAGCAAAGGCCTTTGTTTCATTATTGTCAGATGGTTCCCTGCAGCAAAAGGAAATTGGAGACCATGGTGGCATAAAGGATGATGACGTGATGTGTTTAGCAGAGAGACATCTGAAGCCAACTGAACAGTTCCATCAGGAGTCAGCCTTGGAAATGCCTTATCAGGACACCCAAGAAGCTGTTCGAAATTGGGAAAAAGCCATGTCTGAGCTCTCTCATATGCATGCAAAACTGGAGGAAGAATGTGAAGCACGAATCTGTTGCGAAAAAGAAGTTCAGAAAATGGAGAAGGAAAAAGAACTTGAAAATAAACTCATGCTTCTAGTAAAGCAGCAGGGTGAGGATGGAGGCCAGCTGTCTCTAACACAAGTGTCAAATCCCTCTACCTGGCTAGAAATGGTGAAGGACCTCCAGGAGGAAAGAGACATGTTGATGATGCAACTGCGAACTCAAGAGCAGTTAGTGAGAGATGTTCAGGAGCAGAAAACAGCTTCTGATTCTGTGACAGGCAAAGTACAGTCTCTTTTTGGCCATCAGTTGGCTGCTTTGCAAAGTCAGAGGGATCAGATGCAAAGCCAGCTTAATGTTCAGAAGGCTAAAAACCAGAGAATAGCAGAGCTGCTCAGTCAGAAAACCATATCTGAAGAGACATTGCTAAAAGAACAGGAGTTGCTCAAAGCTGAAATCAGTAATAAAGAACAAAATGTAGCTCTTCTGTTGAAAGAAAAGACAGCCTTAAGAGAGAGGCTATCCAATGTGGAGGAGGATCTAGTGAAAGCAGAAAAATCACTAGCAGAGAATGCTAGCATCATTGAGGACCTTGAGAAAAACATCCATGAGCTTAATGCTGAAATGAAAAACATCAAAGAAATACAGGAATGTGAAAGACTGAGCTATGAGAACAGGTTAAATCTCAGCAACCAAGAAATTAATAAACTTACTGCTGTAATAAAGGAAAAGACTACTGAATACAGCGAGGAAAAAAACCACTTGACTGCAGAAATCACCCAGTTGAAAAAGGCTCATTTGGAGCTTGAGGCTCTCTTGCAGGAGTCCTGTCAGGCTGCCCAAGCTGCCCAGGAGGCTCGGTCCAAGATGGAGAAGCATTACAAAGAGGAAATGGAGAAGATGGAAACTCAGCACCTTGCTGAATTAACTGAAGTGAGTTTGACACACAAGAGAGAGGTAGGAAACCCTGATAACTGCAGGAGTCATGGGACTTCAGAATGCTTAAGGTAGCCGTTGCAAATGTTTGTATGCCTGTTTTCAGATAGAAGAGTTAAATGCTGAAATAAAAGACAAAGTGGAAGAACAACAGAAGTTGGAAGAAAAAAGAAAGGAAGAAATTGCTATAATAAAGAAGGTACGTATTTGTTTTGGGAAAATAAAGTCATTTTGCATTGCCATTTAAGCAATGTAAACATTTTAGAAACACAAAATTCTATTCATTGTTTTTTTCCATGGTGTTTTTGGTTTGGGGTCAGGAGGAGGGGAGAATTCTGGTTCCGTGATTAGGGCTAAACAAGCATATTTTGAAGAAGGCTTTTCATCTGAGTATTCTCTGCAGGTGCATGAACGAGAGCATGATCGTGAAATCTCTGAGCTGGCTGCTAAACATGCAGAGGAAATGGGGAAGCTCCGTGCTGAGCTAAAGGAAGAACAGAGGCACCTTTTAGATGAACTCCGGCAGCAAATGGCAGCCACACACAGAGCAGAGCATGAGCAAGCTCAGCTCCAATCCCAGGTAAAAACAGGAAACATAGTGATTAATGTAGTACTTACCTGACTGTTGGTGATCTCCAGCATATACAAAAATTAAGGAGCCTTCTCCTTAATTTTTGTGGATATTATGTGTGCTCTTTCACATGGTGCTGCACCCAAAGGAATAGGAGTGTTCTCTTGGTGGGTGGTAGTAGATATTTTTTAGAGTTCTTCAGAATCCTCACTGCAATTATATTTTAACATTAATTCTGAAGAAAACTGGATGTCTAAATTGATGGTTTTAAGAGAGAAAAAAGAACTTTGTAATTTTTTATCTTGGCAGGTGTAACAAATTTTATAAAGGATATTAAACCCCTTCCACTTTTTAATTATCCCACTAGTATAATCAAGAAGGCTTTCTTGCTAAGCTGAAGTGTGAAAACCTGACTTTTTCCTCTATATATTTCCTGGGTTTTTGAACACTTCCACTAAATGCGAAGTGGAAATGGCAAGAATACATCTAGTTAGGTCTAATTACAACCTGTTGGTACACTGGTTAGTTTACTTCTGAATTGAGAAGTTTAGTTGGTCTGTTTTAGCCACCATTTCTAACTGTTGGCTATTCCTCACTTTTTTTTTGGTGAAATGTGATGAATTTTATTTCTACTTTTCCAATATCACTTAGAACTTTTTAAACAAATTATAACCAACAGTAAACATAAGGAATTCTTTCAATAGACAGTGAAGGGCTGGAGTGAGCTTGTATTCTGCTCTGATGTGAGGAAGTGGACAGATACAGGATATTTTATAGGAGATGAAGATGCAGGTAAGGAAAGCCTTTTACATTGCACTGAAAACATCCAAATCTCATTATAACAGCTTATTTTAAAGGCTCCTTTAAGGGTCCCTGCCACAAAGAAACACTCTCCAAGTACAGAAAGGCAAAACTTAGATGTGTTTAACAATCAAAACTGAAACTGGTCATGAAAAAAGCGAGCACATTTCTTTAGAGGGGAGGGAGAAACCCTTTTTTCCTCCACTGCAGACACAGCACAGCCTTGAACTGGAAGCTTTACGCCTGACCTTAAACAATATGCACACCTCTCAGCTGGAGCTTACACAGACCAACTTGAGGAAAGAGAAGGAGACTGCCCTCATGGAGCTGCGGGGGATGCTCAATGACAAACGTGCTCAGGAGGTAGCGATCCTGCAAAGCCGCCACCAGCTGGAATGCGAGAAGATCCAAGAACAGTGTCTGAAGGAAAAAGAAGACCTTAAGTCCAAGTATCAGCAAGAACTAGGTATTAAAACTGGGGAATAAGTACTTTCTTCCTGCACAGGTTCCTGTCTTGGTGTACAGCTGGCCTCTGAATGACAGCTGGTGTTACTTCTAATGCAAGCAGGACTGCCATGTGCAAGCGTGCATGTTCTATATATCAAAATGAAGTTGTGCAGACCTAAGTTTAGTTGTTCTTTGTCTGTAAATTAGTGCTAAACTAAACTACTTTGTTTCAGGATGCTTTAGACCAAGCTCTCATAAAGAACTTGATCATTGCAAAGAGTAGAGCTCTTATCCCTTATGCTTTGTCAGGGTTTTTCTTGCCCTAAGTCAGCACTACTATTGTCTCTCTGAGAAGATATATGAATGCTTACTGGCTTGCCCTCTTCCCTGGCTTCCAGTGTTAGGAAGGAGTTGGGGAGGAACTGAAAGGCTCAGTGAGAACCTGTAGCTGGGTGTCTTTTGAGCTGCATTTCATGTAAGATTGTATTGTGGAATAAGCAAGAGGAAGGTTGCACCTCATAGTACTGAAGGCCTGCTGATGGTGCTCTTGGCATTGTTTGGGAAGTTTGCCTCTTTCCAGGTCAGACCATTTTTGACCTGTATGGCAGAGCTTGAGGAATTTCTGGAGGAAGGTGAATCTTGCAGCACTTCACTAAAGAAGTTTACAGAATCACAGGCTGGTTGGGGTGGAAGGGCTCTCTGGAGGTCATCAAACCCCTGCTAGAGCAGGTTCACCTAGAGCAATTTGCACAGGATTGTGTCCAGGCATGTTTTGAATATCTGCAGAGAAAAAGGCTCGACAACCTCTCTGGACAGCCTGTTACAGGGCTCTGTCACCCTCACAGTAAAGAAATTTTTCCATGTATTCCAAGGGATCCATGGGAAACACCGCTAGTTGCCGGCCTCCAGCTAGACTCTGCACTGCTCATCGCACCCCTCTGAGCTCTGAAATAAGATCTAGAAACCATTCCTTTAGTTGTCCATCCTTAAGAGGAAGAGAACATTCATTTAAGGGTGTTTCTTTTTGACCTAAAAGTAGGAAACCATTTGTTACCACCAGTAATGCAGTGAACTGATAGCACAGTGGGATTTGGGAGCAGGAGGAGGTCAAGATGCAGTTCTTAATGCTGTTAAGGTATGTTTTTCTAATGTAACTTAATACCAGTTTAATCTCTGAGTTTTCATTTCCCATGGAAAGACCTGAAATAATGGTTGCATGTTATAAATTATTAAATATTATAAACAAGCTAAGGCAACAGTGCTTTGATGCTGTGGGAAGGTGGCTGACAGACCTGTACAGGATTCCTGCAAATCAAAAATGGGGCCAAACAAGCAGCTGGAATGAATCGAGAGAGGAGCTGGAAAGGAAGAAACTATTGGTGTCAGTGATAACTGAGCATATAGTGGCATCTGTCCTGCAGTTGTGTTTCCTAGGCATTTGTGGAAGAAATTTGGAGTTTCCTATCTGCTGCTGCTGCCTACTGCTCCTCCTGTCTTTCTGGAGATGATTCTGTGCTCATAGTGGTATGCAGTGAAATGCTAAAATGGCATCAATAGTCATTTGAATTTGTATCTTTAGGATTATTTCTCCTTTTAGTATCATGTTCTCTGTAGACTTAAATAGGCTTTACTAATTAAACTGAACTATGAGTTATCTTTGCAACTGTAACTTCTAGAATGTTTGTTTTCTAAAATGAAAGCAAATTAATGGGCTGTAACATAACAGCAGGTGTGGATAGAACCCAGCACCTTATCCTGCTCTACGCCTGCCCATTTCAGTCCTGTGTTTGATGTTGAAAATTGTAATCTCATCCATATTGCTGCTTATCATTTAATAATATTTTATGTAAATTTATTAATAAGTATTTTATTTCACAGTTGACCAGAGAAAGAAAATAGAATTGGAAATGGAAGAGACACATATCCAGGCATTAGAGGTACAATTTCTGTTCTTCATACAAGAAAAAAAATAAAACTCCTGTCAGAAAACAGGAGATCCCAGATCTGCTACACATTTATTGTAAAGGACAAATAAATGGAAAAAAAATTTATTAATTTACTAAACATGTTTACTTTAATATAATGCATGCCTTATTCTCTTAGACCCTCAAAAGAGACTTGGAATTAGAGTCTGATACACGTTTAAAAAACGTATGTGAAGAGCTGTCTGAAAAACATCGGACTGAGATGATTGCACTGCAGAAATCTCTGGAAATGGATTTGGAAAAAGTGAAAGCAGAGCTGGGGCTTCTTTGTGTTGAGAACGCACAATCTAAAAGTAAGTGCCGTGGTCTCGGAGGCAGTTGTTTTATTGGACAGTGACATAGCTAAGTGATCTTAAAACATGTATGAAAGCAAATACAAGATGTATTTACACAGCCTTATTTAGAAACTGCGACGATGGCATGAGACCATCTATAGACAACAGGTTGTAAACCATCTGGACAACAGGTTGCAAATGAAAAATTGTTTAAAACCCAGATAGCATTGTTGCATTTTGATTTCCACAGAGTATGAGATATGGGGTGAATATTAAAGGGAGGTGCTCTTTTGCTTCCAGCCAAAAACCAGTTTTGACAGTTGCTGAGTTAATCAAAACTCTGATTAATATTAATAGAAGCTTTTTCTAACAAAAAATTGCATTTGGATTGTGAATAGTTAAGGCTTAATGGAGTAAAGGTTCCACAAACTGGTTGTCTCTTGGCTAACCAACAGTGTGAGATTCAGAGAACTAGGAAGCAGTGCATGGAAATGTTTGACTTTCAAATACTTTACTATTCAAGCATGTCTGTGATTCCCTGACAGCTAGCGTTTAAGCTAGAGACACGCACTTCTATTTTTGTTGCACAGAAGTTGTACAGGTTATTCATTAACCAGGATGATGGAATAACAGAACTAATTTTTAACTTTAGTGAAATGTATAGAATTGGAGAAGCAACACCAGTCAGCCATCACAAAATTACAAGAACAACTGCAGGCTGAACATAACCAACTCCTAGAAGAGATAAAGATGAAAAGCCAAGAAAAAGAACAGGATCTTCAGAAGGAGGTAAATTGTATTCCTTTAGTTGTTTAGAGAGGTTGATTACTCTTTATATAACAAAAACTAGACCATACACATATCATTTGGGTGACCTGTTTGTATTTAGGAATGTTATTGAAAAAACAAAATGCAGCTCATGAAGCAGGTAAATACTCTTGGCGTTTCCTAGGAGTTCAAAACCTTTGGAATGCAGTTGCCTTTGTGCCATTTGGTGCCATCTCTTCCTCTATGTTTATATTCCTAGTTTTCTGGTTCTCACATTTTTTTCATCTGGCTAATGCTTTATTTTTTGCCAGTGAAGATAATTAATCCTTACAGAAACAAATTCTTCCTTCTCAGAGGAGTGGGTATAGTAGTTAAGAGATGCTGCTACTCAGTATCTCTGATACTGTGAGGAGCTGAGACTGTTGTCACTGTTTCCACCTGTTTCTCACAGAAGTCTCTCTTGCATGTAAAATAAGGCCTGAGAAACAAAATTGTTTAACAAGTTGTGGTGGGGTTTTTTTTGTTTATTTGTTTTTGACATGTTTTTTGTAGCTGAACCAACTTCAGGTCAAGCATGAACAACTCAAGGCTCAGTCGCATGAAGAAATCAGAAAGCTTTGGTCTCAGCTTGACAGTACCCGAGCAAATCGACAAGAGCTAAATGGTATGTTCAGAATTGATACATTTTTTGTCTCTTCCTCATACAGAAGTACACATTATTGGCACAAAATACTTTTAACTGTGTACCAGAACCACAAAGGAAGGCCTCAGTGTCAGTGGGTTGTAGCCCAATGATCTGTTTCTAAGATTGAAGTGAGTCAGTGTCAGGTGACAGGTCCTGCAGTGTCAAAAAGCATGGTATGACTGTGGGGAAAAGCTTACTCCTGTGCTTTTCCTTTCCCTTCCCACTCCCTTCCTGCACCCTATAAAAATCTTTAGTGAAAACCAAAGGTTTTTCATTGAAATGTCAAATTAAGCATAATGTAATTAAAAACTAGAGAAAATGCTGGTCAGTGCAATAACATGTTCCTATTTGTATTTCTGTTTCAAGACCCAGGTGTATTAAATAAAACAGCCAGTTTTGCTGTGTAGTGGTTGGAGATGATGTATACTTTTGAAATAAAATATAACATGTCTTAGATGTGTGTGCACAGCCATGTATAACACATTAAGGAACCTTCGGGGGAAAAAAACCCCAAAACCTAGAGACTGACTCTGCCAGCATTCTCCTCGTGTTGAGACTTTAACATGAGGTTCTTGACTTCTGCTAGGTAGTTAGAATAGAAGACACATGTAACATACTTAAAATACTATTTCAGTTTTTCTGAATAATATAACTGTAGGTAGCTTTTGAAGTATATTAGGGTTTTGTGAGGATTTGTTTGGTTTGGTCATACACTAAATAAATATTTCTTTTCTATCCAGGCAAACTTTCCCTTGACTATTTCATCTTTTCGTTTTGATATTACAGAATTATAGCACATAGTGCTTTATAGTGTTTGCTGGAATTCTTCTTTGTAGCCCGAATCTTTAACCTTTCACGTCTTTCTATGTTTCTAATCACTCACATTCCCATTCTTTGGACCCTTTCTGTTTCTTCATCTTTCTTGAAGATGGTGAGACCAGAATGCAGGCCCATGGTCCAGGTGAGGATCTCTTTTAGTGTGTGAGATCTTAAAGGTGTTTTGTTTTACTCTGCTGTTCTTCATTTGAGTGATGATTTGACCATGCATTTGAGTTGATGGTAGGATTCAAATCATCACAGCTGCATAATGGGATTGCTGCTCTGGTGTAAGAATGACATGCCATTTCAAAACAACTAAACACCTTTTTGGGTTAATTTTGTGCCAGTAGACTATGCTGGTTAGGCAAAACCTACCGCGTGTCAGATTGGACTGCCCCTGCCTATTGCATTGATGGTGTTACTTGTCCCTCCTTGTCACTTGATTCCTCTGGTCCCCATGCCTGACATCTTCTCCCTTTGAAATCAGGCTTGAACCATGGACTTAATTCACGGAATCATGGAGTGGTTTGGGTTGGAAGGGTCCTTAAAGATCATCTCATTCCAACTCGCTGCCATGGGCTGGGACACCTTCCACTATCCAAGCCCCATCCAACCTGGCCTTGAACACTTATTTCTTCTCTTACTATTCCTGCTTGCGTGTCCATTATGAGGATTTTTTTCATGCCACGAGTGCATTTTCTGGTTTGCTATAGAAAACAATCAGTTGTGTTGCTCCTGGATGGCATCCTCTGTTTTCATAGTTTCTTAAGTTTCTCTTGTTGTGTAACATAAGCAACTGCTTTTCTCCAGGCAAGCTGTTACTTTTCAATGAGCTTCTCCAAGTTCTTTCCTCTTGAAATGTATTTCCCTGTTCGGTTGATTCTGTGGGGATTCAACTAACTTGAATTATCTGGAAAGTTGAGCTATTGGGAAAACTTGTCTCTCTTGAGATTTTTTTTCCCTTTTTTCCTACCCTTTAACATCCTAAAACATTACTGCTACTTTAATACAGAAGGTGGGGAAGAAAGCTCTCAGAGGGCTAATGAAAAGGCTGCAGTGCTGGCCTTTGTTCTCACTCTCTGGAAGGAGGGCAGCTTGCTGAACCAGCCTTGGTTGCTGCTTTTTACTCCATTCTTGTTTTATTGGTTGATTCTTTTAATCCAATGAGTTCAACCTCTGATCACACAATGGGTAACAAACCATCATTAAAGTAATCCAGAACTGACTTTATTTTCTTTCCTGTGTTTTTTGATTTTATGCAGAGTTTATGCTCAAGTTGGTTTTGTTTGGATAGTTTTGCCTGCAGCAAATTAAATGTTCTTGAGTAATTTATTGTTTCTGGGCGCTACAATAGCAAGCAGGTGTGAAGATTAAGCAATAGTGCAGGACTCTGCATGTTGCTAGCCTAGTCCTGGACTGCAAGGAAAGGAGGAGAGCGAACCGTGTGCTGGTAATTTTGATTTTCAGCATGAGGATGGCTTCTCTGAGTTCAGTGTAACTGAGAAATGTCTTCAAAGGAAGGAAGTTTTGTCTTTCAGAAGTTGATTTTTCTTATCTCATTGCTATTTCCAGTAAATGGTTCTTACCTCAGCCCGTGATCTCTGCCTTTTGTGCCTTCCGTTGAGAAGGGAGTGGCTTGTGGTGTTTTTAGTGGAAGTATTAATGGTGGAATGTCGTTCCTAAACCACTGACACTCGGCAACGAAATCTAATCTTCACAGAATGACTTAGCCTAAAGATATGTGTTCTTAGTGCTTGTGTTGATTTTTGCCTCCATTCCAGAGCTAAAAGAGCAGCTCCTGGCTCGAGCATCACAGGTAAAAGAAATAGAGTGTTTAAAACAAAAGTTTGAACAGCAACGTCAGCAGAGAGACAGGGAGCATGAGGCTGAGTTGGAAATACTGAGACTTTATTTTGAAAACAAGTTAATTGTTGCTGAAGAAAATGACAAAGAAGAATTGACGTCATTGCATCAGAGACTACAAGAACTGAAGGACTGTTCACTGTCAGTGAGCCAGGAAATGAGCCAGGATCAAGCAGGGGACATCAGGTGATCTATTCTTTTCCTTTCATTTTATGACAGCATGCTTCCATTTTATTTTTCTTTAACATAAAAGATGATGTTGCATCTAAACGTATTGGGATTGAGCATTCGGTGATGGCCCAGCAGTTGTTGTAGTTGCTCTTTGACTACTTCCAGTACTACATCATAAGTCATCAAGTTCATTTAACTTAATTCATGACACATCACAATCTTAAACTTTAAAACCCTTTTCTCAGTTCTTCTGTCACAGTTTTTGAAGAGACTGCTGAGAAAGAGAGAAGTGTTGCACTTGGTCAGCTAAATCAGCAGCTTGAACAACAGGTAGGATTTTTGATGTATTAAAAATTCTACTGTTCTTTACATGACCTGTATGAAAACTGGTGTCTGATTCCTAGCTCTTACAAACAGTAAATTAATTTCAGGTGGTTAGTAGGGCTTAATTATTTTTGACAAGAATGTTGTAAATTGTCAGCTTTAAATAGCTCTCAGCCTCAGAGATGCTGTTCAGCAGAACAGCTAAAACAGTGCTCTGTAATTTTATGTGTTGTTTGGGTTGTACTGTGCTGAGTGAGGAGCTTATCAGTTCTTCTACACAAGTGCAGAATTCATGGTGTTTCTCTCTTCTATAGTTCTGGTAGTAATTGTGACTGTCCTTGTTTTCTTCAAGCCAAGATGCTAATTTGGCCCCTCTTTCATTTATGCCTCTGTTTTCGGGCACCTTGCTGTAACTGAAGATCTCAACATCTTTCTCAACTTGTTTCAAGTTGACTAAGAGTTTGGAAAAGAAATTTTCCTTTCTCTCACTGAAAGGTGCTCATCATGGTTTCTTAGAAGCTAAAGATCTCTTCCTAATCCTTTATTTCTGTAGGAAGAACTTGCCTGTTTGCAGCTACAACTTACAGAACAACACAGGTGTGAATTGGATTCCTTAAGATCTTCCCTTGCACTTCAGTATAAAGAGGACCTGATGAAAATGAAGATAGATCTGTCAGACAAATATGTAACAGAAATTGAGGCCATGAAAAGAAACCATTGTTTAGAACTTGAGCAGCTCCGTGCCCGACTTTCAGAAGAACATTCTGAAGGTAGGATGGTCTGACAGACTGGGAAGGAAAACAGTAAACTGCTGTAAACTTGTAACAAGTAAACTTGTGTGGCTTATATTTTTCTTTAAACAGGCTTATCTGAAGGAGTTTTCAACGTATTAGTTTACCCTAAACTATAGGGAACATTGAACAGATGTTAATCCCTTTGATCGAGCACTTATGGGCGTGTTGAGTTGCACTTCTGAAGATGTGGTGACCTGAAGTTGTTTACTCTGTAGTAAAAACTGCTAGAAAATTTAACACACTTGGTTATAATTGTATTCCACTATATGGTAGTTAAAAGGATTACTAGAGCTTTCTTAATTTGCACTTACATTTCTTCAAATATTTATTTTTCCTACTAGACAGAATATCAAAACTGCTAAAATTAGAATGTTTAGAGATTTGTCCCGTCTGATTTTTGAGGAAATGCCTTATGTAAATAGCATGTGCAAAAGAGGTGATGAAACATCCATAAAGCTTGCCATTACATTGCCAGAAAGAAAGTCTGCTCCTCTGGCTGTTGCAGATAAGGAGGGAGATCCTGCCACAGGTTTTATGATTATTCAGTGTGTGTTGATACAGGTAAATTCCCAAGGTGGTGATAAAATGGAACAGAGTATAAAAGTCATCCAGCTAAGGGATTCTCCTTGTCCCGTAGTTAGAATGACTACTGATTAATTGCACTGCTGACAACATTCAGCTTTATTTTTGTGCATTAATAGTAGCTGTTAAAATAAATTCCAGAATGTCATTTTATTGTTTGGCTTGGATTTTTTTTTCCAGAAATCACCAAACTGCGTTTCCAGAGTGCTCAAGATGCAGCATGTCAGGTTGAGATGGAGGTGACTGAGCGAGCGACTGTGCTGGAGGAAGAGCTCAAAGCCAAGCTCTCTCTCTCCAACTCTGAGAAACAGTGTATTGCAGAACTCTCAGAGGAAATAAGGCACTTAAAGGAAGAGCTTATAAAACAAAAAGATTTTTCTGAGCAGAATGAAAAGCATCTGAAAGAAGAAATGGAGAAGGTAATTTGTACTACAGAACTGTTTTGTGTAGAGTTGGGCAAGCTCCAGTCTGGTGGGAAGGCCAAGGGAGGGAGAGGTAGCACTTGCCTTTAAAAGTCCTTGGTTTGGGATAGTAGCTGAAGCTTTAAATGGACTTGCCTGGATACACACAAATGTTGGAATACACTTCTGTTTTCATGTAACTCTTGTACCTCAGAGTCTTAGAGTTGAGAGAAGCATACCTGGTACTCTCACTCTTACATGTTAAATCTGAGAATAAACTCAGATTGGAGGTTAATTCATTGCTTAACTTCTTGCATATTTGAATGCTTATGAGAATTAGATGGGTGAAGCTCTTATTTATCAAGTACTCCTTTCCTCCCTTTTTAAAGCCATGGATATGTGTATCCTTTTCCAGACTTAGACACTGATGAAGAAAGCCAGTCTATTTTGCCTTCTGTCACTAAGCAATCATGTGCTGCTTTGGCTTCTGCTTTTGTGCTACATGCTTTTTATGGGACTTTTATGCTATGTCCAAGGCCACTGCCCTTACCGTGAACTTGGACACTGCATACAAAATACCACTGGAACATAGAAGGAAAAGTTTAAAAGGGATTTTTATTCATGCCCAATATAAACACCTAAGATGCCCATAGCTGTATAAGTTGAACTCCTGAAAAGATGTGGCCTCAAGAGAAATCAACGTAGCCTACCATATTAATTCTAGAATTTTGCCTTAATTTTTATCTTCATAACCCAAATTAATTTTTAACAATGCATTAAATTTAATGCTTGTCAATTTATAAATTGACATTTCAGCCTTATTTTCATTAGGAAGGGTTACTTCACTACAAGAATTTAATCTTTCCAAGACCTTAAATACCTGAGTGTTCACTTCTTGGATTTCAGTTTGGTTTTGGTGGTTTATTCTTTTTTTCTTTTAAATAATTGTCTTTGCAGGTAAAATATAAAATTGCTGAGGATCACAAAAATGAATTAAGAGAAGAAGTCCAGAAAATAGAGAATATGTACAAAGAAAAAGAGAAGAAATGGCAATGTGAAAGTGAGGCCCAGAGAATCCTAGCAGAAGAGAAGTTATCACTATTGCATGTAGAACTGCAAACCAGAGCAGAATCTGAGAAGCAGAACTTACAAAAAGAGTTTGAACTCCGTGAAGCTGAAATGATTCAACTTCAAGATCATCAAGCTGCCAAAATTCTAGAGCTGGAGAAGCTGGTGAAGGAGCAGCAAAACAACTTGCAGCAGCTGGAGGACAACCTTGCAGGTGCCCAGGCTGTGCAGAAAGCTCAGCAGCAATACGAAGTTGACCTGGAGGCAGCCAAAGCCCTCATGGCAAAAGAAATTGAAAAGGCCACACTCTGCCTGGAGGAAGAATGTGCACTGAAACTCCTGGAAGCACAAAACAAGTAAGTTTTGCTTAGGAGTTCACTCATTGTTAGAGTTGCTTTTTCTTATTTTCAACTTAATGAGTGATAATGTAGGGTAGTCACTTGATGGCACTATCTATCTTATACATGTAAAGCTTCCTGTCCCAAGGAACAGCAATGCTGTCTGTTATGATCTGCTGTAGAATTTTGCTTCATGTAAAGGCATTTCATCTAGTCTAGCAAATAAAATGTAGTCAAGTTTTGCCTGCTAAGAGTATAACAGCTGAAAATCATGTACTAGCCTTCAAAGAGAAGTGTGACAGGATATATAGGTGGAAAAATTCTCTAAATATTTTTAAACAATTTGAATGAATGTAAACAAGTTTTTCTGGGTGAACGAAGCTTGTGCTAACCATTGAATGCTGAGGTTGATGGGGCCCCCTTTGGTATTCTTCAGTTTTGGTTAGATGCCTGTTTTCCTTCCTCTTCCTACACCTGTTGTTTTGAGTGAATTAAGGGAAGTAGACAACCACATGTTGGTGTTTGCATGCCTTGCTTCAAATTTATCCCTTCTTCCCTCCCCAAAATTATGTTCACAGAACAAGACTGGAGAAATAATGACTGTCACACTGAAAGCAGCAACTTAACTTTTAGATAACTGGTTTTTTTTTAGTTATTGGTGTCTGCATGCAAAAATACTGTAGTTACTGATTGCAGTAAAAGGCAGCACTTCAGACAGTTAATCTTCTGCATCAAGCTTTAAGAACTCAGAGAGCTGAGTTTGGAGGAGCTCCCAAGTTTCCCACATACAGCGGTTTTATGTCTGTCTTTAACAGATGTTTTTAGAGGTGGTTGTTATGACACTTCATTTATTTGCAGGCAACATGTTTTAGATGTAGCAATGTATATACCATGAGGTACTGTCATGGCAGTATTTCTCAAACATGTTGCTCTGTAGTTGTAAATTAATAGGGGTGCCAGTCTCTCTGGTCATAACCAGATAGTCCCAAGCGACATTGCAGAAACCTTTAATTATATGGCTGTGAAATCATCGTAGTGGGTTGCTTTGAATTTAGTTTTGTATTTGAAGCATCAAGTAAAACTTGTGAGGTCTATTTATTTTCCTTGGATTTTTATTTATTAGTTCAATCATTTAAAAAATAGTGACTTTTTTGACAATAGTCTCTTAATTTTCTTGGAAATAATACAGGTTTATGGAGGAACACAAAGCTATGACTCAGAAATTCACAGCTGAGCAAGAGATTCTTCTCCAAGAGCTGAAAAAGAAACATGTGGATGAGCTGGAACTCCAAAGTCAGCAGTTACAGGA
Organism: Orthonyx spaldingii; assembly: GCA_013397795.1. Taxonomy (NCBI): domain Eukaryota; kingdom Metazoa; phylum Chordata; class Aves; order Passeriformes; family Orthonychidae; genus Orthonyx; species Orthonyx spaldingii. The sequence continues at coordinate 125,012 of VZTJ01000480.1, read as the reverse complement.
GAAGCATAAGCAGCAGATTTTGTCTCTGACAGCTGATTTTCAGACAAAACACCAAGCTGAAATTGAGACACTTAAATCTACACTAGAAAGTAAACAGCAGATTCAGCTTGTAAGTTGTGTTGCTGAACTACAGACAAAGCATCAGGCCCAAATCGATGAGCTAGAGGTTAAACACTTATCAAATCTGGATTCCTTGGAGTCTTCCTACCTATCTGAAATTCAGACTATAAGAGATGAACACAGTCGGGCTCTGGAGAAGCTACAGCTCCAGCACAGGGAACAGCTCCAAGAGCGGGATGAAATGCATCAGGCACAGCTGCTTCAGGAGATTGAGATGCTGAAATTAAAGCATGCTGAAGAATTTCAGCTTTCCCAAAATAATTTGAAAATGGAGCTAGCCACTGTTCATATGGAAAAGCTTAAAACCATGGCTCTTGAAGCAGAAGAAGCTCATAAGGTGAGTCAGAAAGAAAACCTGGCATGGGAGGTGACATTTCATGGCACATTGTGTGGGATCACTTTTTCCCGTGTTCTCAGGGGATATTTTCACAACCTCTTTGTGCCAACACTGACCTGTTGTGTGTGGCCATATTATCAGATGAAATAGGAAACTCCAGCTGAAAAGTAAATCCATCTGTTGCTTCCCGCCCCAAATGCTCAGTCTAATGAGTTTTCTATATCAGTGTGTGGAAAAGGTACAAATGAAGTATATGTTTTAACATAATTAAAATTGGAGGGTCTCCATTTTGTGGCTCAGAGCTTCTCTCCCTGGTAGAGTTATTGTGTAATTCTTCAGAAAGTGATTAGAACAAAGTAAATGCAATTCTGGAGGTTAAGCCACATCTCTAGGAATCCAAAGATCCTTCTGAATAAGTAAGGATTTACAAAACTTTAACTAGATAAGAAAAATAAACCTATTTAAATACTATAGAGAGTATGTATATATATGTATGCTCATCCTTCACGAAACAATATTGTTCCTGTTTACTTAAAAAGCTTTGACACAGCAGGACATGTGCTTAACAAATGGGTTGCAAAGATATTTGTACTTACTTTTTTTCCCCTCCCCTTTTTTTAATTAACGCTTACACAGCATGAGCTGAACACAGCTCTTCAAAATCAAAGGCAGTTGCTGGAAGAAGAAAAACGTCTGGCTCTGGATCTGTTACGAGAGGAAGTGTTGCAGATGGAGGAAAAGCACAGGAAAGCACTACATGAGCTTCAGGATCTTCATGAGGCAGAAATTAGGAAACATAAGGAAGAGTACTCCAGGGAGTTGGAAGAAGTACTGGGGAAACTAAAAGCACAGCATGAACATGAGCAAGAGGTCAGAATAATGCTAATACCTCAACCCAAAATTATCCATGTTTTAATATAAAGTAAATTCAGTTTTATTAAGCTTAGAAATAAGGCTATATATCTAGATGCTTTTTGATTTTTTTTTAATAGTGCCAATAATAATAAAATACAGTCTGACTTCTGTGGATGCAAGCAGCCCCAAGTGTTATATATTACATTCATATTGTGGGAAAAGTCATAAAATGAGCTTTATCCAGCTATAACCATAAAACAGATTAAGTTAAAATATTACTGACTTTTGCTTTTTCACTTACTAAATTGAAAATTTGGTAATGTTCCAAATAACTCTTAAATCACTTTTAGAAGAATAGATTGTTTGGGAAGGTTTTATTAGTTTCTCAGGAGGTTCTAATGGTTATTCAGTCTTCAAGCCCATCATCCTAGAAACAGGATTTATGTCTATTGTGATGACTACAGTGACTCTTGTTAGAGAGAATAGTAGGAAAAAAAACCCCAAATGAACAAAAATCTCTCAAATCTTTCTCTGTTGTATCTCAGGATAATTGCTTTAAATAGAGACACGTAATGTTTGCTTCCATTTGAACAAGGGAAATCACATCTTAGCAAAATATGCTCTCCCCGTGTTTCTCTCCCCCTCTTTCCTCCTTATTTCTTTTAGTTCCTCTTAGGGAAGTGTCTGTTGGAAAGAATAAGTCAGGAATACTTTGTTAGTCTGGCCTGACGGTCTCATAAATACAGGAGATACTTGATACCTAGTGCCTGGTTGCTTCTTATCTATTTTTATCAACCTGCTTTTTTCTATACTCAGCATGATAGACAGCAGCCCTGTATGACCTTGAGGACTGTGAATGTACTGTTAAGAATTTGGTTGAGCTTAATGGGTTTGGTTTGGTTTGGTTTTTTCCTTAATTCTAACACTGTGGCTAAAATATTTTATATTCCTTCCTTGTTTGCAGCTGTATGCTTCTGCATCAGCTTCTGAAGTAGAATCTGTGAGAACAGCTCTTCTGGCTCAATTTGAGGAGGTAAAATTGAAGCAGCAGCTTCAGTTCCAGGAGGAGATTGAGTTGTTGAAGTGTCAGTCAGAGGTGCTGCTGGAACAGCAGATTGCACAGCTGAAGGTAGGCTCTGGTGAAAATGCACTTCTAAGTATGCACTGGGAATGTTTCACTGAAAAAGAGCCTCTAAACATTTTTGTTCTTCAGCCTCTAAAATGGCAGTCTGAGTGAGATCTCTCCCATGCTTCACAATGTTAGAACTAGAAAAGCAGCATTGGAAATAAAGCAGTGTTCTGTGAGCAGTTGTCTACCACAGGATTGTCTTAAAGTCCTGAACGGGATATGAAGTGTCCTTCAGCCAAAACCCAAAAAAATCAGTGGAATACACTCACCCTAAGCAGCGTTCCTTGTGTACATGTTCAGTTTGTCATTTGAGGCTTTTTCTTCTTGGTGTCTGCAGAGACTGCGCCCTTGGCTGTCATCCCATGTCTACTGCGCATACTGTATGGATGTGGCAAAAATAAGTTCAGTGTTATCTAAGCTTTTACCAAGTGTGTGATGGCAGTGAACTCTTCATCTATGAGATGTTTTGTTGTTACTGTTGTTCTTGATCTCTGCTTTCATTGATTCACCATGATAAACATCATGATAAGCACTTCCAAGATGTTACCTGCCTCTGGCCCTCTCTGTAGTCCTGATCACTATTTGACTTCTCTCTGTCTGATGCAGTTGTCTTTTGAAACAGAGGGCACAAGGGTATCCTAAAAAGCTGCTGCAGGTATATTTGGTACTGCTGTCTTCAGCTGAACCCCAGCCTTCAGCTCACAGAAGCTGGGACTGAACTGAGTGTTATGCAGAAACTCCAGAAATTATCCCTGCTTTTTTCTCTTATGATGCTTTAATTAGCATTTGAGACACCAGAAACTTCATTTTTTGTCGAAATTTTGCCAGGGCTAATTCTCCTGCTGGTACAGCTGTTCATGGATTCAGTTGGGGTTTTTTGCCTCATGAATTTGATGACCAGTGTTTTGTCCCAGAAGAGACTGGCTGGATCTCTTTGCAGTGTCAGACTGAGCTGTGTTGTGGGCTGATACAGGTTTCCCTTCCCACTGCCCTGTGCTGATTATGCAGCTGTCTTCATGCCAATCTGTTCCCTTGGTTTCTTCCCTTTGCCTCCCCTAGCAGATCTGAGGTATTCAGAATTGCTGTCTGCTCTGACATACTGAGTGCTTCTAAGAAGAACAAGCAGGCTGCTTCAGAGATTTTACCCAAAAATGCCATGTTCTAGGTCAAGGAAAGTCATCCTACCCCTTTGTGTCAGTTCATTTTTACCTTCTTAACTGCTAGAGCATGGGGCAAAGACTGGCTCAGTCTTCTGCAAAGGATCTATGTCAGCTCAGGTGATTGCAAGTCTTCTGCTCAGAAGTCTTATTTCCTGTCCTGGGGAAAAACTGTTTTCTTGACCTGCCAATGTTAAAAACTAGGTGGCTGTCACCTTGGAGTGTATTGGTGTTCATAGATAAAATTGTGCCTCATTAGTGCTGAGTACAGAGGGATAGTCACTGCCCTGGTTCTTCTGGCCACACTGTTTTTGATTTTGATCGCAGTTTCAGCATAATTTTGTAGTTTGGAGGTGTTGATGTGTAAGTTACTTGCTATTCTTCTGAGGTGTGTACTTCTAAAGAATACATAAAAAATATGGGGGATGTTTGAGATTTTTGGGGAAGATGGTGGTGGTGCTTGGGCCTTTTTTTTCTTCTCTCACTAAATCTAAGCATATATGATTTATGCAGGATGAATTTGAAGCTGAAAAAAAGGCATCACTACATGACAAGGAGCAGATGCTGATTCAGGAGAGGGAGAAGGCACAGGCGGCTCACCAAAAGGAACAAGAAATTTCATCAGCCCAGCTGCAGGAAAAGGCAGCAATAATTATCCAGGTGTCGAGAAAATACTTTTCTGAGTTTTGCAGTGGCTAGACTGCAAATCTGGGGTAGATGCAGAAGCACTGTATACATCTGAGGATTGAATTTAGTGTGATAATAATTAGTTTGTTGAGTAAGGAGGTCCCTAATGGAAGAGAAAACGTGAAGGGGAAAAACATGTCTGAAATTAATTTACTTATTTTAAATGTGCTTTTGGGGTTGTATTTTAGCACAGGGCTCTCTGTCTCAATGTATGTATAGAGGGACTGCAGGTATAATTCTAGTGGTATATTTGGCTAGGGGGAAACAGAGTAACACTAAGAATTTCTTGACTGGGAATGCATTACTGTTTCCAGCTCTTCTTGTAGGACTTGATGAGGGTTGAGAACATTGGCATGGGACCAGAATGCTTTTCTTTCCTTGCAATTTTCTTCCAAACAGATATTTTGACTTATTTGCTGGCTTACTTATGAGACAGAGTTTCTAACAAAATGGCACTAATTTGTTTGGCAGTAAAATCTGGAGGCAGGGGTGGGTATATACATACAAGTATGTATTTTTATTTATATGTAATTCTGTATTTTAATCAGGTATAGGTATCATCTGAACAAATAAATATGAGGCGATAAGTAGTTTTTTCAGAAACTCATTTTCAGGTAGAGCTTATAAAGCAAAGTTTAGGCAAAATTGTTGACTTTGTTGTGTTGACTTTGTGTATTTCCACAGCTGGAAAAGAAAGTGGAGTCTTTAAAGCATGAAATAGAGGAGACCAACTCTGAGCTGGAGACACTCCTTCAGCGGCGGGACAGGGAAAACCAAGAAGGAGGGAATTTGGTAGCCTTGTTGAGGTCTGATATTGAGCAGTCCAAGGAGGAAAGGTTTGTTCATCTTTGGTTACATAATGCTTAGTGCTTGGGTGTTTTTGTTTGTGTTCTCACTTCTCATAAAGAAATCAATAACTAGGCAAAACTAAGCCAGCTCAAAATAATAGTGTAGGATGATGACATATTGCTTTTATTTGCAAATTATTTTGAGGTTTTTAAAATTATCAACCTATTGTGACGTGAAGAGCAAGTTGAGTTTTGTCTTGCTCTTTTTCTTTCAGTCTGATGAAGACTTTGGTGTTTTAGGGTTTCCACTCTCTCTAATCTTGGAAAAATCTAAAAAACGGGAAGCAGTTCTGTGACCAAGAGGCTTTCAGTGCAGTGTGGATTGGTTTGACATGTCATGGGGATGCGTGGATTAGAGAAGCTATCATGCTGAATAAGCTTCTAGAACTCCCTCTCTCATTTTTAAGAAATTGGCATAGTGTTAATGTTGAAACAAAAATATTTTCATAAATAGAGCTTTTTTAGAGGTCTACCAGAACGCCTGTAGTTATTCTGAAGTCAATGATACTATAATAGTAGATGTGTCCTCCTTGCTGGTGCTTCCACAGGTGTGGAATGCTGAGATGCTTGTGACTTGTGTGTGTGTGATGTGCAGTGTCATCTTCCTGTGGAGAGGACAAAGGTGCTTTGCTGTGCCAGCTCTTTAAAAATGACCTGGTTTTTGTGAGTCACGTGAATGATCTTCACTGATAATTGCCCACCCATGGCAGATACCCATTTTAGACTGTCACGTTTTCAGTAGGTTCAAAGTGTCTTTCAAATCAAGTGCATGCAATTTTTCAAGTGTTCAGTATGCTTTTTGTTCTAGGGAAAAACTGCATGAATCTTATCAGCACATATTGAAACTGCTTATGGAAGTGGTGAAGGCCACAATAGCTATTGAGGACCTTATCTGTAGCAAGATTGGTCTTTGCCTGGATGACAGTCTGGCTTCTGGAGATTCTAAAGAAACTCAGAGTATTATGGAAGAAATGGGATTCATACAGTATTTTAAAGCCAAAGAAAACCATCACCTAGAAAAAGGTGGGTACGAATCAGCAAACTGGATGTAGTCAATTCATATTCTTGAAAACTGCCTTTTCATTTCCTTTTGTATGGATGAAGATCAGAAAGAGAATATCTCTTTTTGCAATGTTTGTGTCTTTCAAAGTTGGTCCACACTTAAGATAGTGTCTACCAATGTTCTCTCAGTTTAATTCTTTTAATAGTGCAACTACTGAAATATTGTTAGAAAAGCCTGGATAGGTTATAGAGCAGGAAAGATGGACTTGGTCAATGCAAAGTTCTGGGTCCTGATGTACAGCACAAGATTTCCCAAACTTTGTGAAAAAACCTTCATGATTTTTCAACATTGAGTTGTTGATGTGTCCAAGTTTTCACCATGTAGTACATGTCCAGGACCATGTCACTGTCTGATGTCAGTTATCTGGGTGACCAGTTTTGTGGCTAGCTGTCACTTTTCTGTGTTTTTCAATAGCTTCCTTGTTTCCAGTGGAGGAGCTGCATGATGAAACTCTCACAGAACACAACCAGCTATCTCCAGGGACTGACGAGGTGTCTGAGTTGAGCCAATACTTCTGTGAAAGTGTTTTTGCAAAGCCAGAACTGGCATATGAGAGTGAAGAAATAATACTGAAAATTTGTCATCGTTTGCGCACTGCAGTGGAGAGACTTCTGGAACTGGTTACAGAGTCAACTAAACAAGTAAAGCTTTTTAATCTGTACAGAGCAACCTGGTCTAATGGAAGGTGTTCCTGCTCATGACAGGGGTTTGAAACTAGCTGGTCTTTAAAGGTTCTTTTTAACCCAAATCATTCCATGATTTTGTGTATAACACCAAAAATGTGAAACCAGTTTTCAGTCTGTGTATTTAAGCTTTTAACAGATCCTGTGGGAAGGCAATAAATTGGTCACCTTAAGCAGATTTAAACTAGGATTTTAAATTCATTTGGTAACTTTAGGAGGCCAGGAGGTTTTTTTGAGTTTATCACGCTTTAAATTGATGCTTCTTCAACACTGATAAGCAGGTTCAGGAAAACTCAGTCCTATGTCAAAATGCTTGGGGAACATGTAGATAGCAGCAATCAAACATTCTTGTATTTATATGCTGCCTTAATTGTGACAAAAGGAGATGCACTGAGTATCGTAAAAGAACTTGAGTATTTCCATACTGAGTTTTGCAATGTCTAGACTGCAAATCTGGGGTAGATGCACAAGCACTGTATACATCTGAGGATGTATACAGGATTGAACTTAGTGCGACAATAATTAGTTCATAGAGTAAGGAAGTCCCTGATTGAAGAGAAAATGTGAAGAGGAAAAACATGTCTGAAATTGATGTACTCATCAGGTGTTTTGTGAAACCCAGAGATGTGTGTCTGTGTGAAATGTATATTCACCTTATTAAAAAATCCCTCCTAGAATGAGGTGCATAAATATTTACTTTTAGGTACTGATGATGGTTCCATTAACACAGTTCCACTTTAACTTGCAGTTAAAGCACTTGCCCAAGCCATGGCAGATCTGGCTTCTAGGTGACCCTCATCAGCTGTGATCCAGCATACTTTGCTTACTGGTGGTGCACCTTGGAAATCTGATGACGTATGGACTACACTGTCTATTAGACATGACTGAATCTCTTGAAGAATTTAAGTTTAAGGATTCTTTGAATTTCAAGTGGCTCAGGAAGTGTCAAACTAAGCAGTTTAGCCAATAGGGAGGTATTTCTTTTTATGCACAGTGAAGAAACCTATGTTACTAAGCAAGACTTGTAGCTAAAATATTGGTATGCAAGTATAAGGATTCACCCAAGTGTCCTGAGGTTTTGGGCAAAGTCAGCTTAGTACTAAAATGAAACTTCCAAACTTGGACCTTAATGCATAAATGTTATTAAAAAATTGAGAAGATTTTTGTTTAAATGTCTGCAGTATTATTACATTGTATGTGCATCTGAGGTCTGATGCTGGGGAAATTATTCATTTGTAGCTAGAGAAGATGCATGAAAACCACGCGCAGTTTGAGAAAGAATTCAGCCGTCGCAATCGGGAGACAGCCCAAGTGGTGAGTCAGCACCAGGAGCTGATGGAGTGCCTCAGTGAGGAGAGTGAGGCCAAGAACCAGCTGGCACTAGAGCTTCATAAGGCAGAGGGTAAGAAAAGGAAATTGAGTGAGATTGCAGCGTCATTTCCTCAGAGCTTGTTCCTCCCAATATCTATGATGTACTTTCTGTGTCCTGGATTTCTTGGGCTCCATAGCTAACATTTGATCTTACTTTTTGGAGATTCTTTCTTCAAACCTCAGCCCTTAGCAGAGGATGTGTTGTAAGCTCATCCCAGGCCATCAAAGCTTAATGATCCCCATTTGAATTCTACAGATTTGGAGACACTTTGTGATGTGTCAGCTTCATGAAGTCATGATAATCTTAGAATACATAAGCTAGTACATTTTATTCCTTAAGATACTTCAGAAGCCTAGCTACAGTATAACCATAAATCATCTTTTACTTCTTCCTTTTTATGTCACCTTCCATTGTTTGGCAAAAATTGTTTACTTGTATTTTCAAGCTGCTTTTTCCCAATAGATGAGTTTGTCTATGGCTTTATTTGCATTCTGGCTTCTAGGCATTATTGAAGGCTACGTTGCAGAAAAAGCTGCATTAGAAGAGGCCTTGAACCTGAAAGAGGAATCTGAGCGTCGTCTTGTTGTGGAGCTGGAGAACATGCGGGAACGCTTCCAGGAGCTAACCCAGGAGCAAGCAATTCTTGGTGAGGAGAGGGTATAGCACTCTTAGTGCAAAAAAAAGTTGTTTCCAGTCAGGGCACATTGCAGTGTCCTTTTGTCATGGATCAGAGTTTGGCTTGATGATCTGGTGAGCAGCTCAGACTGGTACACAGGTGAGAGGGTCTTCCTGTAAAAGCAGAAAGCTCTACAGACATGGATCAAGGTCATCAGGAGCTTTGTGTCACAATAAAGACAAAATGCCTAAAGGTAGGCACTATCTGTATTCCATACAAATTTTTAGTGATTTAGAAGATGCAATGGATCACAATGTCCTATTCTTGTCTTGTACCTGTGTCTGTGTTTTGATTTCTAGGAACACCTGTTGCTAATGTAGGACAAAAAGGTGGTTCAGGTTTGTAATGACAAGTGTGGATTTTTTTCTTGCTGTGTTGCTGTAACACTGAGTGAATGAATTGATAACTTTTATTTTATTTTATTTTAACAATGAGGAATAGTACTTCATAATTAGGCCCAACAGGTTACTGTGTTTATAAGTATCTTGGCCAAAGGAAAAGCTATGTCTTCTGTGATGCAAAATTAGGACTGTTCAATTCAATAATGAGTATTTGAAGGGAAAAAGATATTTTGCTGCCATCAGGCTTAAAGTGCGTTGTGCCATTGTCTTTGTATTTGCCAGCTTCATTTTTTTGAGGGGATGAAGTGGGTTGCAAGATGGCTGTGATCTTCTAGTGATACCAAGTGGGCTGTCAAAGCGAGTAAGTTAAAGGAGCGGGGGGAAAAGAAAAATATTTGAGGTGACATAAAACAGTGAGCTAAAAAAAGTACAGCAAGAACTGAAGGACTTGAGGGAGATGAGAGAAATGTAACTGAATGGATTGGCAGGTCAAAAAAAAGGAAAGCAGGATGGTAGGGAAGGCTAGTAATGGAATAAAAGAGGAAACCAGAAATAAGCAAGAAGGATCCATAGAATTACACACTGATTTTGGAAGTCTAGTGCTGAAATCAAATCTGTAGATGCCAAATTGAAAGAGGAAATTTTTTTTCCCTCCTAGACTGAGGTCTGCATACTTAACTCCTGAGTGGCTAACATTTAGATCTGATAAATTCATAGTTGCCATGATTGCTTTTTGCTCTACTCAAAATATAATTCTCCTATTGTTTTTTAGATTAATTTTATTTACGCACACATATATATTGATAGATTATTGCATATTCACTGTCTCTTGTTTCTGGATTTGTTTCTTTTCTCCAGAGAATGTGAGCTGAATAAACCAAATCACTCAGGTGAATAAAAAGTTATGTAGGTAAATTCCTGTTAGAGTTAAAAAGGTGCACTGAACTTTCTTGCCTGTTACTATATCTTTATTCTTTCTGTCCATTCAGATTTCCCTTAAACACTATTTTTAATTTAATCTATTTTTGGTAGCTGCCTCACTGTCCTGAAATCTGCTGCTGCCCTCTGAATGAGAGGGAATGTAGAACCGAGTTGGTTATGGTGTATTTTGGGATTGACATTCTCCCGGGAGCTGCAGCCCAGCTCTTGCCAGCAGCTCCTTAGAACTTGAACAGTTGCTTTTGCTGCAAGGGCCGAGTCCTGAAATCCATCCCCTTTCCCCCACCCCAACCATCTGTAGTACTCTTCCTCAGGTTTGGAATTGTTTCTAGTATGTGGAAAACATGATAAATATAAATCATATTGTTTGGAATTGATTGACATGGGCTTATTCCTTGAAAAGCTGACGCCTCCTCCCATTTTTCATGTGGAGTACTAATGTGAGTAGAATGGCCTTGCTAATTAAAACTCTTTTGGAATGGAGCTTGGCATTTGCTAATGATCTTGGGAGCGGGGAGGAGCCGGGGCTTTTCCGAAGGGGAATTGCATGATGTGAAGTAGCATTGATAAAATAGCAGGTTTGTCTCTACAAAGAAACAAATCTGTGAGCTGATGATCTATTGGTGTGTTGTTTGAAATTCTATTTATACACTTGGGGAACACTTGCTTAAAGAAAAAAAAATTAAAAATTTGTCGGAGAGATTGCACTTAGAGGTTGCCAAAATTTGATACCTGCTTTCTATGAAGTACTGCTGATTCCAGGTAAAATCTTTTTGCCAAATTATTTTTTACCATTAACTTGCATTTCTGTCTGATGAGGTGACCATGACTGTGTAGGTCAGTGTTACCTAATCAGTGTTTTATTCTTTAGAAAGCACTAGTGTTCCTCTGGAAGCTAAAAGAGAAGCCATCAACCATGTTTCTTAGGATATAGGAGGCAAAATTCTTGTGTTTGTTTTCCCAAGTATCAGTTCTTTTCTCTCAGGGTCAGTCTATATCCATGACCTTCCTTTGGGTGCCCAAATATCTGTAGCACTTGACCTTGCCCTCCTTTCTGCACCATGTATTAGCAGATACACTAGACTGCTATTTTAGTCCCATTATTCCCATCTCCTGCTTGGCAAAACCCAGCTCCTGGCAAAAGATATTCTCTGTCATGCAGTTATGGCTGGGATTGAGTGTTCTAATAGAATTAAGGCTATTGTTGGGTTTTTTTCTGTGTTTTTTCTGTTGCATTGCATGATATGTATGATACATGATATGTACAATACAACTCCAAGGAGTTTGGGAGAGAAATTAGGGGCGAGTCTTCACTTCATGCATTCTGCCAGAGCCTGAGTTACATCTACAACCCAGTGAACTTGTGATTATTTAAAAATAAAAGAAAATAAGGAGTGTGGCACAGTGATTGCACTGTGGTTATTACGTAGGCTATAACTAGTGCTTGGAGTGAAATGTAATTGGAATGTAGCTGTAATCCACAACAGGATTGCTATGGAGCTTGAGAACTCTTGTCTCAAGTCTGTGTTTTTGTCCCAAATTTTCCTTGTTTCTCTTTGTCCAGCTTTTTTTGTTTTCTAGAGCCAGAGACTCCACAGACCCTGCACATAGTTTTCTGTTATCCTCACTGTGGTGACATTTTCCCCAACGTGTAGTGTAAACGATGTTGCATCATTCCACACTTATCCTTTTATACACAAACATGGAAATTTTCATGATTTTTCGCTTAGTTTCAAGGGTCTAGAAATGTCATTAAATACCTGTGGATAGTTAGGCCCCAGAAAAAATGTTGGAGGTAGGCTGTGGTATCAAAGATTTGTTAAGAGCAGCTTGTAATGATATTAGGTCACAAATCACATGCATTGAATTGGTCATACTTCAACAAGGGAATTGTCCATTCTGGAAACAGGGCTGGATGATTTCTTAAGGTCCTTGTTGCATCGTAGACTTACCTTTAACCTATGACCAAAAACATTTGAGGTGAATAATGGAACATTTGAAAAGTAAAATCGTGAGCTCTTGCACGACCTTGCTTTGATACAAAATAGGCTTCTTTTCACCCTCAGGTTACTAACTATATTTGCATTAAAGTAGCTTTTCTCCAGAGTGCTCCCAGTAGAGTCTCAGTTTTGGTCTCTTAAACAGTGTATTCAGTGCATCCAACTGATTGAAAATGCAGTTTGTAGCTCTAAATTAACTCTTGATAACTTAAATAATTTGAACTATGTACACTTCCCTATTTTTGGTATTTCTTTCGCTCTTTGCATAAGGAAGACGTGTGCCATCTTTTCTCCCAGGTGTTTTCTTCCGTTTGTAACCTCAGAACTGGACTGATTTTCTGCAAGCGTGATTTTTCTCTGGGTTTTCATTCCTGGGGTTTAATCCCCAGATTTTTCCCTGGGTTTTAAACCACTCAGGTTCAGAGAAATACAGTAACTTTGTTTTTTAATAGCCGCTGGCTTCAGGATCAGGCTGGGCATCAGTGGCCACTAGAAAGATGGTTTGGGTGCTGACTTACCAGTATAGATGGCAGCAGCAGTTCCAGCATGGCATGAGGCAGGAGTAATGGAGAAACTGGCCTGAGACTGGATATTGGATGAGGATAAGGAGGATCTTGGCATGAGAGCTTAGAGGAACTGAAAATTCTGTATTGGATGGCTTGATTAAGGGGAGATTTGGGACAGAAGGGTGGCAAGGATTTAGGGTAGAGCAGTGTAGGATGTCTCTTACAGCCTATCTCAGGAATATTTTTCTTTGTTTTGATAATGTTCAGAATACCTAAATTTAATCTCATCTGAAACATTTCATTTTTGTGTCCTGCACTGGCAGCTTTTATTATTTTTGTGTTCTTACTCAGGTCTGCTCAAAGAAGTAGAATTTTTGTCAAAGGAGAAGCTTGAGCTTCAGTGTCAGGCAGAAAAGGACCATTCCAACTTACGCTCTCAGATGAAGGTTTTGGAGGTGGAACTGGAAGAGCAGCTCCACAGTAACCAAGACCTGGCTACACAGTTACTGGAGGTTGCTGAATTGAAACAGCAAATTGAAGTTCTTGAAAAACAGCTTAAAAGCCAGCGGCAGTTCATGGATGTAAGTAAGAGACCACATTTCTATGGGCTTGGAGGTGATAAATTCTCCAATTCTCTCAATTTTGATTTGAGACATGGAATGTGGTTCCCAAAATGGGCTATTTTCAGTTTTGGTTGAAATTAAGACCTTGGTATTCTAGTCTCATAAAAGAAAAAAAAAAAGTTATTCCTTTTTGCTAGTATTGAAGGCTCATTTTTCCTTTTTATTAATTGATAATTGTAGTTTATATGTATGTTGCAGTCAAAAAGGTGCTTTCTCTTTTTCTTTCCCTGTAACTGTAGATAAGCTTTCAGGACTACTAGAAGGTAGTCCTGATTAATTATTAATAATTAGTTAATTATTTTTTAAATTAGCAGTTTCTTCACCACAGAAATAAACCCAAATTCTTCTTGTACTGAAGATTGTAATGAAATCTTCAAAAATATTTTGATTCTCTCTGGCTGGGTTTACAGGAACAAGCCATAGAAAGGGAACATGAACGCGATGATTTTCAGCAGGAAATTCAGAAATTGGAAGAACAGTTAAAACTGTCAGCAAAATCACAGATGTCAGGACAGTCCAGAGAGCACAGGGTGAGTAAAGCACTTGGTAGCCAAAGGAATTTGTTTATTACAATTAAATACCAAAATGGTATGTTCTTGGGGTCTGGCTCTTGGGATAGTTTTTTTCCCCTCTGTTATCCAGAGAGCAGATATTTCCCCAGGTGATTGAATTACATTTAGGCAATGAGGGTGCACTTATATTATTTGTTATGGAGATGGAAAGAACTGTTGTATGTGCTTTACAGTAAAGTGTCTGAGTGTGGTTTAAATGGACCAAGGAGGACAACACTATAGACACTTTGCTCTAAAAAGCATATCTGAGGAATGACTTTTGGATTCTAAATGTGTTTATTTTTTCCACCTATAACAATTTTAATAGAGATGACCTTTGCATGCCTCATCCTATTTAAGTTTGTAAATATTGTTTACACGTGTTCGTTTGTTTGATGCTTGGCTTCAAAGATTAACTTTTGCTTTTTTTTTTCCTTCTGGTTGGTTGTTTTTTTTTTTTTTCACATAAATGAACATTATACAGAACTATGAATTGATTCTACAGGTATGGAAAACAGCATGAATATCTCTTTAACTTTTCTTTCCTTTTCCTTTCAATCCCATCTAGATATGCTTTATCTTTTCTTCCTCTTCTTGGTATGTCAGTGCATGACTCGGCATGACTTGGAGCTAAGGATACAGGTTTTAGGGTGGCAGAATTCTTGCAGGGAATGAAGAACTGCTTTTATTTTAATTTCCTGTACATAAGTACTTAACTCTCCTGGCTTATTGCTCAGAAGTGTTACAGGCAGTTATTCACTGAAACAGGCTTTTGGTATAAAAGGAGAAATGGAGGTTTGGAGCATGAAACAAAGATACTGGAATAGTGATAATAAAACTGTGCCTGGGTCTTATCAAAACTTCGATGTGTAAACTACTTAATTTCATTTCCATCTGTCTATTTATGTATAATTTGTGGAATTGCATCCCTCAGTATTAGAGGTGCACATCTGTATCTTTGATATGAATGAATTTCCAGTGAATGAATTTTCCATGCTGGAGGGCATAGCTGAAAAAATTAACACTGTAGTTTTGCAAACACTTTCAGAAAGAATGAAAAGTTACTTGGAGAAAAACACACAAGGATGATAACTGAGCAAGTGACATTTGTGGGTAGGGTGAGGTATGCAGGCACTCTGTGCCAGGAAATGTTAGTATTTGTTTGTTGAATTGGTTGTTTAATGAAGCTGTAACATCAGTAAGTGCTTAACTCACTCCAAACCAAATCAGCTCAAGTGAACTCATGATTTCTGCATGTAGTAGTTATTACAAGTTGCCCTCTCTTCTGTTTACTAGGTTCAAGGTATGTGTGAGTAGGATTATTTTGTGAAAAGAGTGCTGTCTGGTCCTTGGGAGTGCAGTGTGCACTGTGAGAGTGAACGTTATGGAAGTGTTTTCTTAGCTACAGGATTGCAGCACCAGCTTTCTAGCAATGTGGTGTTAAAAATACACTTTTTATGTCTGAAGTGTCATAGTTTTGGGATTCTGATGCCAAAATTTTGTAGCATTAGAAAGATTAGACTTCTAGAAGATTTTTCTATACCCAAAAGCTTTACGGTAAGGCCTGTGTTATGGTTAGCAGTGGTTAGTTGCTGATGAGATGAGAAGGGAGTAAGATACATACACAGTTGAGGAAATGTTTGTGCCTGTAAGCAGTTGAAAATGTAATGTTCATAACTTTCTTAACCAGTCTCTTACACTCTCCCTGCTTATTAATTTGACTCTTCTTCTCTATTTGCTCAAGTGTGTTTTGCTGCTTTAGTAATATCTGCCCAATACTTTGAATATGTAAAGATCTATATTAATGCAAAGAATTTTTATTTTGTAATGTTGAAGTGGGATTTGCGTAAATTCAGACACTTTTTGATGAACAAAGCATTTATTTTGTAAAATTCCATCTTCCTTGCTCATGGGTATTGACCAGATTATTTCTCCTTTCCCACTGCTTTCCTGCCTGAGCTTGCTTTCACTGTTCTAAATGCCTTTATCACACCCTGAGGTAGTCTGTCTGTCACACCAAAGCTCCTAGCCTTGCCTTCACCTTGATTACTGGGATTAATGAATGACTGTTTTCCTGCAGCTAAAATTCAAAATTGGTATCCTGCTCATATTTAAATGATTTTTGGAAAAATAAGTACCTGTCCTATGTTGACTCATGGGAATCTCTCTGATTGCATATTTATCCTTCAGTTCTTGATATCTTTCTTTAAACTGGGATTCCTTGGAATACTGGAAGAGGGTTCTGAGGTTACAGAAATAAATCCAATGCTATTATTAAAAATCCATGTAATCTTGGTGGATTTTCAGTCTCATAACCAAGTAACCCCTGCCACCAAAAGACTCCTTTGAGAGTATACCTTCATCTAGTACTTTGTGAGAGTACTGCAGATGTTGAGAGAGTAATCAAACATGCATTTAGGAGCTGCTGCATTTGGAAAACAAGATTTCAGAAAGCTAACTTTTTCATACTTTCTATGTATATTTAGTTTTATTTTGATCTGGAATTTTAGCGCTACTTTAATCCATAGTAAAACCTGTTTTAACGTGAAATTACTCTCACGTTCAACTGGAAGGAAGTTTGTTCATATTGCCTGAATATCTGTATACTGTGATTTCTGTGTAGGTAGAATCTTTGCAAGCAGAAATAAAAGAGAAGATGGATGATTACAATAAACTGTTACTAGAAAAGGAGCGAAAACACCAAGAAATTGCAGCTCGTGATAAAGAGATAGAAGAACTGGTGGCACAGATCCAAGAGCTGAAGCTCAGTGGTGCTGAGGTCTCGAAGACTGTACACAGCTTGGAACAACAGCTGCAGAAAATGAAGAAAGTAGAAACTGAACTAAAACAGGTAGTTTTTAAATCTTTATTTAAATGGGGTTGGCATTACATGATAGTGGCTTTATGAGGGTTGTCAGTAGTGTTTGCAGCACTGTCTGGCACCCAGTAGTGAGTTAAACTGGTGTATTAATGACACATATCACAGCCACAGCTTAAATAATCTCTGGTTCTACAAACTCTAAGTCCATTAGAAAGACTTAGGTACTACTTGTAAGTAGTGTATGTACTTAGATATTACTTACACGACTTAAGTAAGACTTACTCCAAGTCCTCCTATGGAGGCTGCTTTTGACAGTTGTTGTGTTTGCTGCTTCAGAGCTGCTCTTGCGCTTGTCTGGAAGTTTCTGAGAAGGTAGTGTTATTGACTATCAAACATTGAGGGTCTTCAGTAAATATTTGTGTTTAAAATCAAATTCTCTTAATCTGTAGCCCTTCTTGCTCTGTGTCTTTGAAGCCAGGTCTATTTGCCATAGTCTGAAACTTCTAGTGGTTTGTTGTTACTGCTACAGATTTAATCACAGCCCAAAGTTAAGAATTACAATCCATTTAGCAAAAGTTACCAAATATATGAGTACCCTTTCCTGCCATCTGAAACTAAATGTTCCATTTCCTCCCAACAATTTTCCTTGGTTAAGTATTGTTAAAAGTTATGTGGAGATCTTGTTGCCTACAGTTGCATAATATGATGTTATAAGAAGGTGGAGTCAGACTAGAAGGTGCAAATGAAAGGATGAGAAGATATGAGTATAAACAAGGGAAATTCCAATTAAATGGAAGTGGGGGGGAGAGTGGTCACACTGGGGCAGCAACTCCTTAAAGGAAGCTCAGAGTGTCAGTGGTTTCTCTGTCTGGGAGAATGTGAGTATTGCCTGAGCAGAGCCTAGTTGGTTGTGCTTCAAGTAAGAGAACTCTAAAGACCATTCCCAGCTTAATTTTTTCTGTGGTTTTATCCAAACATACAAAAGCCATGCCCGTTTGCTTTCTCTCTGCCTTCAAATGGATGAAGATTCTGGTGCTGCTTGCTGTTGGCAAGTTGCTCTTTTCTCTGGAATCTTGGCCAGCTGTTAAACAGGCTTTCTTTATTCATGTGAATTCAGAATATTCTTTTAGTTGTCTGAATGTCCCCATCAATTGGTGTTTTGTAAAAATCTTAAGTAAGCCAGACTCTTGAGTTTGGTTTTTCTTTTTTTTCGGAGAAGCTAATTCAACCAATCTAAACAAGGTTGTACTATTCAATTTGCCACTTGTAAGCATTGTAATAGCTTGTCTTGAAGCAATTTTCTGCAGTAAATAAGTTCCAATGGAGCTCTAAGAACAATTACATGCCATGGCATTTTTTTGTAAAAATACACTTGATGTGAATGATAATTGCAGAGTTTTATTGTTCTCCAAATTCCAACATATGAAAAGTGCGTGTATTGCAGGTGATGGAGAATTAAGAAATAGGTCTGGAAATAGAATGTCTTGAATATAGAACAGTGGGGCTTTGTGAGAAATGCTGAATAAAGTCACAGCTAACAGATCCATTTGGCCTGCTGTGATGTGCATGGAGCAGGCCTTTGTTTTATCCTGCTCCAATTCCTTTCAGTGGTTCAGGTTGCTGGTATGTAACATTGAAGCTCCTGGGCAGGGTTGTTTTTGGGAGGATTGCTCATCCTTTTGCATGAGATCTAAAAACTGGGGCTAATTTAGGGAGTCTGCTCTCCTGTGGATTTGGGATTCATGGAAGAAGACACCACATTAGACGACATGTGAATGACCACCCAGAAGGTTTTACAGTGAAGGTGCATTATACAGAGCCCTGATTTTTGCCTGGTTTGCCACTTGCTTTTGCTGGGTTGCTGTAGCAACCTGAGCACATGGCAACTGGAGAATGCCAGGAGGAACTGAATTCTTGTGTGCAGAGCTGTAGACACTGCACACTTGCAGCTTTGCTGTCCAGGCAAGGCAGGGACACTGGAGATAAAGCAGCACCCTTCTGCAAGAGCCTGGATTGTGCATTGTTGCTGAAGGGTTTTGGTCAGGGATCAGTGTGGTTTGGGTAACATTTCTAGTTGATAAAAAACAAAAAAAGGCTCTGCTGTTGCTTGGGCTTTGCTTTAATGTGTGTTCTTTCCTGAGGGGCTGCCAGAGGGGCTGGTTGATAGCACAGATTTCATGCGAGAGCAAGAAAAATTTCCATTTTTCCCTTACCTTTTGATACTGCGATACAGCATTAACTTTGCAATTTATTTTTATTTTTAAATTGCTGCTATTTTCAGTTTAGAATCAGAAGATCCTCGTCATGTACTCTGGGTATTAGATCTCTTGAACTAGAGAAAAAATGGTTAAATTTATGTATTTTCACAAATCATGCTCTGACTCACAAATCACAAAATAACCTATTAAAGATGTACATTAAACTATGGGCAGAGTAAGTGTTGAATAGCAGAGGTAATTACTGCTTTAGGTTTCTTGTCCATCTTTCCTTTACTGTATTAAATACAGATATGTATGCTTATTGTTTGGACAATTCTCAAGTCAACCTTTCCTCCTTGGACTGACCCAGCTCCTGAGAAGGACTGTGAGAGAAGGAGGATCAAAAAAGAATTTAAAATAAAAAAAGCTATGGTAGCTTGGCAGATCACAGGTTGGACAAACTTAGTGCTGCTTTATCACATTCTGACTGAACTTGATGTATTTGTGAGTAGGTGTTGATCTACCCAGAACTCTTCATTTCTTAAGTTGTGTCCATCTATCAAATTTAGTTCGGCGCATGTATGGTACCATAATAAATTTGGAAATGGCTACAAGAACAAGATGTTATCTTCTTAAACACATAAAACGCTGTGTAACTGCAAAAGTATAATTTATCACTGAATGCTAAATTTTCAGAAGTTGTTAAACTTGGATTACAAAAAAATAAAGGGGTAAAAACTTAAATGAGCTAAAAACATTCAGTTGTTTTGGATGCTTATTTCTTTATAAGCCATTGGGTTTATGTACTTTTCTTCTTGTACTGGGTCTGTCAGGGTCGATGAAGTGTTTCAGCAGGATTGTTCTGGTTAGGTAGGTTTGTATATTGACAGCAATTAATTCTAACATGAAAAAAAATCATTTTTCAGGATAAAGAGGCATTGCAACAGCAGCAGTACAATAACCTGATCCAGATCTCTGCCCTGCAGTCTAAACTGGATGAAGCAAGGCACCGAGTGCCAGTGGATGGCAGTTCTGCCCCGGTGCTGAAGGAGCACTTACAGGCAGAGCAGGAAGCACTTCAGGCCAAGGAGAGAGAGGTGAGAACTTTGGGAGAGTCCTGCAGACTTTGAGTCACTTTGGCCTCAACTAAACTTCCTTTTTCTTGCTTTTTTCTGTGTCCATCTCCCTTCCTGCTGGAAACAGTCTTGTGATGATTCACATAACTTTGAGACTGATCAGTATTAGTTGTACACTGATTTTCCTTTCCTTCCAAAGTTGAAGTAGGTAGATAAGTTTTTATTTGAGAGTGAGGGATAATTCTTTTAGGACCAGAAAGGGCAATTACCCATAATGGTGTAATTTAACCAGTTTTGAGAGAATGTTTGTGGTGAGTTTTTGTATCAAGCTAAGAAGAAACACAGAAATTGGTCACAATATTTGGAACTTTTATTGGATTTACTTGTATATATGCATACACAACCCCACTGTATGTTTATATTGTATACATAATTATTACAATATCTGTGGTATAGAAACATAGTCCAGTTAAGGATGTGTAAAGAATAAAAACAGGAGTGATTGTTCAGTCAATTGTACACCCTTCTTTCAAGAGCAGTAAGAGATAATAAAAAATAATTTCTTAAAGATGGAATTTCCATTTCTCTTATGAAGTCTGATTTCAACAATCGTAATTCCCAAAGCCAGTATACCTTGCTAGCCATTAAGGCAAGAGACAGTGGATGGCAACATCACGCTGCAGAGAAAAGTGTGGTTATTGAATCATCTCTTTGTTGTCTGTGTTACTGGGATTGGCACTGCAATGCTCATTTCTGACTTCTGGGAGGAGAAGGATGGTGTTTATATTGACTGCTTGTCATTGTTGCACATCAAATGCTAATATGTCTCATATTGTTACATCAAATGATATCAGTCAAGCCAAAGTTCACAATACAGATTAATGGATCTTTTGTGAGCAGGTAGATTTTTTTTTAAAGAAAACAGAAACCCACCTTTGCAGTACTTTGGTTTTGCAGATGAGGAGCTGGAACACAAGCGTCTCACTCTCTTTTTATGTCAGGTATTTTATTAATGCAGTTTGATTAGAGTTTAAATCATTGAATTTGCTGAAGTTACTTCTTGTCATTAAATAATGCAATGAATGAAGTTTTATTTTAGAGGACTTAATTGAAACAACTATGTGTTTTCTTCTTTTTTTTTTTAGATTGCAAACTTGCTAGACCAACTAGAACAATATAAAGATAACTTAAGCAAGAAAGATGAGGAGATACTGCAGCTGAACTTGCAGTTAGAGGTACAAAAAAACCTGAATACTTCCAACATCATCCAGCTTCAGGCAGAGAATGCACACTTGAAGGTAAGTTCCTTTAGCTTTAGTGCACTGCCTAAAATGTCAGAGACCTGCTTTCTTGAGTGCTGAAGTCTTCATCTCGTAATGTTGGTAAACAGATACTTGGGTTGTTTCTCTTGCTGGCGGAATGTTGTGTTACCTTTACAAGACTAATGCTGGGTATTGTAGAAACGAAGCCCCCTCAGTAGTCTATATTCATTCTTGTAGCATTATCTTCTACAGTGATTTGATTTAAATCAAAAGCTGAGGTTATTTTCTGGGGCAGTCTAATACAGCGGTGCAAACCCAGAGAAGCTGTAGTTGTGTTCCTGAGTTCTTCACCATTATAGTAAAGAGGAGAATGTTTAAATAAAGCCTTTAGTTCTCTTCTGCCATTAGGCTGAGAGGGAAAGTCGGCCCTTTCTAATGAGGTTGTTTTTTCTGGTCAGGAGGATCTAACAAAACTTCATGTGACGCAAAGTCAGGACCTGGGTATTAGTGATTCCTCAGCTTTGTCATTCCCACAAGCACTGCTTGAAGAAAAGAATCAAGAAATCGATCATTTGAATGAGCAGATGAAGAGACTTCAGCATGAGCTGCAGAATGCTTTGGAGAATAAAGTAAGAGTGCTTATTATATGGTCATTGCTTGATTTTTGGGGGGAAGCAAGGTGTGTAGATTCTTATTGTAAATGAAATCTGTTTGATAATTCTCTTAGGAAAGTAGAGATTATTTTGAGAAGTTACCAGCTGAAATATGTGGTTCTTCCTGCTATTAAATGTGTGATTTAATGCCTGTGTGATTCAGAAGAGAAATATAAACTCCACGTGCAATAATAGTTGCCTACATAGAGTAATATTCAGTCCTTATCTTTTTGCTTAGGTTGCAGAAGACCAAAAACCTGAAATTGAAGAACTCAGATCACTGGTTGAGCACCTTCGCGTTGACCAGGAGAGGCTGCGTAAGGACAAGGATGAAGAGGTGGAGCAACTCCATGGAGTAATTGAGAAGCTTCAAAAAGAGCTGGCACAGTTTGGACCATGTAATGAAGATAGTGACAACCAAGATGATTTCTATAAAGTTGCGTTGGGAAAGTCAGTGGAAAACCTTCAGAACGAGTTGAAGAAGGGACTGGTAGATTGTCAGGATGATCCTGATCCAAACAGAAGAAACGCATCACTACTCTCTAAAGTGAGAGAACTTCAGGAGGAGCTGGAGCTTGTCTCAGCTTCTAAAGACGCTCTGCAGCAGCAACTGGAAAAAAAGGAATTGCAGCTCAAAACAGAAGTGGAAATCTTGGAGAAAAAATGCCAGCAGTTGCGAGAGTCATCACAGCAGTCTGTTGCAGAGCTCACCTCCCTGAGAATCCAGCACCAGGCACTTCAGGAAGAATACAGCCTTTCCCAAACGCGTTTGTCTCAGAGAGAGGCTGAGACCAAGGTGACTACATCTCGAGTTCAAGAACTTGAAGATAAGGTGAGAGAAAGGGAAGCAAATATTCTAGAGAAAGAGATGCAAATTAAGACAATGGCAGATCAAAGAGAAGCTGACACAACTGAGCTGCAGTACCTAACAGAAAAGGCAGCAGAGCTCCAAACAGAGTTGGAAAAGAGAGATGCAAGTCAGGCACAAGATGTTTACAATCTTCAATTAGAAGTTTCTAGACTTGATTTCCAGGTGCAAGCACTGAATCAGAAAGAAGTAGCTTATCTGAGAGAAATCAAGGAACTGCAAGGGAGCACTGCACAACTGAAAGGTGAAATCAAGACCCATATGAAAGAGCTTGAAGCCTTAAGATTAGAAAGAGCTGAAGTTCTTTCACAGTTGGAGTCTTGCAAGCTGAAGGAGCAAGTAGGTCATGAGGAGACTAAATTTCTCAAGTCATTCTGCCAGAGAGAAAGAAAAGATGTAGCCCTTAAAAATGGAATGGAAGAATTAGAAGCAAATATTGATCAGTCATTTGGAGTATTGGCTTCCCCTACTGCTAAACTGGTACATGATTTGATTTTTAATGCTATTATTTGTTGTGGAGATGTTTTTAGAATAATCTGTTTTTAGATTAATAGATTAAATACATTTTCCCCATTTTACTCTATTTTGCTTGTGAGAGTAGTTAGTAGGTGATATCCCTTCCTTTCTCTCCACCTGTGAGAGCTTCCCAGCTTATTTTTTCCCTCCTGATCTGTTGAGGAGGGAGAGTGAGAGGGTGGGCGTGTGCAAACCAAGTAATGAGCTTACCATGAGCTACCAAGACTATGTTTGCCATCCTTCATGTCTGTATTGGAGAACTACTTTGAAACATTTCCTCATGTCTCTTTTTCTCTTCAGAAATCCGTATTTACTATGATTGTTTGTTGTAATTATTCTGAATGTTCCCCAGAACCATTTGCTCCAAGTAACCTAATCTTCTTAAATTCTTATTAAATCACTCAATTTTAGAAAGCAGTAGGACCCAGGTGATCCTTTTTTCAAAGAGCTGTAGAAATCTGTCATACACCAACTTACTGTCTTTAAAGGCTGGCTTACAGAGGGGATAAGTGCTAGTTAAGAGGGCTTATATGAAGAGTTCATATACACAGGAAAGGAAAAACATTTGGTGTCAGGCTTATGTGAATTTTCAAGGCCCTGCTTGGCAGTGGGATATGGTAATCATCCAAGGTAGTTGACTTATTTAAAGAAATTATAGGATAATTGCTATGTATAATGACATGTTTATTTTTAAAGCAGAAATGAAGAGTGTAGCTATGCAAAACATGTGATCATTCCTGGTGTTTATATTTTTATTTGCCTGGAAGTTCAAGTTTGGAGCAGTGTCATCAGTGCCTGGGTGGCACTGTACATTCAGGGTCTGTTCCAGAAATCTCTCAGGGGAAGGAAACAGGTGGGAAAAGTTAAATTGCCCATGCAGATTGATGTACTTCAGACCATGGAGTATGTCTGTACAAGGCAGCAGAATTCCAGTCCAGTGGCTACTGGACCATGTTCCTTATACAGGCAGGGGTTGTCAGATCCCTGTTTCAAAATCAAAAGTAATTTAGAATCCAGTGAAGAGAGAATTGATAACATTTTGAAGGATATCAGGGAATGCTGAAATTCTGGGGGCAGTTAAATGATTTAAAAATCACTTTTCAAGTAGAAACTCAGCCTTTGAAAGGTTTAAATTGTTGTTTATATATCAGTATATGTATTTCCATGTTTAAGTGCTAGAAGTTTTTAAGTAGGCTGAGAAGGGATAATTATGAAAATTGGAGAATATGTTGAATTGAAGTAAATAAACTACCATGTATTCAAGCATTCATTACAATAGACTTTTTCCTATGGATCTAGTTCATCCTAGTATTAGAAAAAGTATAATATTCACAGCATTCGTAGAAGAGCAAAGAACCCTTCCTACAATTATGCTTGGGCTCAAAAGTGGAAACAAAATTTGAAAATGTATTAAAATGAAAGCTGGAGGAGCAGCAAAAAGAGTAGAGTCTTGCAGCTAGCACTAGGCTAGAAACAGATGATTAAGAGGGATGATGAACACAACAGGATTAAGGTGATGGTTTAACATATAGAGGGATAACAATTATTCACTGTATCTGACAAACTAACAACTATGGAGGATGAAATGAAATTTCCATGTTGACAGGTTTAAAATCTCAAATAATGCATTATTTAGACTCAGTCACAGAATCAGAGGTTAAAAGAGTAATTTTATCTTAAAATTACTTCGATAAAGCGATTGAAGAAAAAATAAATCAATTCTAAAAGGTCTTTTTTTTAAGCGCATGTTTGTCAGTTTGTAAAATCGTGCTCAAATTCTATTAAACAATTAATATGTTATGTCGTTATAGGAAAAAGATGACATTATGTTTGACTTGACAATTCACAGTCAAAATCCAAAAACACAGATTAAGCAATCGCAAGAAAGTATCTTGCGCCAGGAGTTGGACGTGATCCGCAGCTCTGAAGGGAATCAAGGTTTGAAAAAGCATTGCCAGCAAATGTTGGAAATTCATCAAACTCCTGATTCACCAAAACACAATTTGAACATAGACAAAGAAACTCCAAAGGATTTCCAGAATTTAATTGCAAGTATGGCTTCATGGGGCTCCCCTGAGATCATGAGAAAGCAAGATATAAGCATGGAACTTCAACCAGTGCTTCACCTGACACCCTTCTCAGAAGCTGAAAACACAGATTTTGAAATTGTGTACACAAGGTCATCCCAGCAAGGAGATAATTCCATATCACTGGGATATTCTAACCTGGATGAAAATGGCAGTGGGGATGCAACAGTGGGAGTAGATAGAAAATCTCCAGCTTTCTCTGAAAGTACCTATTCTGTAGATGATGATGAAGATATGGAGAAGAAGATTCAGGTAAGTGGTATTTCATGTCTGATTTAATTCTTATTAAACAAGACTGCTCAGCTCTGTCCCGCTGGGATCACTGAGGGGCCATGGGCTCCAAGTAGCAGAAACCTACACACTGCTGGGAGTAGGTCCTGTGATGTTCTGAACATACAATTATTAGTTTCTCTCTTACTGTGATAATAACTGATAAATTTGTGATAACACTTAATGTGTCAGTAATTGAGCTAAACCTGTAAAACCCTTGCTACCACACTACTCAGTGTACTGTAAGAGCTCCCCACTTCTTCAACAATCTGTTGTTGAGTGTTAGAAGAGACTCTTTCAAAACTGGAGAATAGAGGTTTTTCTTTTTAATGGCAATATTTTATATATTGTATACATATACTTGTCTGTATTCTGTAATTTCACAGGTAGATAAAGTCTGTACTTCAGAAAATTTAGCTGTATATTTTTGTGCCTTGCTTTGATGGGTAATTAAATATAAATACCTGTATCTTTCTTAAGACTACTAAAAGAGGAAAAAATTGAGATGGCTTCCAGAGAGCACCAATGTTGCATTAATTGTGGTATTTGCCATCTCTAACACTTGGATCAAGTAGGCATTTGCTCAAATCCACACTAGTAACAAAGTTTTCATAAAGGCAGAAACCAAGAGCTGGGTTCAGAAAACCAAATTAACGTGAAAAATTTATTATCAAGCAGATGAGAGAAGCTGATAACCTGACTTTAACCCCTTCTGATTTACAAGATGATGAAAGATCAAGAACATCCACACTGAGCGATGGTTGTGGCAGCAGTAAGTTGAACTTTGTAGACTCCTTTTACCTTTTGTTAACTCCAATATTAAAACATGTTTCTCCTATTTTCTTTTACTGGGTCTTTTATTGGAAAACTATGCCTTTGGCAGGTGGTTCTTTGTGTAGAAACATACATATATATGTATATTTGTGCCTGTTTTCACCTTTGCATGTTTACATACAGGAAAGAGGCAGGGAGTTTAAGTGAGTCCTGACTTAACTACAACACTTGCTCTGGTTCTAAAGGCAACTTACTGACTTTTAATTTAAGTTAGTTGAGATCTCAACCAACCACCTCAATCTGACTCTGCATTCATACAAGCAGAATAAATCATGGTTATTTGGCAAGCGGTTGTTCTAGTTTCAAGTTCTTTCCATATTTATAACACTTTCTGGGGATGGGGTGTTGTCTTTTCCTTCAGATACCAGCTCAAATTTGGCAGCTAATCTAAAGCAGGAGGTACAAACATCAGATCACCTAGATGCTAATGTCATGGCTTATCTGCAGTACCGGGGAATGATCCCAGGTATTATGGAATCAATGAAAGAAAAGGAAATACTTTCACCACAGATGAAGGTAACGTATGATTAATATCAACATACCAGCAAATTAGAACTGGACAGCAAAAATGACATGCTAATATAAAATAGCTGCTACGTTTACACTGAAAACTGTTCTGTAATGGTTTAAACTTCAAGTTGGTTATGGTTCGTGTCCTTGCATCTCTTGTGACAACATTACTGACATTTGCTTGTACTTGCTAGAATTGAACTAGTTTTGCTAGGACAGCACTGGTGCTGTTTCAGAATGTGGAGGTACAAGGACTGGTTAATCTGCTTTACGGGTTTGCCTTGGAGGCTTCACAGAAAGTTGTTTCAGAAGCAACCATAGCTGGCTGACATCGTGCTCCCCTGCCTGTTCTTGTCATCCTGATATGATGGAGAGCTGTGGAAACATATTGCAAGGTGTGCAGGGATATGTCAGAGCCAGTTCAAGCAACATGAGGAATACACAGAAGATTGAGCAGTGAGTGCTCACTCTAGTCAGTAAGCAAAGTTGAAGAAAGGATATGCCTAGAACTCTTTGGTGTGCTGAACAAGCTCACAACCCTTCCAAAAATTCCAGCTGTGGAAAAGGAGAAATTCTCATCTATGAGAGAATACAGTAGGTTACAGTGACTTCTCGAGTAATAAGAAACTAGAAGAAATACCCTTTCTAGAAAGTGAATTCTGCCTCCTAATATGCTTAGCAGGTTCTTTCAGCTTGCCCAGCACAATGGAGGAAGACTTGTGCAAGGGAAAGGTAAGCCTGAATTCAAATTCACTCAAGCTAGCTGGCCCAGGTAACTCATAAGGTGAAGGAGACTGGGCCTTTATCACAGCTCAAGTCAGAAGGAAGATCCTTCCCCCATCCATCTGCCCTTCATAAGAGACAGGATGCTCTGGGGTTGGAGAAGGAAGAGCACATGGAGTAACTGATGTGATCCAGGAAAAGCCAAACATGCAAAGCTGATGAAACTACCTGCCAGCATTGGAACCAGTGCTACCAAAAAAAGCACATCAGGTGTTAGTAATTGGAGATTCCTTACTGAGAGGCACTGAAGTGCCCTCTTGCCATCCAGATACTTTCTCTAGAGAAGTTTGTTGCTTACCAGCAGCTTTTATTTGTGGTATCATTGAGGCTGCCAAGCTGAGTGAGCCCTATAGGTTACAGATCACCCATGTAGGGTCTAACAGTACTGTAACAGGGCAGTTCAAAGGTTTGGGACCATAGGTGATATTCTCTATCCTCCTAGTCAGAGGAAGGGGACCAGGATAGAGGTGAATTCCTGGCTGTGCAGCTGGTGCAGTACTCAAGGTTTTCATTTTTATGATCATGGATTTACCTTTGAGAAGCCAGAAATCTTGGGAGCTCATGGAATTCACCTGACCAAGTGGGACAAGAGTGTCTCCACCAATAAGCTGGTCAAACCTATAAGGAAAGCTTTAAATTAGATGAGGAAGGGACTGGAGGAATGACGTCCCTCCTATTGTAAGAGAAGATCAGATTCAAGACCACCAGAGGAACCTGAGCATAGGTAGGTCTGTGGGACCCAAAGACATGAATCCCAGAGCCCTGAGGAAATTTTGCAGTTGCAATTGCCAAGCCACTCCATTTTTGAAAAGTCATGGCAGTCAGATAAAGTCTCCAGTGACTGGAGAAGAGGGAAACATAGCACCCATTTTTAAAAAGCATAGTAACGAGCACCCTGGAAACTACTGATCTTTCAGTCTCACCTCACTGCCCAGTAAGATCATGAAATGGACTGGACATAAGTAAAGCAATTCTTGTGATGAGACACTGACACAGAGAGGTGGCAGATCCCTAGAAGTCCATCCCAGAATCCATTCAAAATGAGGTTGGATGGGACTTTGAGCAACCTTAACTAACAGAAGATGTTCCCCATGCCTGTCACAGCAGAGTTGGACTAGATATGTTCTTGAAAGGTCTGTTCCAACTGAAAACCGAATGGTTTGATGAATGCAGGTATGATCCTGCATCTAAAAAATTAATAATTCTCTAAAGCACAGTCTCAGAGACTTCATGGAAGAGGTGAATTTTATTTTACCTTAAAAAACAGAATTTTTTTTGTTTGTTTCTTTTGTGAAGCATCGATCTAGACTTTACTGGCTGTAAGACCTGAGTGCATATTCCAGTACTGAATGTTTAGTTTGAACACTTTACTGTGTTTTTGATGTTAATGTTTACTAAAGGTTTTCACTGATTCTTGAAGTAATCACTATTTTGAGTCCATTGACAGAAAAGCAAATCAAGTTGGTTCAGAAGTAATTTTTAAAAAGTGCAAGGGAGAATATCAAGAGTTAAATAAAAGTACTCTGTGTTGTTGTTAAAGTGAGTAGCAATGAGGAACAGCTCCCCATGGAAGCTGGGATATTTCTGATGAGATGTGTGTAAGACAAGAACTTAAATCTCCAGTGACCTTCCTTGAAAAGAGGCCAGGAAACATCTGTGCATGATGTAATAGTTTGTGAACAGGGAATTTATTTAAAATATATTATTTGGCCTGACAATGTCAGAGGAAACAATTTACACTGTAAATTAATAAAACTGATTATTTTGGGAGTTGTACATAATTTGCTAAATTAAGCCAAGGTTGTCTACAACCATCATTCAGTTTTCTGGCATCACTGGGACTTAATAACATAGCTTCAGACTTGATAGAATTGAATTTATTCCCAGGAAGGTTAGCTAAATGGTTCAGAAACCAAGGTAAAGTACAGCCCTTTGGCATAAATAATAATTTATGCTTAATTGCATCTTAGTGTGTTGATACAGATAGCTTACTTTTGTTGTCTAGTATTATCCCATCCTACTCTTACACTGTCAGGATGCTGATGCCTGTTTCCTAATATTATTCTTTTCCCCTTCTCAGACTGTGCTGAAGATGGTGTATGAGGAGAGCTGCAAAATATTGGCCTTGTCAGAGCATCCGTTTGGTTTTAGGGAGCTGAAGAACGTCTGTCAGACCCAAGCAGCTATGGAGGGCTGGCAGAAGGAGGGATTATCCCTGCTGGATGCTATCCAGTCACTGAAGGATTACCTCAGCAAGGTGGCAGATAGAGGAGACAAGGTATGGCAATAAAATACCCTTTAAAGCAAGGTAACCAGGTTTTATATATATATAAATGTATATTATATATAAAATATGTTATGAGGCTTGTGTGTGTGTGTGTATATATGTTTAAGGAGTAAGGGACAGTACTCTTTAAACACTTCTAAAAGTGCTCAAATGAACAGATATACTCTTATGGTATGAAAGGTACTGGGTTAGAGATTGAGAGAGATAGCATTTACAAAATATATATATTTTAACAGGAAACTTCAGGTGTTGCTGCTGACTGGAGAGGAGAACTTTTGCAAGCAGTACAGAGCGTGTTCGAGAAGGAGAGAAATGTGTTGCAAATGGACTTGAAGTCTCACTTCTCCAATCCTGCATCTGGTGATGCAAGTTCATTAGGGGAAAAGCTGGAGTACATAATGAAACAACAAGTATGAAAAATTCTTCAAGTGTTCTGCTCATAAATCACTTCTTTATTCTCTGTTATTTTTTAAAAGGTTTTTCTCAGTTTTATTGCTTCTGTTGTTAAATCTTGTGAATTAATACAGATGGCATGGGATCAGTAACTTTTAGACTTTCTGTTGTGCTAGCATTTTTCTGTACATGGTGTTACAAAGCCTGTTGATTATTTTAGCTGGCATCCAGAAAGACTGTGATAGTGAATAGGAAATACTTGGTTGAATTCTTTCCCTCCTTCCCATTTGTCTGGAACTTCACAGACCTCTCTTGCAAAGGGTATATATTGAAGTAACTCTGAATCTGGGGGGTTTTTTGCCAATAATATTTAGTTTCTATGTTTTAGTAATTGTTATGTATAAACTTGACAAGGCAAGTGAAGTGAGGTTTTATTTTTTACATAATGTTAACATTTTGCATTAACCTGAGGCATGAACATAGTAATTTGAGTGCTTCTGTACAAACCTTGTACTGCAAGAGCTTCCTTAGTGTTTATCCTTGCAGAAGATATGAAAATAACCTTGTAGTTTGAATAGGCCTTGGTTTGTTTCAGGAGGAGCAGAGGCAGATGGTTGTGGAGCACCTCTTCTCTTCGGACCGGAATAGCCTGCTCTCAGAAATCCAGGACCTCCGAGCTCAGCTCCGCATGACACATCTCCAGAATCAGGAGAAGCTCCAGCAGCTACAGGAAACCCTTACCAAGGTTGAAGATCATGGGAACAAACAGGAACACCAGCTCCGGAGGAAAGGTAATTCTTACTGCCTTTGTCAGTTCTTTCTGTCTTCTACATCAGTTCCTTTTTACCTCAAAGGTATAAGGCAAAAAAAGGTGTCTTGCAAAGAAGCAGATGCTGTACAATTCCTCAGTTTTACTGAATGCACTCAGGTTGCCTGTAATGTTAGCAGTTCTTTCTCATATCAGTAGTTAAGACAAATCTGTGAAACGCAAAGAGAAACTGTAAAATAACCCAAAGCAATAGAACTGAAGTAGTCTATATAGGAGAAAACCCAGCAAGGACAGTGAAACACCCCTGTTTGCTTGCAGGGAATTGTTTCTGTATATGTTTGCTAGTATAGAGTCACAGAATCATTTAGATTGAATAAGACCTTTAAGACTGTGGAGTCCCACCATAAACAATGTCAAACCCACTGCTAAACCATGTTCCTGACTAAAAAAGCAAGCCTTGGTTTTCACAGCAGGTTCCCTTTATGTAATAAAGAAACAAGTGCAAGTGACCTTGGTCAAATAAACATCTCTCTCCAAAGCATAACTCTGCTTTTTCCTTGTTTTTGTTTTTCCCTCACTATCATTCAGGGTTCAGCCATTTCAAAACTTATTAATAGCACATACACTAGTCCAATAGAGGGAAGTTTTCTGGAAATCCAGAAGTTTATTGCTAATTTTATTTATATAATACTGTAGACATAGATGCATTAATTATTTTTTAAGTACTTATCAAACAGGAACCTCCAAATTTAGGGAGAGTTGTTTCTTTTAACTTACTAGCCTGAACAGATCTGGCAAAACAGGTCCTATATAGTGATTCCTGTCATAAAATGTTTATGTAAGTGGGAAGTTGGTTTAATGAGGTTTAAAATCCATTGGTAACAGGATGCTTACAGAGTATCACGATAGAATAGTAGTGTTTGTGCAACTTTCTGCTGATTCCTCTAATGTTTGAAAAGAATTCTCCAGACAAGAACACATTAATACAGCTGATTTTTTTCCTAATATAAATTAGTATGATATCATATTGTCAAGGTCTCTGTAATATAAATAACTGTTACAATGTGTTCTTATCCTAGTTGAATTATTGGAATATAAGCTTCAGCAGGAAAAATCTATTATAAGTGACTTGCACAGCACCCTCTCTGAGGAGCAGAAAAGATCCTCTGAAACATGTGATCTCCTGAATCAAGAAAAAGCATCCCTGAAGTCAGAGCTCTCTGAAAGTAAGCGAGAGAATGAAAGGTTGCAGAAATCCCTGGAAGAGCTTCAGAGGGAAATAAATCAGTTACGGTGAGAAGTAGATTTGTTCATTTATTTGATTTATCAGCAGGTCTGAAAGAGCTTTATACTAATTGGATCCGTAAAGGGCTTAACACTTGGAAACACAGGGAGGAAAACTAGTGTCTCTCACTTTTAAGGGTTATGTTTTCTTTACTAAATTCTGTCATCTTGGGTATGTTCCTTTCCCACTCCCTTCTTAGTGTATGTCAGTATTTTTCTTTCCTCTCACAGGACAACAGCTTTGCTCTGCCAGGATAAATAACTTCTCTCTATCTCTTAGTTGTTACTAAATTGAGCAATTCTAGCTTGGCTTGCAGGGAGGTGAGTGTTTTCAGATGCTAGCTAGCTGTGATTTGAAAACTGACTGTCTTTAGAAAGAACAGAGGCCACCTTAAAGAAACAAATCAATAGAAAGAACTCAGAGAAACCAACCCAAAATGTCTCGCTTGTGATGCTGGTGAAGGATGTTCTGTTCAGAATGTAGAAATGTCGTTTTGAACTTTGCAGTGTTGAATTGGAAAAAAAAGAAAAGGATTTGGCAGCTGCACTTGAAGACTTGCAGGCTGAGCAGCTGAAGGGATCTGAGCTGCAAGGCTGGTTTGAGGAACAGCAGTGTCAGCAGAGGAAAGAAGAGGATGAAAAGACAAAGGCCATGAAGGTAACGCCTAGATCCCCTGGAGTGTGCAGGTTATCTGTGCAGTCTTCTTCACCTCCACTGTTTTTTGTTTAGGAACCATTAAAAGCCCCCAAACCTCTTCTGAATGTGAACAGTGGCTGTTTTCACAGAGCTAAAGCTTTCAGTTACTTTCCTTAATTGCATGTGCAGAAATAAACCAAAGTTGAATGCTGTGTTGGGGTTTTTTTTCCACATCATCTTAGTGTTTTTTCCTTTCCCATTTTCCCTGTTGTGTACTGCCCCTTGCTGAGTAGGGACAGCCAGATTCTACAGCCGTGTAACTGCACCCTTAATTCCAGAGCAAACTTACCATGAGGGTGTGAGGTGTATGATCACTGAGATTATTGAGAAAATGACCTAATGATAAATAGGTTTGGCAGAGAGTAAGTGGAGCCTTTCCAATATAATATGTATTTTTGGACGTTAACCAAAGTCATCCTGTTCCCTTCTAAAGTGAACAGAAAACAAGTGAACAGCTTTCTCTCCATGACTGTAATAGCAATGACTCAGTGCTTGTAAAAGGCCTACAGTGAGTGGAAAAGGAGGAAGATTTAACGTAAACTATTTCTTAAACCCCAAAACTAAACTCTGTCAAAGAACTCCAAACAATCCTACTTAAATTCCCTAAGCGAGGAAACACAATTGACTATTTCCTTGTAGTCTGGCTTCTCCTGTCATCTTCCTGATAGGTGTTTAGGTTTGAGAGTGATTTTTGTTGGGACTTTTGTTACTGCTGCATGGTAGGATGTGCTGCAACCATCCTTCACCTTTTCAGAAACCTGGTTATGCAAGGAGGACAGAGTAGCCAAGGCCAGGAAAAAAGTGCATTGCCCTGGGACCAGTTGTGCTACAGATTAGTCTGGCATTCACAGATCTTTATTGAAGCCCCGTTATGGAAAGCTGCTGCCATTTAGCATCTGACGTGGCTTTCTAGGAGATAAGAAATGGTGCTGGCTAGGTGGGGGGCAGGGCTGACCTTCCTGCTATGACAGCAGGGCCAGCTCTGACTGCAGTGCCCTGGGACTGCCCCTTCAGTTCCTGCCTTTCCTTCTGAAGAAAGGCGGGCTCCCAAAATGGACCTGGAGATGGATATTAAAGGGAACGCAGGCAGATTTAGAATAGATATAAGGAAGAAATTCTTCCCTGTGAGGATGGTGAGGCCTTGGTACTGAGATTACCCAGAGCAGCTGTAGCTGCCCTATCCCTGGAAATGTTCAAGGCCAGGCTGGACAGTGCTTGGAGCAACCTGGTCTAATGGAAGGTGTCCCTGCAGGGGGTGGTAGTGAGATGAGCTTTAACATCCTTTCCAACCCACACCATTCTGTGATTATTTTTATCAGTCTCTACTGAGTGCTTTGAAGAGATGGGCTGCCAAGTCCTGAAGCTTTACATCTACTCTTACTGCTTAGATTTTTCTTTTTAAAACAACGTGGGTTATTGCTGTTTCAGATGTTACTTATTAATGGGACTGAGTGATGTAAAGAGTAGTGATTTCCTGATGAAGGTCTTACTAACTGAAGAAGAAATAATGTACTGGCAGATAAATTAGCATGATAATTTTTGGGTTTGTTGCTTGGTGGCAGATTGCTAAGGAGCATTTTTCTGACGCTTGTAATTTTAAATTAAACTTTTTAATATCTGAACTACTCTAGTTAAGTCTTGACTATCTTTCTGGATAAAACAGGAGGTTGAAAATTGCTAAGTACCAGCCAGTCCCAAAAATGCGTGTTTGTGCTGGAGTGTTAATGTGTTCTCCCCCCTTCTGCCCAGGAGCTGCAGGCTGCCCTGGATGTGCAGTCGGTGCAGAATTGCCAGCTGGTTGTGTCCTTGGAGCATGAGAAAACAGTAACAGGTAACCTCCGCAAGGAACTGCAGATTGAGCACTCCCGATGTGAAGCCTTGCTGTCCCAGGAACAGACCAAACTGCAGGAGCTACAGAAAAACTTGGATGCTGAGAAAAATCGTTCGTTGGAGCTCCTGGATTCCTTGAACCATGAGCGTGTTCTGACAGAGCAGTTGAGCATGCGAGTGAAGGAAGGTGCCTCCTGTCAGCACAGGGAGTCGCTGCTGGAACAAGCCTTCGTTCGAGAGCTCCAAGCCCAGCTGGAAGAGGAGAGGACCCGAACTATGGAGCTTGCTGCTGTTATTGAGAAAATGCACCAGAAGGCCATCCTGTCCAAAAGGCAGCTGGAGGCTGAGGTACAGATGTGCTGTGAGGAAACCCAGAAGGAGAGGGAGGTCAGTGACAAACTGCAAGCCACCCTGGAGTCTCTTCAGGCACAAAAGCAAGAGGTGATCCATTCATTGGAGGCCCAAAGGGAGAGAGAGGCCAAGCTGAAAGCTGACTGGGAACAACTGCAGTCACTCTTCAACCTGCTGAAAGAGAAAGATAAGAACAGTAAAGAGGAGAGGGAGAGAGAGCGGAGACAGCAGCAACAGACAGAGCTACAGAAACAGAAGAACTGGCAGAGAGATCAGGAGAGACTGGTGAGAATGCTCTGCCTTGCACTGAAATAGCCCCACACTGGGATTTAACCCTCTGGATGGTGTTCTTCAATTGGAATGTTTCCTTCTGTTAAAGCATTCTGAAAAATGCATTAAATGACCTCTTGTCCTGCTTTTCTCAAATGTAGCTGTTTTCAAGGGATTGTGTCTGGATTTATTGTTGACAGAAGTTGATCTTTAAATTTTTGCCTGTGCTGGGAATTGCTGGTTGTTCACAGGTGGGGATGAATATGGGCTAAATGCAGGATGGAATGAAACTAGGTTTCATGTCATTGCCCTTATTTTGTGCTACGATTCCAACCAAAGCTTGTGACAGTATTGGTTTCACCCTGCACTTCTCCTTGGATGGAGACAATGCCCACTGCAGTGTCATTTAATGGCTTCCTGGTGGCCCTGGAAAGCAGTGTTTTAAGCCTTCCCCCAAAAGTGGTCTAGCAGTTAAGGAACACCTGGGTGGGTATGCTAATTAGGTGTGATGACACACAAGTGTGTATGTATAAGATGCAATTAACTACTACTTATTCTATTCAAACAGCAAAACTTGGAACGGCAACACCAGAGGGATGAACAAAGAATTAAAGAACTGCAGGAAATACTGGCAGTATTAAAAGAAAGAGGAAGGGAAAGAAATCCTCCAACTCCAAACTGTCAGGAGGAACTGTTGTGTACCTCAAGCAAAGATGGAAGTGCCAAACAGCCTGTGACAAAAGAAACTGAAAAACCCCACTTGGAACAGCAGCAACAACAGCTGGAGAAGATAAGGCAGCAGTTGCTCTTTGTGGCTGTGCACCTGAATGAGTTCATATACAAAACTCTAGACAAGTGAGTTCATAAAATAGCGGTTTGCTTTCCATCCTGCTTCTTGACTTGTGTGCGTCATGGCTGAGAGCCCTGTGCTCTTTTAATTCTTAAAAATTAACAGAACTTGCTAATTTCTCTGTGTATTCGTAGTAATTTGTGTGGTAAATATTCCATAAATAAAGCCTCAGAACTTAAAGGTCATGTAGTGGGAAGAAGCAATCAAATGTGCGTTAACATTCTTACAAATCAACCCGATACTGAAAAGGTATTTCTGTCTAACAGAACGGTTAATGATTGGTCTGCATCAAATGATGAAGCTGTAGCCTCTTTACTGCAGACATTAAGGGAATTAAAATCAGACTTATTGTCTCCTCCTACGTTTCAGGTAAGGAAAATATTAACATATTTTAATGTCCAACTCTGTTTTGTTGTATTTCAGAGTCTGCTCCTGACAGCCTTTTTTTCCTAGATATGTGATGTGTCCAAGGATCACAATCCTTGGGATGTGTTGCCGTAGCTTCTTTAACTGTCCAGAGACAGCTGGTTTTCACCAAAATACCAAATACTTTTCAAAAAGCACCATAGTGGTTTGTAATCTCAGGAGGGCTGTACTGACCCATGTTTGCAGTATTGCAAATATTTCACAGAAGCCCAGGGACTACTAAAGACTGAGCTCAGGTCTATTGACACAAAATACATAAAAGCATAGCTTTTAGATTCCATCTGATTCTCCAGATAACTTTGCCATTTTATGTCTTTCTCTTGCAATAGACAGTGATCTTTAACCACATTTCAGTCAAAATTTGGGGATTTAAGGCCAACAGTCTTAGATCTTGTTTGATTCAGCCTCTCAATTCCCTCACTTGCCTGGTCTCCAGAAGACACACCTTTGAGAAGGAGTTATGACTGTCTGATACGTGAAAAGGTTTTTCTGTCTTCTGTTCACATCTGATGTGTGACAAGCTGCCTTGGTATGTTGCAGCCTTCCCTCTGTCTACCTGCTTACAAAATACAGTTAATAGTTTCCTTCTGTCACTTGTGCAGCCACATAGGTGCTTGCCAAATGGGTCATCTCCAGCCTTGAGGAGGAGGACGCAGCCTCTTCTCTGAGTTCATGGGGTTATTTTGGTTAAGCCTTCCTCTCACAAACCTTTAGAGCTGTCAGCTGCAGATAAAACTTGTTGGAGCAGAGTTCCCTCCTTTAGGGACTGACCACACAAAAATAAAGGAACCTTAGTTTCCTGACTTAAATTTTGTTTAACAAAAAAAGTGTTCAGCAGAGCACTTTAAAGACGCATGGCTTTCTAGAGCTTAGGAGCAAAAATACCACCTTCATAGCTTTTCTTCTGTGGGCTCAAACAGTCCCTCCTCTCTGCCCTCTTTTCAGGCTTGGATTTTTTGTTTTTTACAGAATCACCTTTTCCTTCAGTCTTCTCTGAATTTCTCCTTCCTTTAAGGTACTGAACCACATGCTCAGGATACTAAAGAAATTTACTGCTGTTATCTCCTTGAGTTGAGATAAATTGGGGAGTATGGGACAGGGAACCTCGCAAAATGTCAGCGTGGAAAATCTGTGCCAAAATGGAGCTGTCTGGTCAATCAGCTGCCAAATGGTGAAGTAGAAGTCAAGGACATAGATGAATCATGTAGGACTCCTTCAGATACTACAGATTGTACTGAAATAAGT
The DNA here is from genome assembly GCA_013397795.1 of Orthonyx spaldingii. Taxonomy (NCBI): domain Eukaryota; kingdom Metazoa; phylum Chordata; class Aves; order Passeriformes; family Orthonychidae; genus Orthonyx; species Orthonyx spaldingii. The sequence continues at coordinate 86,845 of VZTJ01000480.1, read as the reverse complement.
TGCTAGGAGAAACTGGGGTCAGTTGTTTGTACAGACTTCTCTAATGTATAAATTTTATTTCAAGGGATAAAACATTGACTACCTTAAAAAAATCTTATTTCTTTTGTGGTCTGCTGCATTGTGCACTGATGTAACTGTTGATCGGTAAATTTGTAGTTGATAGAAAGAGGGTTATGAAGGCAGAACTTCCATGAAGAATTGGAGCTGGAGTCCTGGGTCTCATTCCTACACGTGATGACTTAGCACAGAACTCAATTTCATAGAATCACAGCATGGTTTGGGCTGGAAGGGACCTTAAAGCCCATCTCGTTCCACTCCCTGCCATGGGCAGGGACACCTTCCACTAGATCAGGTTGCTCCAAGCCCTGTCCAGCCTGACCTTGGACACTTCCAGGGATGGGACAGCCACAGCTTTTCTGGACAATAGACTTTCAGAATTGAATGTGTGATTTTTCAGAATTTACTTCTGTAGATATTTCACAGCTTGTTTGTGTTGTATGTACAACTTGGTTTTGCATGTACACAAGACATCTTCACAATTTCTGTGCTGCCTATGGATGTAGAAGAAAGTCAGATGATTTGTTTCCATTTCAAAGGGTTTGGGAGACTGTTACTAAAGGATTCCTGTAAGGCTGATCAGAGAAGGGGTAGCTTGATGAACAAAAATTTGTTATTTCTGAAGATGGGCTTTTCATGCATTTCAGTTTCTCATTGTGCAGTTTAACACCTGAATGCCATTGCTGATTTTCGGGCTCAATGTTTTTACGTTTTAATTTGTCATAGAGTTGGGATATTAGTCAGTTTGAGATGTTTGATTGTGGAAGTAATATTCAAAACCCATTGTGGCTCACCTTAGGTTTCTGTTTTAGATGAGATGTACAGGTGACGCTGATCCAGTTCAAGAGCTGGAAAGAGAGGCTTGGCAGCGAGAGAGGAACACACTGCAGAATGCACTGAAACAGGCAGAATCCCAGCTGGCTAAAGCCAATGCTGAAATTGAAAACAAACAAGTGGCAGAAACTTCCAGTCCTAAGGTAAAATGATGGGGATAGCAAGCAAAGGGCTCTCTGGAGCTTGGAGAGCCAGCAGTGCCACAGCCAGGAGGTGCCATTTCAACCTGATCTGCTGGGAAAAAAAGGGATCTGTCAGATTATGGCATTTATCTTTCATTTACTGCTGTAATCTTCACTTGCTATTTTAAAAGGTTGATTTTCTAGATGAACAGGTTGATACATTATTTTAAACTGGAAACTTTCCCTATAGGTACCTCTTCAGAGAAGTTCCTTTGGAACTTTCTCAGTGTTAGACAGGAACTTGCATCAAAAGTATCTGGATCTTTGGAATTTCTTTCTACTCTTAGAAGGAGACTTGTATTTCTTGTCTAAGCATGAAAATAGAAAACACTCTATTTTTAATCCCTACTGACTAATTTTAAATACTTGTTATTTTTCTGACACATTGATTGTAATTAAGTCTGATAGGCATCTCTCCCACCATGCTTTCTGGCTGATTTTTTTTAAAGCAGGCATTGTTTTCTTTATTAAAGAGTTAAACTCTTTTAGAGTTTTGCGTATGACAATTTTGCTTGAAAATATTCAGGGGATTTAAAGAAGTCTGACACTCCAAAATTGGGTGGGTTTTAGCAGTGTACAGAATTGTTTTGGCTGCCCTTGTGTCCTCAGTCTGGACATTTGGCCTGAAGACACCTTGTTTGTGGCTGGGTTTTTGCAACAGTAACTGGGAAAAAACTGAAATTTTAATTTTTTTTTTTTTTCTTCCTGCAGGTGCAGAGATTATATCATAAGTACATTCGAGCAGAGAGCTTTAGAAAGGCTCTAGTTTATCAGAAGAAATACCTCTTGCTGCTGCTTGGTGGGTTTCAGGACTGTGAGCAAGCAACTCTCTCTCTCATCGCCCGCATGGGAATCTATCCCTCTCCTGCAGACCTGCAGCTCTCTGTGTCACACTCCCGGCCTTTCACCAAGTTCAGGTGTGCAGTCAGAGCCATCATCGCCATCTCAAGGTAAAGCCAAAACACTCCCTGTCTCTCCTACGTGATGTTTTCTTGGAAACTTGAAAAATTGATAGGTCCTGTCACTTGTCATACATTAATGTTAAGCAAAAGCAATCTCCAGAACTGGTTCAGGCATGACTTGTTACCTGAGTTTGATCTGTACTAAAGATTTGTAAAAAACATCTTCAAGATGAAAGAGGGTAAATTTAGATGGGATATTGGGAAGAAATTCTTCCCTGTGAGGGTGGTGAGACCCTGGCACAGGTTGCCCCGAGAAGCTGTGGCTGCCCCACCTCTGGAAATGTTGAAGGCCAGGTTGGACAGGGTTTGGAGCAACCTGGTCTAGTGGAAGGTGTCCCTGCCCATGGCAGGAGGATGGAACAAGGTGGGCTTCTTTAAGATCCCTTCCAGCCTAAACCATTCCATAATTTTACGAAAAAGCTACTTGAGTGATACCCAGCTGCAATATATTTGGGAACCAGTGCACAGCATTACAAACTAAAGTCCTTTGGGGCTGACCCTTATCTCCTTGGTCTCACTGGATAGTCTGTCTTGTATCAGAATGTGATCTGTCAGGGATGGGTCTTTCTGGAATCCAGTAGCATGCGTTTCATTGGGTGTGATACTGTCATGCTCTGTCACTGCTAGCGGTACGTTGGACAATATGCCATTTCCCAATGACTTTAAGCCCATTTAACGAAAAAAACCAGTTTTAAATGTTAATAGGTGGTTATTTCTTAGCAATTTCCTTGTCTAGTAAAAGTGATTACTAGCAAGTTTCTGTCAGGAGGTAACAGAGTTTTTGACGTGAATACCATAGTAACAGCAAAGGCTGCAGGACCTCAAAACTCCTCCTCTCAGGTAGGAAGAGCTGTCTGGAGATTAGGAATAGAGTGGAGGAGCAGAGCCAAAACAAGCAAGTCTTTTCGGCAATTTGAGGATCATTGCAGGGTAAAATGGGATAAGCCAGCATTTCAAAGACTGAAGTTGAAGAATTCTCACGTCATTCCCACAACAATTATTACTTATGTTGCTTATGAAGTTCTATGCCAACAAATAACTTAATATTAAATTGTAATGTATTTCTACTTATTTTTAATGCTTGTACAAATTTGTTTTCTTAACAAGGTTAAAGTTTTTGGTGAAGAAGTGGAACAAAGTTGGCAGGAAGAGCGCACGGCGTGAAAGCATTTCTCACAGCATAGGAGGTAACACAGGTACATGTTTGGACAAGTACATTATTTTCTTCATAGTTTCTCTTCAGTAATGTGTTTCATTTAAAAACAAAGTCATAGTGGGAAAATCTGCTTATTTTGCCGCTATCCGTCTGTAGAGTAGATGGATAGATGGTCTGATGCAGGTTAATAAGGACTTGAGTTACTTCAGGAACACTTGAGTGCTCCTTTGAGTTACTTCCGAGTGCCTTTGTAAGAATTCCAACAAACATCTTAATGCAGCACCCCATATTGGGGAATTGTTCCCCTTAATGTAATATTCCATTACTTGTGCCTTTTCAGCGCTAAACAAAATTCAGATTAAATAGTGCATTTTTCATTACTTGATACTATGTAATTTTCACTGTTTCTAAGTTGCTGGAAATGCTTATTTTTTAAAAAAATACCAACTTTATACATAAACCCAATGTGGTGTGATTCCTAAGAAACTTGCATCCTCAAATGCTGAGCTTTATACCTCACTACAAAATAGCGTCACAATTCTGTTAAACACAGTTAAAACAAAAAACCAAATCCCAACCAAAAAAGCAGTTAGCTGTAGAAAGTGTATTTATCTGCATTTAAACTCAAACTTAACTGTACTCTGCTGTCATTTTCATGGGTTTATTGGCTATGTTTATGATAGCCTGTTCTCAATGGTTCCTAGAGCATATTTTTTAACCCTTCGTATTTACCACAGCCTGTAGTGCTAGAACAGAAGTCTTGAAAGAGCAGCAGCCCCCAGGTGTTCCTGTCAGCTCTCCCCCTACCCGGGACAGGGACATGGGGCTGTGCCACAGAACCAGCCGTGCTGCAAGATTCATGAGCCTCTCCCCACGATCCTCCTCCTGCTCACATAACAGGTCAGTCTGCAAAGGCAGGAGATGCTTCAAATTACTGTAGGGTTTTTTTTAACATTGCTGAGTGGTTTGAGGGGACAGACTGTGCTTGTCACAACAGCCAGGTAGTCTTCTGGTTTGCATGGAATTAGCAAAATGTTTTGGAGAGTTTTGAGAGAGACCTGTAACCACTTCCAAAAGATTTAATTCTACTGCACCCTATTCCTCTGTCATGGCGTGTGTCTGGGTCTGACAGTCCTGCTAAGTCACCTGTATGATATGGAACAGGATATTAATAACAGCAGCCCTGACTGGTGCTCAGTGTGACTGGATTAGTGGTGGCTCAGGTCTGATGTGGATCCAAGGTAGGCTATATGATGGCTGTTGCTGCTCTTTTTTCCCGGAACAGCTATACAGATGGAAGGGGTGGTGGTGGTTCCAGTTTTCTTTGCCCAGAACTCCTGCCTATATGAATGTAACTTCTGGATATATTTGAGAGTATAGCATGAGAAAGAGAAAATAATTTGTTTTCTTTTTAAGATTGCATCTGTCCCCAAGTTCAGGTCCAGAAAAGTCCCTTGTGCCACCTCAGGATCCTGAACAATCGCTCACAGAATATATCCATCGCTTGGAGGTGATCCAGCAAAGGCTGGCAGGGGTGCTGCCAGGTAAGAACCACCTTCTTACCCCTCACAGCTCCTGCAAGTCTGGGCTGCTTTTTGCAAGGTTCTTTGTACACGTTGCCAATAAAGAGCACCATTTTAAGGAATAATTATCATTTTTGGGGGGTAACAACTAAGTCTCTGAAAGGAAGCCTTTCTGAATCATATCTAAAACTAGTTCAAGTGTGGCATGTCTTCAGAGAGAAGGTTGAATAATTTCATGTGATTTCTGCCCTCTCCTGTTCCCAAGTCTAAACAAGCAAGTGTAGCTTGTGTATAGCGTTAATTTGCTTTAAAGTCAAACAGAGCTGTTGTCATAGCTGAGCAGGGCTTTTTTTCCAGCACAAACTGTAATGCTTCCCTTATTTATCACTTCCCTATGTTCATAACAGCTTTTAAAAAAAGATTTGGAGGCTGGTAAATACAGCCTTCTAGTTCTAAGATTCATCAAAGAGCACAGAAAGGACTGTAGTGGCACTTAGCTTTGCTATTTAAAACAGTTCCACCTAATTCCTAGACTGAATTTACTTAGTTTAATTCAGTCTAGTTAGGTCCTCTTGTTACATGTTGGTTATAGCACAGAAACACCTTGTCCTAAGTAGGAACTCACAAACCATCATCACATCATCCTGAAATCCTGAAGAGTTTGGGAACTTTGACATTGGTCTCAGCAGGACTTCACCTAGAAACTTTATTTCCATGACTTTGTGGGTTTGTTTGGTTTATTGCTTTTTTTTCCCCAAATACTGCAGCTGTATGGCTGATATAGATAAACAGATTTTAGACTTGAAACCTGTCAGCCTTTATGGAAATAACACATTTTGCTTAATTCTAAGTGTGGAATAAGTACTCCACAGCTGGGATACCATGAACAGCACTTCTGTGAAAAGTACGTAATATTTCTGTCATTTCCATGTTACCAGGATGATAATGTCAGGCATTACAGAATAATGCTGCAATCTTTAGAACATTGCTGTCAGACAAATGATTTCCCAGTTCCGAATGAACTTTAGGACATCTACTCAGTGGCAAGACTTTGCCCAGCAACAGAATTACCACAGGAGTGGCAGAAGTGAGCTGTCACTGGGGATAAAGCAGGCCTGTGATGGAGCACTGGTCTCAGGGTATGAAGGTTTGCTTTGGCAGATGTTTAGCCTTTCAAATCCTGTTTTGGATTGCTCCTAGGTGGCTCGTGAAAACTGGAATTGCTTTCAGTACAGCTCATATGAAGTGCTTTGAGGAAACAGCATACTGCTAATTGTACACTGTTGCTTCGTAACACAAGTAGTTCTCTAATATTGATTTGTGTTTTTTTTTAATTTAGGGCAAGTGCTAGGCTCACCTCATCAGAGAAACGTGAAAAAGTGATGGGAACGCTTATGAAATCTGTCCTGCAAGTTCCTACTTCCTCTGAGTTGGTCCTCACTCAACAGAGGCACTTGCAATCTCCTGTGCAACTGAATAAAGGGCAGTGCTTTTACAGCAGATTTTTATATGATCCTTTTTATTATATTTTAGTACTTTGAGGGACTTACTTTTCACTAAGAAAAGTGTTTTACATTCTCATGTGAAATTAAGTCAACAGCTGAAGTGTGCCTGCATCGTCGTATTGTAAGCTGCAAAAAGTCTCTGTGGTGTTTATTTTTCTATAGTGTATAGGTGGATTCCTTGTAAAAAAAGTTATTAAAATGGCATTTTATTAGTGAATTCTTACATAGTGTGGTTGTTTGTTTCAACCTTACCTATTTATTTCTTTTGCTGTTCCTAAAATTGTTTGGGTTTTAATATTTCTGTAGGATCATTCCAATTAAAGGGAATAGCTCAAATACTCTCACAAATATCAAAGATACCTGTAGTCTTCTGTGAATTTAGGGTTTGCTCTTCTGGTTTTTCAGTACGTAAGTCCTCCCTCAGTCTGTCCTATTTTCTCTGGACACTTTTAGCTTCATTTTTCCAGGTCGAAAGGCCCATAACTTTTGTGTAACTCTATGCATTTTTGGCAAAACATACCAAAGAAAACCTGTGAACTCTATCTATGTCTAATGTAAGTGATCCTGCCTCTGTCTGGTATCTTCAGCTACCTTCAGGGAGAGAGTTCCAAAAGTATGAAGTTGCTGGTCAGAGAAGAGGAAAGAGGTGTTCTGGTGGTACACCCATTTCCAGTCACAATGTCTCAGTGCAAAAATGAGAGAGATTCAAGTACCATGCTGAATAAGACTGTTCTGTGATATTTCTATATTTTATTAGAAAAGGCTTAGAAAGAATTATAACACCAAAATATATTAAAGCTCTGGAAACATGAAATCTCTGCCTTTGAAGCAGGTGTGGTGTTTAATTTTGGAGCATGAGAAAAATCTCTTCTGGAGGCAGATTGTTCTGCTGCAGCCTATTGAAAGATTTTTCTCTGCTGGGTATTGAGAATTATATATTGGCATTCATCTGAGATTGTTTTATTACTTATTTAACTGCTTTTGTCTTGGTAAACTCTTATTTATCTGTCAGGTAGATCACCATTTGGTTCTCTGGAAAAAAAAATGTGCTAGAGATAGATCTCGGCACATGTACAGATTTGTTACTCTCTTGACAGCTATAGGAGAACACTTGAACTGATTGGGCATAAATTTAAGAGAGCTGTGAACAAACAATTCCTGATTTGGTGTAAAAGCTTGATAAAAGTAACTTAACTTGTCCAGAGTTCCAAACCAATTTGAACTAAGTTTAAGCTGGCTCAGTGACTGCATCATATTTTTTTAAAAAAACAGATTCTAAGAGCCCTAATAGTCGATGCAGCATTATCAGGCTGCACACACTGGAATGTTCCTGGTGCCTTTTTTGCCTAGCATAGCACAAGTTGATCCTCTTTTGGGAACAATGCATTTCTTGAACAGAGTTCAGAACTGGTACTAAATCTAATCCATAATAGCACTCTCACAGCTGGATGTTCTATAGTGAGTGTAAGCAGGAGGGCTGTGAGGCCTGAGGGCCTGTGCTCAGAGTTAGCCAGTCTGTACTGACACTGCAAATTCAAATTAATGCTTAGTTTTAAAATCTGGCTCTTCTAGGTGGACAATTAAAACTACCTTTCAAAGAACAGTTGCAGATCATAGGGATCAGTTTTGTTTCAAGGGAATTTGGCTTTGCATTGGGACATTTTTAAATCAATCTGCAGGGGCTTTTTTTATGTCCCAGAATGTGCAGGGCTCTTCCCAAGCCGTGGCAGGGCTTTGCATTCAGTGGAACTTTGCTGTGGCAGTCAGTGCTTTCCTGCCTCACCTCCTCTCCACACACCCCTCCAAGAGTCTCCTTGGGCAGTCACTGTTTCCAGGAACACAGGCGGAACATGGGACTAAGGGGCAGATGCTGCAGCCTCCTATTCAGCAAAGAAATCTGCAGAGAAGGAATCTCACCGAGTAGGATCTGAGCTACAGGTAATGTGTTCCCTGTTGCTGTGTTCCCATCAGCTCTCCAATACCCAGAGACAGCTTTCTGTAGGGCAGTGGAAGCAGAAATGTTTCTGCCCGGTGTAAGGGGTGACATTTTAAGCAGCATGGTTTTTCTAGTGCTGGGGTGGTGTGTCTGTGGCCTCTGAAGGGGAACCACATGGAGATACACTCTGCTGTGATGTGTTGACCTCAGTAATGTGAGTAGAGAATTGGAAGCCCCAACATGAACCCAATCATCCCAAACAGTAGTTTTAAACAGAAGCTGTTGTCAGCAGAAAACTACTCCCCAGATTTCCCTATTTTCAAGTTCTAGGAAAGTTGTTACTGGCACAGCAGTTCGGGTGGTCAGGACCATTGGCAAGGTCCTGGATTTGCCCTTGGCCGAGTCACTGGGACGCTGCAGGAATGCCAGAACATCAGGCCATGGTGTCCTGCCACACACTCATCCTGGAACCGATAGCTGAACAGGGAAAAGCTGCTGCATCAACACAGCCTCCAACCCAAATACTTCCTGCGGTCTCCAGTGCCCTTTGAGAGGTGGTTGGCTTTAGAAAAGACACTCTTACTAGTTTTTTTTCTGTTTTTCTTTTATGCAGTCCCAGGCACCACTTTACATCCAGGCTCTCACAGTGGAATTCTGTGCCATGAAAATGTCCACGCCCTATCCTGGAACACTCAGTGGGCTGGGCTCGGCTCCGGCTCGGTTGCAGTTCCTATCTTCTGCTCCGAGGAAGAAGTGGGGAGGGAAAGAGCAGTTTCGGTATTTTCAGGAACAGGAGCGAAGTCAACGGGAAGAATGGGAAGAGAGAAGGAGAAGGGCAAGGGCCGGGTACAGGAGCGGGCGGGCCGTCCTGCGGCCCCTCCCCAGCGGCACGGCCCCGTCCCGCCCCTGGCGCGGGCCGCGCGTCCCGGGCTGCGCTAGCGGCTGCGTGGGGCGGTGGGGCTGGCGACACCTCCTCCCTGCTCCCTGCCTCCCGGCCCGGGACTGCCGCTACCCGCCTCCGGCCCGCCCCCTGCCCCACCTGCGGCAGCTCTGGGCGGCGGCTCCTCCGGGCCCGCTCGCTGCTCGCCCGCCCGCGCCATGGCG